>CM073139.1:16588146-17133146 GCA_037039145.1 Fundulus diaphanus | reverse complement strand
GGATGTAAATGTACCTTTAGTGGCCGGGCTTCATCCTCATCTGAATCCTTGAATTCAACACAAACAGCAATATTCCTCGCCTGGGGAAAAAAAAGAGATAAAAATACAAATATATAAACTGAAACCAGAGATAATGTTATTTTGTGTATGTTCAAACAAACAGGAAGAAGAATAACACCCAAGATAGATTTCTGAGACTTTTCTTTTTAAATACAAGAAGACTTTCAATCAGATGACTAAAGACTCGCTTAGTTGTTTGTCACATAATCAGTGGGCCTATTTTACAAAAAAAAAAAAAAATGTACCTCTTAATGCATCTCTGGCGACATGTCCAGGGTACACCCTGCCTTTTGCCCAATGACTGCTAGAGATAGGCACCTGCCTAGTGCAGTTACTGTGCATTGATAAGTGGGTAAAGACAATGGATAGATGATCTTTTAATGTACTAAAAAAGGGCATATCATTCAAAACCCACTTTTTTTAGCCCTAACATTTTTTTGTGAACTGGGAGTCTCTAGGAGTGCAGAAAATTTAAAATTGGTGTGTCTAGGAGCTGCGTAGATATCTTTATATTCTGTTTGGTTCATGTTTTTAGAGCCGTTTAGTTTATTCTGTTCTCTATTGTGTGTTTTTTAACAATTACGTCACAATTTCGTGAATCCGGCATTTTTATTTTTTTCAGTGCGATTTTGTAGTCCAAGCTCAAGGATGCTGAAACTACAAGTGGATAAGTGAAAATGTGTGGTTGTTGGGTGTATTAACCCACACAATTCATTACACAATCCCCCAGCATACTATAAAAACGGCCCAACGGGGTGGAGTGCAACGTTCGGTGACCTGGAGGGGTGTGGGGGGTGAGGTTAGACGCACCTCAGGACAGGGGCAAAAGAGTGGCTGTGGAACAACAATGATGAGAAATTCAGACCAAAGCATTGCAGTTCCACTTTATATAAATCGCAACTGAATGATTTAAATGTGAAAAAGATAGCATTAAAAAGCATATGTCCACTTTGATCAAAAGCTGCTGCTTGGGATGAGCATAATTCTCTACAGTGAGCCTAAGTGAGCTTGAGGCTGTTGCCAGTAGTCTAAAAGGCTAAACAGGGGCACAAACCGATGATTACAAGAGAATCCCTGACCGATAATATAACTGCTTTCCAAATAGGATAGCTTATATGCTTAAAAACTATGAATAGTGCTGCACATAAGATACGACTATGAAGAAAACAGAAAAGCTAACAGAATTCATGGATCTTATTGGGATTTTACGAGATAAACCAATATAAATTAGTGCATAAACATGAAGTGGAAGGAAAATGTTACATGCCTCAAAGTTATTTTTATTTTATTTTATTTTTACAAATAAAATTCTGTCAGGCATTCACATGTGCTCAGCCCTCCTGAGTCAATACTTTTGCCCATTCGTCTATGCAAAATAACTCAGACTTTGTCAGTTTGAATAGGGAGAAGCTGTGAATATTATGTTTCAAGTATTGCCACAGATTTTAAATATGATTTAGGGCTGGACTTTGACTAGGCCATCCAACCACATGAAGATTCTTGGAACTAAACATTCCACAATAGCTTTAGCTGAACGTTTAGTTTTCTTTCCAGAAAAGGCCGATTCCACCACCACAGTTTTTCACAGTGGGGGATGATGAGTTTAGGGTACTTAACAGATTTAGTTTTTTCTTCACATGTTTACTGTGTCCCCTACATGGCTCTAGTGTTATCATGAACCTTTTGACTGCTTTGCAACTGTTTTGAGAATTAGAGTAAAGAGAGCTGTGAATACTAACGGACAACCCATTTCCCAGGTGTTGCTGTAGAAATATTGAAAAACATGAATTACTTTCCCTCCACTATAGCATTATCCATAACTTTGTGTTAGCCTATGATATAAAATGCTATTAAAACACATTGGTGCCTTTGGTTATGATGGCATGCTACAGTAATGTGCCATTATTACTGTTTCTGTACATACCTTTGCAAAAGACTTTTGTCCATCATACTTGAGGTGTTTGGGGTAGACGTAGAGGTGGTTTTTATATATAGTGAATGGTTGGGCACACTTAGCAATGCAGGGCACAAACTCCTCCACCTCCAGAAGAGCATTGGCTGGACCGTTTTGCTCAAAGTTTTTCACAGGGATGTATGAGGACGTGACACAGTCTGTAAGCAGCAAGGAAGACCACTTAGAGAGTACAGGATCAAAGTCTGGTCATTTAAATAGATGGTTAGAAGAGGTTTTTGAAAACATAAGGAGGGTTTACTGGGTACATCCGGTGCAACGTTATCAATAGTAACATCTAAGTTCCCCAAGAGCACAGGAAGTTTGGCCATTTTTTCAGGCCTGTAGGGAAAACAGAGGAAGAAAAAAAAATATCTTTTACAAATTTATCAAAGCTAGTTTGGTGGACAGGAGGGGAAAAAAGTGACAACACCAACAACAGAAATAACCCCAATCAACATACTTTCTGAAGTCAGTGAGGAGTTTGAACATGTCCTCGTCTGACAGCTTGCTGCTGTCCTGTCTATAAAGAGCTGAGAAGCGAGTGTTTTTCTCCAGAGTTCCTGATGCATCCTTGAACACAGGCCTGCAGAGACATGAATATGAACTTGACTTTGCAGGATAGGATAGATCTAACACACATTTTACAGAAAATATACAATATTTGCATATAATACATGTGCTCCATGATCACATGTACTAGATCTGACGTGGCTTTAAATAAACAGTGATCGGGTTTCTGGCAGTAAAAGTGCAAAGTTTTAAGTGTAGCTTGGGTTTTTACTGTTTATGTTCTAAGCTCTGCTTTTGGTTGCTTTGGGTGAAATGATAGTGTGATTGGTTAAAATAGCGTGCAAAGAAACTTTTAGGAAGTAGCGCTTTCTATTAAAAAGGTGTTGGTGAGATATTGGATGTCACAAGAATTCCTGTGATTGGTCTAACATTTTAATCCATTAGTTTAAAAATACAAAACAGCTCTCATTTTGCCCAAAAGTTTTCTTTGGACTTACTGATCATTAGTGGTTAAGGGTGAAGGGTCAAAATGCAACACAGCAAACGCTTTTGTCAAATAAAGAAGTGCCCAAATAAGTCAACCAGAACTGATCACCCTGTGGACTAAGGTCTCCAAACAGTATTTTCGTATTCCTCGCTCATCTAGAATGTGGGTTTCAGTTTTCAGTATTTTCTCTGAGTGCACTCTTCTAGCTGTGAATCCAAAGTGAAGGACCTCCGCACATCAAAATCAGAAGGAAAAGAGACCACCACCACCACCTCTGCCTTGTTTAAAAAAAGACCACTGTAGGCCAACCAAAGCAATACTGTCCAGATGTGGCTACATGCCAAAGGTCAAGAAGGAGGTTGCCTCTCTGTGAGGGTACAGCTGAGATCAACAGATACTACAGGAGTGATGATGGGCCCAGCCAGCACGCTCCCCTTTTGTCCTGAGTGAATCTCAAGTGAATGTGGGTGGATTCTCTGTGAGTCAAGGAACTTCTCCAATTCCCCACCTTTTTCCTGCTCACAAACTCTTTCCATCATAATTACCCTTAGGGGCAAAAATTTATAATCCCACCCTCAATGTTATTTTCCTCTTGACGTAATTGATAACTTTTATGGTCTTTGAGCAGCTGATTTCTAACAGAAAAGAGCCCATTCCAATCTCTCCCTCTCAACAAATAGCATGCAGCTTAGTAGTATATTTTGTCTTGCATAATCATTATGTACATATTAATTTCAGTAGTTTCTGTCTTCAATAGCAAGCAGACATTGATATTATTAGATGCGATCTCTCTCTCTTCAATTTTTTGTAGACCAACTCTTGGTCTTGTCCATAAATGCCTTACAGTGTGTCAATCATAAGCCAACTTCACACCTTGCAGCCCAGGCAAATGGCATCCTGTACTGTCCCAGTCTGCTGCAAGCTGTCTTGGCGTTCTTCAACACCTTTTGAGCCACCTAAACAAGAACACATTGTTCAATGTCATAGTCTACTCATGGAAGAAGGAAGACATCGCTGCTTATGTGCTCACTTTGGTGGAGTCGGAACTCTTCACATAAGGTTCGGTGCAGTGGGTGATCCCCCCTTGGAGGACCTTCTCTATTCTGGCGACCAAGAAGATCTCTGGGTGAGGGCAAGTTACTGAGAAGACTCCCTGTGTGGGATAGCGAGGAGCCAGCCCAAGGTCTTCTGGAGGACCATCACCAATGATTTCCAAATTGGACCCGCTACCATGGCCGCATGTCATTTGGCGGACCAAGGGGTGGTTGAGATCCACATGGAAGTCGGCTGAGATCTTTCTACTGTTCTGGACATCGAAGAGGGACAGGACCACATAGAAGGGTTCGACCTTTGGGAAAACAAACACAGAAAGGAGAGGATATAAAATGTTTGTTTTTTGTGATGGAAGGTAGATTGATAAAGAGCAACCCGCAAGCCGTGACAGGTTCAGTAAAAAAAAAAAAAAGCAACAGATATATATTCTCCAAATGCACTTCCAAGTTTTCATCAGATCCAAATGGATCTGCTTGTTTATTCTTTCCACTACACATTCCCATTACACAAGGCCATTTGTTTAGAGTTGTGCAGTCTTCTGCTAATAGCTGAGCTTTCCCAGCTAAGTAGCTTGCATCAAAAGGAGTTCTCCTTTCACTGGTACAGGAAGATTGAAAGTGACGTCAAGAAAACCACTTTTAGTGCTAATGCTTCATGTGAAGCCCTGGCTGGGAGTCAGGATACTGAGCCGGCAATATCAGCTTTTACAATCAATCCAAATGGAGGATCTGAATGATTTAAAGCTCTCTGGCATTTGCATAAGGACATTTCTCTGGATTATCCTGACCTTAGACTCTAATTTCTGTTCAAAAACACATGCATCTAAAAAAAAAAACTCAATCCTACGTTAGTCGTTGGCCCCTCTTCGTTTTCTGTGACACAACCCTGCAGGTTGAACGAGAGGTTGTGACAGCTGACCAGGACTCTCTTTCCAAACTTCTCTTCAAACGGACGAACCTCTGGCTCGATGCCAGAAAAGTCCAGTTTCTGTGACAAACAGTAGTCGTCATTAAAAAGTCATGTCACGATAAACATTTATGACTGTGGAGCTTACTCAGAAATTCCTCACCTGGGTGTCTGGATCCAGAGTAAACAGCTTAAGGCGAGCTTCACTTCTCATTTTGGATTCAATGTCTCTGGCAGTCTGGTAGAAATCAAATAATTATAACATATTTTAAGAAATTGATGTGCACAGATTCTTGGAGTAAATATTAGATACCTGTGTTTTGATACAGAATAAAAGCAATATACTTAGAATGAACCTAATGTGAATTTGTATCCAGACCTATATACCCCGTGAGTCTATACTCATGGGGTCATTGGGTGAGAGGAAGGGGGGACCCTGGATGGGTCACCAGGCGACACGGACACACAGGACAAACAAGCAAGCATGCACACATTCACTCCCAAGGGAAATTTAGAGTCACCAATTAACATAAGACTGATGTTTTTGGACTTTTTGGGGAAAGCCTGAGTACCCAGAGAAAACCTATATGTACTAGAAGAACATACAATATCCACACAGAAAGATCCCAGGCCAGGATTTGAAACCAGGACCTTTGTGCTGCAAGGCAACATTTCAAATAAAAGTTCCACAGTGCAGAAATAAACTGAAACTCTCCTTTTTCATCTTTTTTTCCCTTTTTTTTTTTTTTTTTTTTTTTTTTACAAATAGAAATCTGAAAAGTGTGGCACGCTTTGGATATAGTAACCTCTATCTCTATCTTAAGTATTTTCACATGAATTTATTTACCTCCATCCATATTCCATTAAAGGTAGAGTTGGCAATTTTGCAGGAAGTTTCCCCAAGTCCCTTTTTAAAAAATTGTGCAAGCGCAAGACCGTCATACCTGCTCTTCGGCTCCTCGGGGGGACTGCATGGAAAAAATCTCCTAAATCCACTCTGGTCTTATTTCATTCTACTTAGGCCTTCCTCTTCTTCTCATAAACTTGAACGGGGTTTGCTTCTTGCGACTCAGCCATGTTCAAAGCATAAGGTGTGAGAAGCGAAACTACAATAAACCGCTAACACCGTTAGCTAACCACTAAGTTAACCGGATACAAAAACACTAGAACTGCGCATGCGCTGCCAGCAAGTGGAAACTAACAAGGAACGAGCACGCACACTGGCGTTACGGGGGGGCATTAGAATGATTGCCGTGTGGGACAACCAATAGATAAGGTGATATCCCAGGAACTTGAGGGACAGAGGGGGGTGAGAGCAGGAATAAAACTCTGACCAATCCCTGCCATTCGGACCGAACGGCAGGGATTGGTCAGTTTTTACAGGCCTGCAGCTTTCACAGAGATATAATTTTTTAACCTCCTTTTTCTGAATCCATAATGTATTTACTACCGTCAGGATGGATGGACCATTTCACCCAGTAAAACAAAAAGTGTTTCTGAACAGGATTATCAACTATAGCTTTAAGTCTGACCAGCTTTCCTTTGCTCTGCTGCAGTATCCACACAGCATGATGCTGCCACCACCATGTGGGGTTTCATGTGGGGAAGGTGTGTACAGGGCCAATGTACCTTGTTTGTTTTCTGCCACAAATAGCATTTTCCCGACAGCTGGAGATAGGCACCAGCACCCTTCACGACCCCACAAAGGATAGACGTGTTAGAAAACGGATGGATGGATAGCATTTTCCCAGTAGGTGAAAAGGTTTAGACTTGTTTATAATGGATCACAGTACCTTCGAGCACTTGGTGTGTTATCTAAATGGCTTTTGCCAAAATTTTCTTGTCATTCCACAATAAAGGGCCCGTTTCTGAAGTACACAACAAATAATTTTCCTGTTGATAGATTCTCCCACCTGAGCTGTGGATCCCGGTAGCTCCTCCAGAGTTAATATGAATGTATTGGCTCCTGCTTCCATTAAATTAAATTGCACATACACTGACTCTATGTACTAAGTGGGTCAGTTCTGAAGGCAGCTAGTTGCACTGGTTTTTATTAAGGGGTATTATTACTAAAAATGAATGTCAGATTTTCCAGATTTTTATGTGAACATTTCTTAACAACTATGTATCCATTTATGTCCATTTCTAAATCATTCCCTATGTTGTGTTGGTCTTCCACATAACATCCAAACAAAATACATTGTTGTTGGTTATAAATTGGACAAAATGAACACATTTTCTACAATTGAGGTATGAATACTTTTGCAAGGTGTCCTTCTTGGGGCCTTGACTGCCATTTGCAACAACAACAAAATTTTTCGAACAAAAAAAAGCTCAAATTGCAGATATGGTCTTAAAGGTAAGTGTTGGTTTTCCGACTGCCACGTTCCGCTGCTGCAGTCTCACTGAGCATAAGTATTCCACACAGAGAATAAAACTCACTTATCCAGATGTGAGCAGAGTTACCACCAAGCGGAAAATGTGGTTGGAGGAATCACAGACATTTGACTAATTGGCTCGAAGCTCCACTTACGAATAAGACTCGTTCAGGAGATCTTTGGCACATAAGGCCCTATTAGGACTCCCAAATATAACCCATTCAATTTGCTGGCTGGCATGAAGGAAGATGCATGTTGGAAAATTAGACCGGTTACCTGAAAGTTGTCTGGAAAGCTTCCTGAGGAAATCTCTGCTTTTCCATGGTCCTCATCTGTTAGAGAGATCAACATGAGCTTTGTTAGCTGTGGCTGTTGGAGGACAAACATAATGAAGTGTTGGGCTTTGCCTTTCTGGGAACACCAAAAAACGGACTTGGAAAAACGAAAAACATAGGTTAGGAAGTTGCTTGTCCTGCGTACATGACTTTCAAAGGGGAACATCTTAAGCAGAATTATTCCTCGGGGAATTCTTTTCATCACATGTGCAAAAAGCTTTAAAAGACCCAGAAGCAATAGTGAGCAAATGAAGCAGAAACATTGTGAATCATGTAAAAAAATAATTAAGCAGATTAGGAAAATACCATCATTCAAGTCTCCATTTCTTTTCTCTTGCATGGCCTGTTCGAAGCTGCTGTGGAGAATCTTGTTCAGGGTGCTGATCCACTCCTCCATTTCTGCTTCGCTGTCAGCAGCCAGCAGGAACGTGCTCTTATCCTGCATCTTCAGCTCAAAGGCGAATCGACGCACTTTGCTATTCTGAAACAACACGCGTGATTGTAAACTTTACTGACTCAAAATTTTACTTTCAAGACATCCTCCTGCAAATCTTAAAGCGACTTTACCAGAACAACCCCCATGCACGAGTCAAGGAAGATGGTCCCTTTGGGTTCCTTGGAGGTGTTTTCATCTTTATAGAAGTTGAGGTTGTAGGATCCATCACCCAGCTGAGCCAGATGGAAGTATCTCCTCTTGAAGGACTGGGGGATTAAAATAGAGAATGTTAACAACCCCAGTTTTCTTTATCAGGGCTGTTCTAAAAATAAAAAGAGGAAACAGGGCATGGGAAAGCTCCATGGGTGAAGTAAAAACGTCAAGGGTTACCCATAGCAATGTCTAATCTGATTTTCATACATGCAAGGAGAAGATAGAAATACTTTACCTCAAAGTGCAAAAACACATCCATGGACTAAGTGTTTTTGAGTTTCTAACCCATGTTTATGAAACTACACTGTTTTAGTAATCAGAATCCCCCAGGACCACATCAACGTCTCATCCAGGAGGTCACAAGGAACCCGCAACATCTAAAACACCTCAGGTTCACTTGCCTTGGTTAAGGTCAGAGCTCATGAGAAAGAGACCAGACAAAGATGACATAAATGGGAGAGACTGAAGGCCAAAACCACTGCTGGCCAAATAGAACACAGAGGCCCATCTCAATTTCGGCAAAACAACAACAACAAAAAACAACAAGTTTTCCCAAGAATACCAATGATTTTTTTATTATATAGCACCTAACCACAACTGAGCCCAGCCAAACCCAGCTTCTTTTGCTCAGCGTTGCTCTAAAAGGAGCCCAACAACAACACAAAACTTTGGACATCTATCTTTTCTAAGGCTTAGTCCACATGTAGCCGGATATCTGGGGAAAAGGATACATTTTTATGCGGTTATGCCTTTCATCCACACGTAAACGCCGTTTTACATCATCCATCCATCCATCCATTTTCTGAACCGCTTTATCCCTCATGGGGTCGCGGGGGGTTGCTGGTGCCTATCTCCAGCATTCTCTGAGCGAGAGGCGGGTTACACCCTGGACAGGTCACCAGTCTGTCGCAGGGCAACACAGAAACAGACAGGACAAACAACCATTCACACACACACACACACTCACACCCTAAGGTCAATTTAGAGAGACCAATTAACCTAACAGTCATGTTTTTGGACTGTGGGAGGAAGCCGGAGTACCCGGAGAGAACCCACGCATGCACAGGGAGAACATGCAAACTCCACGCAGAAAGACCCAGGGTTGGATTTGAAGCCAGAACCATCTTGCTGCAAGGCAACAGCGCTACCCACTGCGCCACTGTGCAGCCCCGTTTTACATCACTAAAAACAAATTATTCCGAAAACTCTGGCCAAAGTGGAGATTTCTAAAAACTCTGTGTACATGAAAATACAGATTTTAAGGGTCTGGCACATCACGGCACTGACATCACAACCATTATTATACAGGACTGTCTCAGAAAATTAGAATATCGTGAAAAAGCATACTAGTAGGCTATTCAACTAATCACTTGAATCGTCTAATTAACTCGAAACACCTGCAAGGGTTTCCTGAGCCTTGAAAAACACTCAGCTTGGTTCAGTAAACTAAATCACAAGTATGGGGAAGACTGCTGATCTGACTGCTGTCCAGAAGACCATCATTGACACCCTCCATCAGGAGGGTAAGACACAAAAAGAAATTTCTCAAAGAGCAGGCTGTTCACAGAGTGCAGTTTCAATGCACATTCACAAAAAGTGTGTTGGAAGGGGGAAATGTGGCAGGAAACGCTGCACAACCAAGATCTGGCACCTGCCCACAGTGCCAAAACCACCAGTAACTGGTGTACTGACCATGGCATTACTGTCCTTGATTGGCCTGCCAATTCCCCTGACCTGAACCCCATCGAGAATTTGTGGGGTATTGTGAAGAAGAAGCTGAAAGACACCAGACCCAACAATGCAAATGAGCTAAAGGCCGCTATTGAAGCATCCTGGGCATCCATAACACCTCAGCAATGCCACAGGCTGATTGCCTCCATGCCACACCGCATTGATGCAGTAATCTGTGCAAAAGGATTCCCAACCAAGTACTGAGTGCATTAATGGACATTTTCAAATGTTTGATTTTGTTTTGCTGTTATAATTTTTTTTTTTACTTGGTCTGAGGAAATATTCTAATATTTTGAGATAGGATTTTTGAGTTTTCTTCAGCTGTACGCCATAATCAGCGATATTAAAACAATAAAAGGCTTGCGATATTTCAGTTGATTTGTAATGAATCCAGAATGTATGACATTTCATGTTTTTTAATTGCATTACAGAAAATAAAGAACTTTATCACGATATTCTAATTTTCTGAGACAGTCCTGTATACTTGGCCATACAGTGGAGTGTAATTGAATGCCTTCAGAGAGGTGCTGATTTCAAAGTTGGTGTTTGCTGTTTACAATGTGTATCTGATTCAATTCAATTCAATTTTATTTATATAGCGCCAATTCATGAAACATGTCATCTCAAGGCACTTTACAAAGTCAAATTCAATCAGATTATACAGATTGGGTCAGATTATACAGATTGGTCAAAAAAATTCCTATATAAGGGAACCCAGTTGATTGCTTCAGAGTCCCGACAAGCAGCATTCACTCCTGGAGAAGCGTAGAGCCACAGGGAGAGTCGTCTGCATTGTCCATGGCTTTGCAGCAATCCCTCATACTGAGCAAGCATGAAGCAACAGCGGAAAGAAAAAACACCCATTAACGGGAAGGAAAACCTCCAGCAGAACCGGGCTCAGTATGAACGGTCATCTGCCTCGACCGACTGGGGGTTAGAGAAGACAGAGCAGAGACACAATAAGAGAGACAAAAAAGCACAGAAGCACACATTGATCCAGTAATCTGTTCTACATTAGATGGTAATAGTGAGTGATCTGTCTTGTCTTCCCTGGATGATGTCACAGCTAACAGAACGCCAGACCAGGTGTACCTACTATGAAGAAAAAAAATGACAGAGAACAAAAAGGTAAAAGATAAAATAAGAATCAAGCAATGCAAATTGGAGAACAGTAGGAGAACTAAGCAGAATGAGAACAAATAGACCCCGTTGTCCTCCAGCAGCCTACGCCTACAGCAGCATAACTATAGAGATAACTCAGGATAACCTAAGCCACTCTAACTATAAGCTTTGTCAAAAAGTAAAGTTTTAAGATTAGTCTTAAAAGTAGACAGGGTTCTGCCTCACAGACGAAAACTGGGAGTTGGTTCCACAGGAGGGGAGCCTGATAACTAAAAGATCTGCCTCCCATTCTACTTTTAGAGACTCTAGGAACCACCAGCAGACCTGCAGTCTGAGAGCGAAGTGCTCTGTTAGGAACATACGGGGTAATCAGAGCTCTGATATATGATGGAGCTTGATTATTAAGAGCTTTATAAGTGAGAAGGAGAATTTTAAATTCTATTCTTGATTTAACAGGAAGCCAATGAAGGGAAGCTAACATTGGAGAAATATGATCCCTCTTGAGGATTTTCATCAGAACTCTTGCGGCAGCATTTTGGATCAGCAGAAGGCTTTGAACTGCATTTTGTGGACTTCCTGATAGCAAAGAATTACAATAGTCCAGCCTTGAAGTAACAAATGCATGGACTAAAAACGATGTGGGGGAGATATTGTTTTTTATAAATACCTGGCTACGTGTGTACAAGGCCTCAATCGGCTGAGTGCCCATTTCCCTACTTTATTTTTCAAAACATCTTTAGCTGAAATAAACCCTCTGTGTGTTATTGTCACGACTAAACGAAACAGTAGATTTTGATTCCAGACAAACTACCAACACTCACCTCTGTTCCCTTGTTCTGTGTGTGTGTGTCAAAATGATGTTAAGAATGAATAAATGCCTTAGATAACATGAATATATTAGTTTCTGCAATGTAATATTTGTTTTTTGTATAAAAAAGCAATTATACAGATTATGTTAGACTTTTTTTAATTTTCGTGTAAACACTATGTTGAGAGGATCCCGGCCATGATGAACACCACAATTCCTTCAGTGTTTGAGTTGAGTTTCATGAGCTTTTACTGGCCAAAGTTAAGAGGTTTAGTCAAGGATCTCAGACATTTTTATTTAATGGTAAAATAGAATACCCACCCTCATGGTCACACTAATTGCACTGTTCATGTTGCCTTTGTAGAGCCAGCCATGCTTAGACACTCCTCCCTTTTGAGATCCAAGAGAGGCAGCATCCTGGAGGAGATGGAAAGAAACACTGTCAGATTTAAGTTGAGACTTATATATGCTTAGTAAATCTAATTATCAAAACTCAATCAACTAAAACAAATTGTCTCAAGCAAATGTTGGATTAAGCCAAGTATAATACTACTCTCTACTTATTAGGGCCCTCAAAAGAAGAAGTGGATCAACAGGATTTCCTGCTGGGAAAGGAGAAAGGTTTGGAAATATTAACCTTACCTCATCTTTTTCCACGTCTTCGTCCACTTCAAACACGTGGGCAGCAAGTTTCTCAGGTCGCAACACCTTACTGAAAGAGAAAGGTCACATTCATTTAGACATTCCCCACATAGTTCAGCTTCAGCTTCAATTTATTTGCAAGCACACATTTCTCTGGGTGACTGCTAGGAACGTCCACCAGCAGGTTAAAGGTTAAATGAGGATTTCAGTCATCATACAACATTCTTACTATTTCAGAGCTGATCAATAATGCAAAGATCCACAGCAGACAAAACAGTCATCTATCAGTCTGGAAAGGGGTTACAAAGCCTTTTCTAAGGCTTCCAGCAAACCCCAGTGGGAGCCACAAAAGGAGAAAACATGGAACAGTGGAGCACCTTCCCTGGAGTCATGACCTGCCAAAATGACTCCCAAGAGCCCGTCAACGACTCCTCCAGGAGCTCACAAAAGAACCTAGAACAATATCAGCAGTACTGCATGCCTAAGATGCTCCGTTGGGTCAGCGTCAAGATTAAAGGTATACTATGCAACCGGGGTTGATTTTCCAGCGAGGCTCCCCCCAGAGGGCGAAAGTAAAAGTGCACTGTCGTAAAGATGCTCAGTTGTTCTCCTGGTTTCTCCATCAAGCCAGGCGCGGTTGTTTTGAGCTTAGCAGACAGGCGAACGCAACGAAAAGTCGAAAAAACGGCAGTACAAACAATGACTAACACAGTGAAAGTATGAATATCAGGGTTTCCCGCAGCGCTATCTTGGCGAGGCGGCCGCCTCGCCAAACTCACGCTACCGCCTCGCCAACATTCCAAAAAAAAAAACTAACTCGATGTGCTTGCATGTTTATTTGACGTTAACACGCGGTTCTTTGTTGTTGCTTTCGCACGTGCATATAGTGAATGGCAGGGAAAAAACAGGCAAAAACACATGGATACGCCGCCCCCCCCCGCTCCGCCAGTCTGTCCGCGCAAAACTAGTCGCCTTTCACTGGGGGCGTGTAGCAGTTCTCGCCGTAAAGCAAGACTGAGCCTGTGGGTGTGGGCCGAGGGCTCCTGCAATTGCAAGTACGGTATTTCCCCTACAGACCACCAGGGCGGCCGAGAAAACCTTTGTTCGACCTGATATGACTCATTTAATCATCCAAAACGGTATGGAACACATTAATTAACTGAAAAATGTTGCATAGTGTGCCTTTAAACCATAAGAAACG
This sequence comes from Fundulus diaphanus, assembly GCA_037039145.1. Taxonomy (NCBI): domain Eukaryota; kingdom Metazoa; phylum Chordata; class Actinopteri; order Cyprinodontiformes; family Fundulidae; genus Fundulus; species Fundulus diaphanus. The sequence continues at coordinate 17,119,310 of CM073139.1, read as the reverse complement.
TAGGTAAAATGGGCATCCATAGGAGAGCTCCAGGGTGAAAACCACTTCTAGTATCACATCTACCAAAAAGACATCCTTATGATCCCAAGACCTTTTGGAAAAGTTTTCTGAGGACTGCTGAGAAAAGCTCAAACATTTTTAAACAAGTGTTCTGGTAAATCTGCCATAAAACTTAGATACCATTTCTTTAAAAGAACTGGGACTGTCAAACATAATAAAGAACATGGATGACACCATTATAATTAATGGAACAATCAATTCTGCCCTCTAGCAGAAAATCCTAAAGGAGAACCTCTGGGCATAATTTTTTTAACCCTGCGTCAAACATAGTTGGGTTACGCGGTAGGACAAGGATCTTGAAGCACACCATTAAGTCTGCTTTTCTGCTTAGAAGAAAAATAAATATTGTGAATGGTTCTTCACATAAAGTCAGTTTGATTTGGATACCCTATTCCATAAATAATTTGTGCTTGTGTTATCTTTGTCTAAAATGAAAATATGTTTGTTGATGAGCAGAAGAAATTTGGAAAAGGGGAAACAGCTCTGTAGACCGTCAGATCCAAATAGAGGAATGACTGCTGTGGATGAACGCTCAAACTGAGGCCTGACATCTAAGGAGCTCCTACCTTTGAGTCAGTCATTCAACTAACATGCGGAAATAATCTTATTTGAATATTTTTTTACTTTAAATCATTGCTAAGAATCATTATTTTTGTTATGTATTTTTGTTACTTATATAATAATATAATAACACTATAAGGAAGTAAGCACATTGTGAGCATTGCACAACCCAGAGTCAAATTCCTCATGTGTGTACACATACCTGGGAAATAAAGCTGATTCCGATTACTAAGAAAATAAAAGAGCATGTTTTTTTAAACGCTCATCCCTAGTTTCAGGTTACTGAAAGTACTAATACTGAATTCTTGAGATCACATCAATATGCAGCACCATGAATAAGTATTCGCACCTCAAGAAGTGAAATAGTTTATTGCGATTTCATGTAATAGACCAACACTAAGCAGTGCATAATTGTAAGGTGAAAGGATTTTACAAATACAATTATGAAAACTGAGGGAATTTATATTCAGCCAATATTTTTTCTAATACCACTACAAAAAAAGCAGATTAAAAAGAACTACCTAATAGGGACATACCCCAAAATACTTGCAGCTCTGACTGCATAGAAAGTATTGATTCAGGGGGGGCTGGAAAAAAAAACAATGACAAAATTATGAAGCATTTTCCTTCTACCTTACACATATGCCCGTCTTTGTAATGTCTACCACATAAAATTCCCACAAAGTACTGTGGAGTTTGTGGCTGTAACATGACAAAATGTAGAGAAGTACAAGGGGTGTAAATACTTTCCAAAGGGCTGTACAGAAAGTGTGTTGTGCAACCCAAAAAGCCCACAAACAGTAGTGGTAAGTTTTAGTAATTATTCTACCTTCCAGGGAAAGCGCAGCTGTTTAAAAGTTTAGGTCAAACACACCGTTTTCCCCCTTGACCTCCACAGCGCACAGCTGTCTCTGAGGAACTGCCTCCCTAAACAGTGTCCAAACCAAGGCCAGGGTTTGTCTTTTGGCCTTCGATGATTTAAACATGGCACAGTGTTTGCGACGTTAATTCCTGCAGTCAAGGAAAGCACCATGGCCAAGGACACACAGTGCATTGTGGAATTTTCCTTTTGTTTTAATAATATTTATCAACATTGCACCCAAAATAGTTCTTCGTATCTGGGTGTAAAAAAAAACCCACAGGAAGTCCTCTATTGTTTTTGTAGTATCTTCATGGCAGGTATTCTTGTTTCTAGAGCTCTGTCTACATCCAGCTCGAGACCGGTAAACAAAGGTCACTAAGCACCATAACATTTACTAAATTCCTTAGTGGGAACATTAGCCAAGGAGTACATGTATTTATAGATCCTACAGTTCAATTAGTGACAATTACAAGACAGAGAAATACATTTTAAATAGAACTAGCAGTGGCTAAGGCATAGAAACATTTCAAGTCTGGAGATAAACAACAAAGCCTAATGCAATTTGCAAAGTGCAACTAAAACTATTCGTTCAATCTGACTTTCCTGAAATTTGTGCACACCCTATAATAACCAGCCTGCTGCAAGGACTTCTGCTTCCTACTTTCTGTCTGTATATTTAAGGCTTCAAGAAAGCTGAGGAGGCACTTAGCTGCACATTAGCTCGGTGCCTCTCAGTCAAAGGCTAGCAGCCTTGGTTAGCACATCTGAATTACACACACTCACTGCGGAAGCTGCCGAAAGTCTCCAGAATACTCTTCATACTTGTAGTTGACCACATGCCAGTCAGACTTGTATGTTTTAATGCACTGCAAAGAGAGAGACAGAGAGAGAGGGACAAAGTGAGACGCTGAAAGATGAAAATAAATCAAGTTAAGCTGAAGTGGCTTCAAATGTGGCAAATAAATTATGGCTTAATAATATACATTCAATTAAAAATAATGTGTGTTTAGTAAAATGGAGTTAAAAGGTGAAAACATATGTTCTAACTTGTATAGGAAGATCCACAATTTTGACAAAATACGGCAGGGAAATCATGGCCCCTAAGATACTTAAAGACTACATATACAGAGATTATAACAAAGACTTATATGTGTGTGAAGTTCTGCTTTTGTATCTAAAACCACGCTGCTAGCTAGCATTCATATTTAACAAGTGGCCTAGTCAGAATTCTGACTTAAATCTGTTTAAATAGCTGTGGCTCATGCTCAGAAGCCCTTCGCTGAGGTTGAATTTGGACAAACATGTAAAAATTTCTTCACAGACATTTAAAAATGTCACTGTCAGAATTGTAAATTGTAAAAAGGCAACGCAATTAGGTTGTAATTTTATTGAGTTAATGCTTTCTCAGATAGTGACCGCTTCGTTTGGGTAGCTTTTTCTCCGTATTACATGAAGTCTAACATGAAAACGGTATTCTGTGTTTACTCAAGTTATCATTGTCCGATATTAAAAGTAAATTAACAAAAAAAGTCAACTTTTGTACAAATGTAAGGGAGCAAATACTTTTTTTCAGGAACAACTACAAGTAGTATTCTTTATCTCACTGTGTGTTCTTCAAATCTGTGAATTCCTAAAAACACACACACACACAAACACACACATATGATGTCCAAGACAATAGGTCACCAAAAGTAGGGAAAAACGTTCAGGGAAAAAAACATCCATCTTTATAAGTAACCACAGCTGTTCCAGATGGAGTTATGATGTAATTCTTTGCTATGGCAACGGGGGGACTATCATGTACTGTGCTCTATATTGAGTTCCATCCGAACTGTCCTGAGGATGTTTCTCTGAAACAACATAAGGTCAAGTACCAGTAAAGTTTAGACCCCATCTCCGGACAATCCACTACACGTTTACTGTCAGGAAATTTGAAGTGGATGAACACAAATAAAAGTTCACATAAAGGCCAACAGGGAGACTCCAAATGTGCACCAGATGTGTATTCTCTCTTCTCAAAGTCAAATGGATGATCAGTATTTGCATTTCCCAATAATCATCTCTGAAAGTGAACTAGTTTTACCTGCACAAGAAAATCTAAGTAAATTCATAATTAGTTTGATGTCAAAGCGAGAGTACCAGAATCCGTCAGGTATGAAGGGTATGAATACAGGTACTCTAACTAGACAGAAGCAAAGCAAACTGTATTGGGCTAAAAGTAGATCAAACCTGGCAGCACATCAATCCAAAGGACATGGTGGGGCTTCAGTTAAAGCCTAGCCTTTGGCAAGCATGGAGGGATTGAAAATGGTCATAGCAGGCTAGCATCCATGTATGTATTGGTTTTACCTCTTGGACAAACAGTGAGGAAGCTTCTTTCTCAGCAGTCTCTGGCACAGTGGAGAGCAGAGTCCGTCCCTGGCGCCGCAGGGTGGAGATCTGAGGGAAGAAGATAGAAAGCAGGCATGAAAAAACAACAACACATCCATTCTGTTGATTATGGCAATTTTAAGCAGTATGGTAAATTTTATTTTACAACACCTCGAGATTACATGAAAATGTACTGATCTGTACTGTTTTTCAGCTCCAACAAAACATGGCTAGGGATGGTAATGTTAATGGTTTTTAAATGTCGCAACAATAACACAATAATAACATTGACTATGTTTCATGTCCTGCTGTGCAATGCAGACACGCTGTGTGCAATAAAAGCGATTCACTCACCTGAGCATGCTGAATGCTTGGATTGGCTCTGCCATACGACACCCCGGACTACTTTCTGAATAATTCAGCTAATAGTTATTTGACCATTGTGGCCCTTCACAGACCACTACCCTTCCATTCAAACGTGGTTAGTTGATCCATAAATATAGAGAGGTAGTAAAACAATACAGGGACACCAAAAACAACACTCCATCTCGACGCACTAAAACCTTGAATTACCAACCTTTCACTTCAATTCAAAGCCTCTACGTAACAATGCACTGGGTGCACAAAATTCAAGTCAAAAGTTCACCAAAGTCTGAAAAGTTCATTAGCTGATGCGGTTAAAGCCACAGATAAAGCTTTGTATACACCTTTTACAAAGGTATGAGAGATTCCAATGTCAAATAAAAAATATTAAATTACTATTTTAATGAAGATTTCTTCTGTAGCTTTTTATTTATTTATTTGAATGCATTCTTAAATTAGTTGTTTAATAAAAGCATTTCTAGAGGTATATGTTATACACTAAGGATTTTGTGTGTTTTATAGCCTAATTATACTGACCTATTAACCCAACACTAGCCAATTTAGCAAATAGGACAAAATCAGATGGGCTTAAACGGTAAGGATTAAGTGTTGTGGGATCTGAGTGAATCCAGTTTAACTCTAGACTCGATTATTTACCCTCTTATTGTTCTCAGACAGTGAGGTATGAGCAGGCATGGACTGGTAATCGGGCGTACCGGGCATTTGCCCGGTGGGCCGACGTGCTGTTTGGGCCGGCAGACCCGACATGTATATTATTAATATGTATTATTATTATTATTATTATTATTTTTTATTTATTTTTTTTTTTTTTTATATCTGCCTCGTTATATTTGCATAATGCATGAAGAAAAATAAAATCAGCAACGCAAGCGTCTGTTCCGATCATCCGGCCCTTACCACAGACTACTGCAGCCCATTGGTTATCATCCCTGACAGTCTAACGGGCTAGGCCAATCATAAAGTAGAAAAACACCTTCATGCTCCAGTGGAACTTTGTGCAGCGGTGTTCACAGTAGTAATGGATAAGAAACGCAAGGGAGGCGCAGAGAAACTGCACGAAAAAAAGAAACCGAGTTCTTCAAACGGACGCTGCGAAATGTGTCAAACTGACATGTTCCCAACAGCAGGCCCTTCATCTGCTCCGGTTGCTGATGAAAAATATGGTGGTGGACGGTTGTAGTCAGTGACGTGCGGTAGGGTTCATAGCTGGTGAGGGACTGACGTCATCAGAGTCAGATTTATTAATATATACACTCTACAGAATAGACTCATTGCAAAGTGCTGAAGGCGACTGATTGAGCCAAATTAATTCACCAAGAGACATGGAAAAATATTGATTATTTGATGAAAAAATAAATATAATTATTTGTCATTTGCCTGTAACAGTTTATGAGTTATGATGGATTTCTGCATTTGTAACACATTTTAAAACTATAACCCACATTAAGCACATTTCATTACAGAAACAAAACATGAATAATTATCGCTGTCTTACCTCTACTTATAAATTAAGTCCATGCACAGCTCTTTCTGCACAAAAATATCTTCATTTTCCAGTAAAAGTTCTCTTTATCTTCTTCAGTTTCAAAACTCTCTCAGTCTCAGTGGAGCTCACTGCCAGGGAGGAAAGCCTTCCTTCATCAGTCCTGTTCCAGCTGTATGTTTAGAGTCTTTTTAGTGCTTTACTTGTTTAGCAAAACTCGCTAATAAAACATCCATAACTTGCTGTCACTCTACAGTTTTGGATCAGGAGCGGTGCTCATTGAGCGCCCCCTGCCTAGAGGCCAAGAAACTGCCGGCCTCACCTACAACCAGCTCTTTGCCTTTTATGTTTGCGCAGCAGCACAAAAACATGTTACCTGCACACAGTTTGAAGACCAAAACACAATTCGTAATCCATATATATTAAATTGTGGAAAATCAGCTCATAACTGTTTGAACAATTGAATTTATGATCTAGAGACAGGATTATGCATTCACAGAATGGAAGCCAGCGCAGTTAACATGGGATTGCGCAATCCCAGGGGAGGCCAAGCGCGCCTGTTTAGGAACCATGACAATGTGGTGGGCCAGTCTAATCCAAAATGCCAGGGCCGATTTTTTGTCCCAGTCCACCCCTGGGTATGAGTGCCTCAGGCTGTGAAGGCTATTGAGCCAGAAGGTCTGCAAAATGACTACATGCTGCCTGCCACTACCTTTGCTAAAGATGAATGTTCTGGTTTTCTACTCAACCCACAAAAACAAATAGGAAGCGGTGACACAATGACCTCGTTTGTTAGAAATCTCTTATTCAAACCTTGTGAATTTACAAGGATTTTCAAGTTCTGTCATAGTTTGCTGTACATACTTTTACTTTGACCATCATAAATATAGTTTACATCGTATTCTGTTTTCCTTTTTTCTTCTTCAACTCTAAATACTGTGTGTCTACAGCATATCTTCTTCATGCAGCTCCTTTTAGGAAGTCCCACAGCAAATCATATACCCCAATCTCGCCCTATACCTAGCATCTCCTCTGTCACACCAGCCCTCTGATATATGCCTCCAACCACTCCACCTGACTGCACCATCTCCTTAACCTCACTTGTGCATCTTCTGTTGTAAGTATTGTCCATGGATACTTAGATTTGTCCACCTTAACAACCTCTACTCCACTCTTTTGTATTTTCTTTCTTTGACTAACTTTCAAGCTTCTTCTATCCAGAGCATACCATCACCATTCCAGCGTTTGTCTACCTGCTCCTTACTCTAATTATAGATCACAGTGTCATCAGCAAACATCATAATCCATGGAGCGTCTAGCCCGACCTCTGTCAACCTGTCCATCCACAGCGCAAGCAAGAAGGAGCTAATAGCTAATCCCCATACACATATACTTTGTGTTTATACACGTATATCTATAAACAACTAGCATCCGGTTATTATGATGCAGAGAAAGAAGAAGGTGAAAGAAGAAGGCTGGGCGATATGCCTTAAAAATAAAATCTCAGATTTTAATATACCAAATCCAATTAATCGATTGTTTTCCTCCTTTTCGTTTCATAAAAAGAAATTAAACAAATTATTTTAAAAACTTGCTTTCATCTGGGAGTTGGTCTGAATTCAAAAGTGCAGCTAAATACAAGCTGTGAAACATGCTTGTAAAACAAGATGGCAGGCCCTGCCATGTAAACGTTCAAAATACAGGTGCTGGTCATATAATTGGAATATAATTCTTTTTTTGTAATTCCATTCAAAAAGTGAAACTTATACATTATATGCATTCATTACATACAGAATGATATATTTCAATTGTTTATTTATTTTAATTTAGATAATTATAACAAAAAAAATGAATACTGTGATCCAATATTGAAGACACCTGGTGCCCCACTCTGTCAGGGTTCTGTTGTGTGCCTGCTCTGATTGCCTCCACAGGTGGTGGCTGAGGGGGCGTGCCTCACACCTGCAGCTCGTTAGAGGCAGCTTCCTCTGGCTTCTTAAGCAGAGCGCTGACAGACGGAAGATGCCAGAGCCTTAAACCAGTCGTGGTACGACGTGGCCCTGACCAAGCCTTAGAAACCTGCTAGTAAGTTTTTCGTCTCTCTGCTTTGAACTAATTTTGGATCTCCTGTTTTTGTCACAGTTTTGTGTGCATGGATGCACTCACCAGTCTCGAAGCTCCGAAGAGGTTTTGAACCTGTGGAATCATCTTCTCAGATTCTGCTCTGGCGTTCCCCCTCTTACTCCCTTGGCGTTACCAAGACGGGCTTGAGGTTCCCCCCCCCCAGATTCCACAGGCTCCTCCAAGACTCCTGTACTCTGGTCAATCCGTCTGTCGCTCCTGCCAGCTGAGGTCTGCTTCGGGTCTCTCGCCAGCTCCATCTGCCGCCCTCCAGCCACTACCCACCATCTAGAGTAGGCACACAGAGTTCCCTCTGCGCTACTCTTCCCCGGTTAGGTCTCCCCTGCTACATGGTAAGCAGCGTACGATTCGCCACGTTCCTGGTTCTTGCCTTCAATTCATTTTTTTCCCCCTCTCTCTTACAGTCAACCCCGCCCCGACGTTCAGGCCTCGTCCAGGCGATTATAATTGTGTTTTATTTACTGCACTTTCCTTAATAAACACCTTAAAACTGTGCTCTGGTCACCCGTTCTTATCTGCATGTGGGCTAAGCATCTCAAAAACATGACACACTCTAAACAGATAATTAATTCAAAAGACCTGCAAAGGCCTTTAAATACTCTCTCAGTGTAGCTCTGTAGGCTACACAATCATAGGGAAGATTGCTGACTTGACAGATGTCTAAAAAACGACCATTGACATCTTGCACAAGAAGGCCAAGACACAAAGAGGCTGGCTGTTCACATAGCTCTGTGTCCAAGCACATTAATAGAGGTGAAGGAAAAGTGTACAAGCAATAGGGATCACCACACCCTGGAGAGGATTGTGAAACAAAACCTATTCAGAAATGTGTGGGAGATTCACAAAGGGTGGACTGCAGCTGGAGTCAGTGCTTCCAGAACTACCACGCACAGACGTCTGCAAGACATGGTTTCAGCTGTCGCATTCCTTGTGTCAAGCCACTCTCGAACAAGAGACAGTGTCAGAAACATTTCGCCTGGCCTAAAGACAAAGAAGACTGGACTGCTGCTGAGTGGTCCAAAGTTATGTTCTCTGATGAAATTTTGAATTTCCTTTGGAAATCAAGGTCCCAGAGTCTGGAGGAAGAGAGGAGAAGCACAGAATCCACATTGCTTGAGGTCCAGAGTAACGTTTCCACAGTCAGTGACGATTTGGGGTGGCATGTCATCTACAGGTGTTGGTCCACTTTGTTTTCTGAGATCCAAGGTCAACACAACAATCTACCAGGAAGTTTTAGAGCACTTCATGCTCCTTGCTACTGACCAACTTTATAGAGATGCAGATTTCATTTTCCAACAATGACCTTAACCCTATAAAAAAAATCTATGGAGTATTGTGAAGAGGAAGATGTGATACGACAGACCTAACAATGCAGAAGAGCTGAAGGCCACTATCAGAGCAACCTGGGCTCTCATAACTAGGGATGGGAATCGAAAACCGGTTCCTGTTCAGAACCGGTTCCGTATTTTCCAATTCCATGGAACCGTTTGGCAGCGCGCTTAACGATTCTCTTTTCGATTCCGTCGTGCTCCGGCTCTGAGCAGCACGACGGTAGCAAGTTACGCAAGTTACGTCACGTTTTTACGCAAGTTACGCAAGTTACGTCACGTTTTTACGCAAGTTACGCACACGGCATTCAGTAAGCAAGTGCGGCGTGACCAGGCTAAAAGCAAAACAAAACAAATGGCGCGGTCGAAAGTTTGGCTTCATTTTAAGGAAGAGAAAGATGGCAACGAGGCGCTTTACAATCATTGCAAAGTGGCATTTACATCCGCGGGAGGAAATACATCCAACAGGCAGAAACACCTGCGCACACAACATGGCATACATTTAAACGAATCCCGTGTTTTTGATTCTTACCGGATAGAAGCTAAAGTTACGACCAGCATGGAAGGCAACTCTGGTGGTAAGTAGCTAGTTTTACATCACTGGCTGTGCTTAATGTGGTGCCTAGTAAATTATATGCCATTTCTGGAAATAAACCAATTTCCTACCTCTCTTTGGGGTTATTAAGGGAGTGTGCCTTTCTCGTTAATCCAGCCCTTCACTGGTAGCATGTTTAATTAAAACTACTGGTAGCTGGAATTCTTACATGATTCTAGCTGTTGCAATGATGGTAACGAAAAACGCTACAAAGTTGCTCCGCAGTTCAGGGACCGAGAGAAAGGTGACGCTTGTTTAATTTAAATCAGGGGGAGATGAGTTTATTTCCCAAAATTGTACAGTAATGCTTTTTCATTAAACGGATGCCTGAGAGATGACTGAGGTTATCTAAAGAGAGATTAACAAGCAACTGTCACAACAAACTTACATTTTCTTGTATTCTAAACAATTCAATTCAATTTTATTTCATTCAACTCATCTACTGTATTTAAGTTTGTTCTTATATTCCTTTTTTATTTAAACAAATATAAATTTTACTCCAGTTGCACATTTGCTGTGGACATCTTGACCTTGTTAGTTTGTAAGGTCGTGTGATAGTTAAGTAAAAAAAGTTGATGCTCATCATCAAACTGTTTGTTATCCTTTTTTCCCCAAATTGGAATCGAAAAGAGAATCGAAAAGGAATCGAATCGTTTCACAGAATTGATAAGGGAATCGGAATCGTGAAAATCTTTTCAATTCCCAACCCTACTCATAACACCTGAGCAGTGCCACAGACAGATCACCTCTATGCCACACTGCATTGCTGCAGTAATCCAGGGAAAAGGAGCCCCAACTAAGTATTGAGTGCTGTACTTGCTCATACTTTTCAGTGTGCCAACATTTCTGGAAATCCTTTTTTGTATTGATCTTTAGCACTATTCTAATTCTATTAGATAAATTAGAATAGTGCTAGAGATAAATTTGGAGTTTTCATTAGTTGTCAGTTATAATCATCAAAATTAAAAGAAATAAACACTTGAAATATATCAGCTTTGTGTAATGAATGAATGTAATATACAAGTTTCCCTTTTTGAATGGAATTACAAATTTCATGATATTCTAATTTTATGACCAGCACCTGTATAACAAATTGTTTGCTGTTAGTGAAATTACACAATGAACAAGGAACAACCTTCACTTAACTTGTGTAACTTCAAACTAATTAAAAAAAAGTAAATGAGTAAATGAAAGTGCCTCGTATTATGGTTAAAAAATGTTTCCTCTTTAGAATATTCTGACAATATATTTTCCTAAACATATATTCAGCATTGCATGCTGTTCTCTTCATGGAAGCCCAATGAGAGCATTGGCAAAATAATATGCAGATTTTAGAAAAATGTAATCTTAAAAACTTGTAAATTTGAATTAATCCATAAAATTGATTTATTGCCCAGCCCTAGAAGTTGGTAAACCATCCCACTTCCCATTTATGCCCTGCTTTGTGTCGGTCTATCACATACAAATCCATTAAAATAGACTGAAGTTTGTAGTTGCAATGTGACAAAATGTAAAAAAAAAGTGGTATGAGGAGCATACATTTGTTTACTGAGGACTATATCAAGGAAAAGCAAATACATAACTGCACAATGAAGCTCTTTCCACTGAACACATTTCTTCACTCTGAGTTTGAGGCAGTATATATTTGTACAGAAAACTGTGGGTATAGCCTTTTGAGTTCAGCATGTCCACACTAATACAAGACACTGATGTGTGGAAATCTGTGTTTCCAAACAACTTCAAATTCAAATCTTGTAAATTCAAAACAGAGGGGAGAGCACCGATGAGTCAGAGCTTTGGGACTCTGAAACCAATCTGAAACTCTGCTTAAAGATCTGATCCATTTGGTCTGGAAATCTTTCTGTCACCGTTCCAACAACAACAAGGTATTAAGCTAGCTCTACATCCAAGTTAACCACTCAAATGAATCAGGATCATCTGAATGTAAACATCACTGGTACGAAGAGATGTTCAAATCTAAATGTGCGTAGCTTATTTTTTACTTACTACAGGTATTTGGTTCCATGCTTTTTTCAGTGTTGAATGAGAGGAAGAAAAAAAACAAACGTTTCAGACTTTTTGTCTTCCCATAACTGTACCAAAACATACCGCACTGTGACTTAAGCCGGGACTTTCGTGTGCTGTTACGCCCCTACTCTTTAAATCAACGTTTATCAGTCTTTGAGTGTTTATGTGCAGCACTTGTGCTTGCCACACCCATATGTCTGGCTGTCTCTTTTGCTTTCCCTCTCTCAGCCCAGTGATGTGAAACATGGGGTGAGTTGGATAGATGGACAGACTGGGTCAAACCACATACACTTGCATACACAATGGGTGCGCACACAGATTCTGGTCAGTGACTAAAGAAGAATGTACTGCAGACAGCCTTTTAATGAAAACCACCAATCATCGGATTGCGCAATAAGGCTGGAGGTTCCTTTCCAAACACTGTGTTTGGATTCAGTATATTTTAACCAAAATACAAATACGATCTTATTTTCTTTTAAAGAAACCTCATCTTGTTCCATTATTTTTCTGTAAATTATAGCAACAGCATATAAAAAAGGGACCATTTATCTAATGAGTTATTGGAGACCAAACTAGATTGTGGACTATGGTTGAAGTATGCTTATATTACGCTTGCTGAACGTAAATGAAAGTAAAAGTGACTGGAATAAAATTAACATGTTTGATCAGCTGAATTAAGCTACCTAGTCTCGGGTTTTTATCCATCCTGTTCCACGTACTTCAGCTTTTCCACGGCTGAGTTGTGGTGGTAAAAGATCCATATGAGAATTCCCTATATGCATCTCCCGACTGACAATATCCTGTTCCAGGGGCATCCAGAAGTGTCAGCCTCAATGGACATCTGTTTGGATATGAGTTTCTTCTAAATTGGATATGTGCCAAAAACAACAAGAACAGAAAAAAAAACTTCCTAATGCAAGTGACCAGGAGGCATTACTACTAAATTACCCAAACAGCTTCAGTTGTCCGTTTCATGTAGAACACTAGCTTCTCTGCAGGCCCTATCATTTCTATTCTTGTGGCCATCAATCCATTCATCCCTTCTCTTTTTCTTCACCGTACTTTTCCCTGCAGGTCCAGTGGGGGAAAAGAAGACATCTCCCTGCTCAGGGACACTCTCCGGGGGATTTTGGGGGATTACAAGGTCTATAAACTTCGTCCATTAGGTTCTCGATCTGTATAGGTGATTCTTCTGCTAAAAAAACCCTCCTCTGAATTAAAATGATTCCAGACGCTTTTAAGAACCTTCATGAACCAACTTCACACAAGAATATCTCCATAAAAGTAAGCTAATTTGTGTAGCTCAAGGCATTTGAGCCATGAGGTTAGAAGAGATTGCTAATAAAGCCATGGTGACCACAATTTGATTCTGCACAGTCTCAGCTTGCAGAAACTGCCAGTCTACCAACAAGAGGAAGGAGTTTTAGGAGTGTGAACTAAGGGGCAGATATAAGCGGACTTACTCCAGAACTGGCTCTTGAAAGTCCAAGAATTAGAAGTGAAAATGCAAAAGCAGAATTGTAAATGGCACATTAAAGATACCAAAGATTGAAATTAGTTAAAATTGCAGAGTCAGACCCTTGCATGAACAGCAACAAATTTCAGAGCAGACCGTTTTCAGGTCAAATACTTCATATTCATAAACAGGCAGGATCATTGAGTGGAATAAAATGACTTTCCTATGCATCTGATTGCCTAATAATTCTCTGAATTTGGATTTGATTTGAACAGACTAAAATTTTTCTAATAATAGCTCACTGAGGTGATTTCAATTAATTAATAAGCCATCAACATGTCTGGAACGACCCTTGCTTACCTGGAAGTCATCCGTAGGGAACTGCAGCATGTCACGCAGAACATCGCTTATGATCTGGGTCTTCCGCTGGAGGACCACATTCTCATAGTCCAGAGGCTCTATAATCTTTGGTTTTACCTGCAAGAACAAAACACTGCATCAGGCCAGTCTTTTTCAACTTTTGCTCGATTTATCATAAAGGAACTGTGCCTGTTCAGTGACTGTAAAGCAACAACAGGACCGTTTCATATGTTCTGGACTCACTCACAATGGGAAATTTGTGGTATTCACAGTGTGCGGACAACAAGTTGCTATTGTCCTTTCACTGACAGCGCCAGACGCAGGAACTGGCACAGAGATGGCAATGAAAATGGGCTATGAGAGGAGGAGATGTTGGATGACGGAAGGGATAAGGGAGCAAGCGAGAGATTGTGTGAGGATTTGTACCAGTCACAGTGTCACGTTCAGTATCTGAGCAAGTAAGCGGCGGCTGCGGCTCGTGGAATTATTTTGCCCAGAAGTACACATCACCTCTTGATACCAGTGTGTTAAACAGACAGATCTACACTAAATGACCACTTTATTTGTTGTACCTTGCTCGTACCCAACGGGGGATCCCCTTTTTGTCTTCAGAATTGCTTTCATTCTTTGTGCCTTGATTCAGCCTCCGTTAACATTCCTCAGAGATTTTGGTCCATATTGAAATCACAGAATAACACACAGCTGTGAAAAATTTGTCTGTAGCCTATCTACGACCCAAATGTCCTCAAGGGTCCGCCACTGAATCCGAATCTTGTGACATCATCTGAGTGTGCTGAATTCACCATCTATCTCAAGAAGCCCGTTTCAGATGACTGGAGCTGTAAATCAAACTGCTAGAAGTAACCACCAGAAGATGGATAAACTGTGGTCATAAAGTAGACTGTATACACCTTAAATATATAGCCTTGAAGCAGAATATATATCCTTGAAGCAGAAAGAACAGCCTAAGCATTCATGTTTGACAGAAAGCAAGATAGCAGAGCTCAGCTCCTGACGTTATACTCCCTGGACACTGCAGACCTCAGCTGTTGCATTCCACAGAAAAACCCCTGAGATTGTCTCCCTTAAGAAAAAAAAAAAAAAAAAGCTTCAAAACTGGGATTTAAGGATTTAGGCCTCCAAAAATGTGTTGGTGTTTGCATATTGACATTTCAGCACAAAAACACGTATACAAGTAACAGAGAATAGGTCTTAACGTTAAACAGCAGATAGACAGTTCTCTGTAAGGTTAGATAAGGTATAATTTTATCCGTCCGTTGTCTTCCGCTTATCCGGGGTCGGGTCGCGGGGGTAGCAGCTTCAGTAGGGAGGCCCAGACGTCCCTCTCCCCAGCCACTTGGGCCAGCTCCTCAGGAGGAATCCCAAGGCGTTCCCAGGCCAGCCGGGAGACATAGTCCCTCCAGCGTGTCCTGGGTCTTCCCCTGGGTCTCCTCCCGGTGGGACGTGCCCGGAACACCTCTCCAGGGAGGCGTCCAGGAGGCATCCTGACCAGATGCCCGAGCCACCTCAACTGGCTCCTCTCGACGTGGAGGAGCAGCGGCTCTACTCTGAGTCCTCCCCGGATGACTGAGCTCCTCACCCTATCTCTAAGGGAGAGCCCAGACACACTACGGAGAAAACTCATTTCAGCCGCTTGTATCCGGGATCTCGTTCTTTCGGTCACGACCCAAAGCTCGTGACCATAGATGAGGGTAGGAACGTAGATCGACCGGTAAATCGAGAGCTTCGCCTTTTGGCTCAGCTCTCTCTTCACCACAACGGATCGGTACAGCGCCCGCTTCACAGCAGACGCTGCACCAATCCGCCTGTCGATCTCCCGCTCCATCTTCCCCTCATTCGTGAACAAGACCCCAAGATACTTGAACTCCTCCACTAGGGGCAGGACATCCTCCCCAACCCGGAGAAGGCACTCTACCCTTTTCCGGTTCAAGACCATGGTCTCGGATTTGGAGGCACTGATTTTCATCCCGGCCGCTTCGCACTCGGCTGCGAACCGCTCCAGTGAGAGCTGTAGATCACGCCCTGATGAAGCCAATAGGACCACGTCATCCGCGAATAGCAGAGACGCAATCCTAAGGCCACCAAAGCGGATCCCCTCAACACCTTGGCTGCGCCTAGAAATTCTGTCCATAAAAGTTATGAACAGAATCGGTGACAAAGGGCAGCCTTGGCGGAGTCCAACTCTCACCGGAAACGAGTCCGACTTACTGCCGGCAATGCGGACCAGACTCTGACACCGGTCGTACAGAGACCTGACAGCCCTTATTAAAGGGTCCGGTACTCCATACTCCCGGAGTACCCCCCACAGGATCCCCCGGGGGACACGGTCGAATGCCTTCTCCAGATCCACAAAGCACATGTAGACTGGTTGGGCAAACTCCCATGCCCCCTCAAGAATCCTGCTGAGGGTGTAGAGCTGGTCCAGTGTTCCACGGCCAGGACGAAAACCACACTGCTCTTCCTGAATCCGAGATTCGACTATCCGACGGACCCTCCTTTCCAGAACCCCTGAATAGACCTTACCAGGGAGGCTTAAGAGTGTGATCCCTCTGTAATTGGAACACACCCTCCGGTCCCCCTTTTTAAATAGGGGGACCACCACCCCAGTCTGCCAATCCAGGGGAACTGCCCCCGATGTCCACGCAATGCTGCAGAGCCGCGTTAACCAACACAGCCCCACAACATCCAGAGCCTTAAGGTACTCAGGGCGAATCTCATCCACCCCCGGAGCCTTGCCACCGAGGAGCTTTTTAACAACCTCGGCAACCTCAGCACCAGAGATGGGAGAACCCGACCCAGAGTCCCCAGGCTCTGCTTCCTCAATGGAAGACGTGTCGGTGGGATTAAGGAGGTCTTCGAAGTATTCCGCCCACCGACGCACGACGTCCCGAGTCGAGGTCAGCAGCACACCACCCCCACTGTAAACAGTGTTGGTACTGCACTGCTTCCCCCTCCTGAGACGCCGGATGGTGGACCAGAATCGCTTCGAAGCCGTACGGAAGTCTTTCTCCATGGCCTCTCCGAACTCTTCCCACGCCCGAGTTTTTGCCTCGGCGACCAGCCGAGCCGCCTGACGCTTCGACTGCCGGTACACATCAGCTGCTTCCGGAGTCCCACAGGCCAAAAAAGCCCGGTAGGACTCCTTCTTCAGCTTGACGGCTTCCCTCACCGCTGGTGTCCACCAGCGGGTTCGAGGGTTGCCGCCACGACATGCACCGACAACCTTGCGGCCACAGCTCCGACTAGCCGCCTCAGCAATAGAGGCGTGGAACATGGTCCATTCAGACTCAATGTCCCCCGCCTCCCTCGGGACGTGTTTAAAGTTCTCCCGGAGGTGGGAGTTAAAGCTCCGCCTCACAGGGGACTCCGCCAGACGTTCCCAGCAAACCCTCACAGTACGTTTGGGCCTGCCCGGTCGGACCGGCTTCCTCCCCCGCCATCGGAGCCAACTCACCACCAGGTAGTGGTCGGTGGAGAGCTCCGCCCCTCTCTTCACCCGAGTGTCCAAGACATGCGGCCGCAGGTCAGATGAAACGACAACAAAGTCGATCATTGAACTGCGACCTAGGGTGTCCTGGTGCCAAGAGCACATATGGACACCCTTATGCTTGAACATGGTGTTTGTGATGGACAATCCATGACGAGCACAGAAGTCCAACAACAAAACACCACTCGAGTTCAGATCAGGTGGGCCATTCCTCCCAACCACGCCCCTCCAAGTCCCACTGTCATTGCCCACGTGAGCGTTGAAGTCCCCCAGCAAAACGAGGGAGTCCCCAGGAGGGGCACTCTCCAGTACCCCTTCCAAGGACTCCAAAAAGGGTGGGTAATCTGAACTGCCGTTTGGCGCATAAGCGCAAACAACAGTCAGAACCCGTCCCCCCACACGGATGCGGAGGGAGGCCACCCTCTCGTTCACCGGGGAAAACCCCAACGTGCAGGCACCGAGATGGGGGGCAACAAGTATGCCAACCCCAGCTCGGCGCCTCTCACCATGGGCAACTCCAGAGTGGAAGAATGTCCAGCCCCTCTCAAGGAGACTGGTTCCGGAGCCAGAGCGGTGCGTCGAGGTGAGTCCGACTATCTCTAGTCGGAACCTCTCAACCTCGCGCACAAGCTCAGGCTCCTTCCCCACCAGAGAGGTGACATTTTGTATAATTTTATGTTGGTGAAAAAAAAATTATATTTGTACAGAGATGAGAGTGGTAAGCAATGCAAATTATTGTTTCATGTTATGATCGGTTGTGGCTTTGAATACTGGCAATGTGGGTGATTATCCAAGGCTGCACGACATTGGGGTGGCACACAGGAAAAAAAGGTTATCCATTAGTTGTGCCCTGAATAAGTTTTCTATCACTCTATTGCAAGTCTAGTCAGTGATCTCAGTCCAGTGTTGTGCACACTGTAAGAACTAGGCTTCAAAACCTGATCAGTTAATAGCTGTGAATTTATTATAGGATTTGCACATTTAATATGAATCAGTTTAAAATACATAGATAATATTTGATCCTTGCATCACTGCTAAAAAATAACAACATATCACTGACTAAGTTCACCAAAGTAAGGTGAGTTGTTTAGAATGCCACATATCTTTTTTTTTCTTCTTTCTCTCTTAATTTTCAGCTAAAGTATTCAGCTTACAGCATTCCAACTGTTTTCAGAAGAAATGCAAATTTTTCTAGTAAGTAGTAGTAGTGGTACTGGCAGTAGTAATACATTTTAAATACTGTATAAAACTTTTATTTATATTTATAATACTGAGTTTTGTTGAAAGTCAATAGATTATATATCTAAAACTGCTAAATAAATCACTTAAGCTAGGCCACCTATAGTCCACAGGTTGTTAGGTGAGCGTAAAACATTTATTTTTACAAATTCCTAATAGACTTTTTTCAATATTTATAGTTAAAATGAATAAAATAAGAGGAGGAAAACAATTACATTGTCAGTAACATGTGTCTTTTAAAATCTAGTTTTACTGTGGCTAAATGTCTACAATCTTGGTTTGTGATATTAGCATGCTGTTAACAGATGTTAATTAGCACTGAACACAAACCGGGCAATGGCTGCTACTAATGTAAAAGTTATTAGTTTTCCACAAAATGGAAATGTATAGCTAACTAAAATGTGTTTGAAGCACCTGTCAGGCTGTTTATCTAACCAATTGGACCTATGTAAGGGTTGGTAGGCTGGTAAAGGTGCCAGGTTGTGGGAAAAGCCAGAGCCATTATTGAAAACCCAAACCACCCTTTGCACCGTGAGTTTGAATTGCTTCCCTCAGGCTGTAGATAGGCTACAGAGGCACATAATTCAGGAGCAATAGGTTTAAAAAATGCTTTGTTCGCTATTCAAAAGCTTTTTAAAAGAAGTACCTTACTCCTTTCTGGTGATTGTATAGTGTGGGATGATGAATGTGGGTTGAATCTTTTTACCATACTATAATTTCTGGAGGACCTGTCGCAAGCTGAGTCTCCCATTTGGGACATTAGAGGATGACGACGATGACGAATGTTGGTCGGGATCCAAACATTAAAACTTTTTTGAAACGTCAAGTCCCACCACATCTATGAAGTATGAGCGTCATCTTTAAGCCTATAAGCCCTATTGTATAATGTGTGTTTACTGGGTTGAACGGTGTAAAACTGACTGTATTGTACCGAGTTAGGACAGGTAGGTGGGGTCATCATCTTGCTTCATTGTTCTTTCTAATAAACAATCCAGAATGACGGTTCCATGCTCTAACACAGGCGATGAGTGCCCAACAAGTGGTTAAATTGTTCTGTCAGGTGGCGATGCTCTGAGCAAGTGAATGTGAAGTGTGTAGCACGAGATCGGGTAAAGTCATTATTATTTAATTGCTCCAACATTTGAAATGTGCATAAGTGCCGTATATACGGTGTCTTATTTTTACAATGTGACACTCATGCCAAGGAATATTTTGACATCTGAAAAATGTGCAGCTTTGTTTTTGCTGGTGATCAGTGAATAGGGAAGTGTTGAAGGAGCATTAGTCCCTTAATGAGGTTTACCTTACTAAATCCTTGAAACATACAACAGCTGTGCAACAGCATGTGGGGGTTAAAGATTTTAGTTTATAAAGCCACAACAAAAGCTAAACAACAGCTTTTATGAACAAGTCAATTGATTTAGACTGCTGGTGAATACTACTGGAGTTGAGGGGGGGGGTCACTTTGGGGACAATATTTTCTCAAAATCAAAAGCAAAGAATTTATTTTCAACATTTTGCCTAGGTAGAAAGGAACAATGAAGCGGCACGTGAAGTAAAGTTACAACGGTTACCCCACTTACTGAGGCTATTAGTCCTCGACGCAGCCGTCTGGTGTTCAGTTTCTGACTTTGTGACCTTTTCTGTGAGATAACTGAGAATACAGACCACCAGCTCCCCAAAACCCATTTTGGTCCATGGGAGTTTTCTCCTGTTTGGCCAAAATTAAACTGTCTGAATCGATCTAAAAGTAAAAATATTAAAAGTGACAGAACAACACTGCCAACTGTGAGGCCATAGTTAGCACAGCTCATGTCAGATTTATCATACCATGTTCAATAAGCCTAGAGATACAGAATGATGGATTACGAAATAATGGTAAGTGGACTAAACTTCTACAGCGCTTTTTCAATTGTACAGAGTGCTCTAACCAACAAGACCCGCTAAATGCCAACAAAGACATTTCAAAACAAAGTTCAAATTCAGGAACACCATATAATTATAGTTATGCTGCTATTAGACACGCAACTTATTCATATTGTTTGGGTTAGCTTCTTGGACTAGATTCAACAATCACATGAAGCCAATTACACGCTATCTGCCTTAAGATGTAGGCTTTGATTTATTGAAGCAATTTTCCCAGTGATGCAATACAATGACCCCTTCGATATTTCCCAGCTCTCTGGATGTTAAAGATGGTCCGATAAGCATAAAGTCATAAGCTCACTTTTAGGACTAGACACTGGCCATTCAGACAAGCAACTCTGAACTCGATGGCGTGTCAGGAAGACTTGCCGGCCATCAACTCTACGGCACAGTTGTGTTGTGAGGTAAAAAATCTATTTGTAATTTTAAAAACAAATGGAGTACAGTTTTAATTATTTTAACGAAATGTTTTCATCTGACTGAGCAAACCTTTGGAATCTAGCGCCCAGGAAGGGTTAATGAGCAAAAGAAGCAACAAGTGCTCCATTTCCCAAAAAAGATCAGCTCCCTTGAGAGCCATACACTCAGGCTGCTGCTTCCCATCATCAGATCGGCCCCTTTTAAAAGATATCTAAAGCTGCTTCTGAAGGAATTAAGAAAAAAAAAAAGAATAGGAACATACTTACCACTGACACCTGTGGCACTCCTTCAACTTCTGTTTCAATCTCAGCCAAACTTTTGTACTGCTGTGGACTCTCTATCACCATCTCCCTTTTCGGGGCTTTGGCTGTTCGACCCTGCATGGCGCTCAGTCCTGCCAGTGTGTACCTTATCCCCAGGTGGGAGCTTGCATTTCAGAAAGCTGCCTTCTGTCTCCGAAAGTTACAAGAGTTTTGATGACGTCCAGCAAGTTTCCCTCTTTTTACTCAACCCCGGACCCGGTCTCCCTCTCTCTCCCCTGCTCTGTCTCTCCTCCCACCCTCGCAGCTGTACAGCTGTAAGAATGTGCGCAGTAGAAGGAGAGGACGGTACAGCAACCCCTCCCTCATTAAAAACTTGGAAAAAGCCCAGAGATCATGTCATTGTGCTCCAGCCCCACCTGCCTATTTATCTACAGTCATGACAATATAGAAGGACATCCTCTCAGGACATAATAAAAGTCAACCTTAGATGGTAAACTGTACAAGACATATTACAAGGACTATTGATTTAGAAAAACACAAGTCAAAAAAAAGACATTATGTGAGGGGAAAAAAACAAATAAAAAAGACCAAGGACTCTCCAGCCTTTACTTTGTCACAACATCAAGACAAGACAGTTACAAAAAGGACGAAAAAGTATGTCTTGCCAGCGCAGTATATTATTAAACTACTTTAGTCCAAACCACGAGACTTCTTGAATAATGTCTTTGGGATAGATAAAGGGAAATGAGATGTTTTACCATAATAAACAGGAAGGCAATCAAAGGAAACTGAATACAGTATATGAGTACAAACCCCTACCACCCGTCAATCACTGTGTTCAACAGCTGACAATTTGGCCATTTTTGGTCCCGAGTTAATAATAAAAACCAAAATGTGAGCCGACTGATGTGACTCATGAAGGTTGGCCCATATTACAGATCAGTGGATCAAAACATTGCTCCCAATCACAGCAACAAAACAGTCTAAAAGGTTATAAAAAGCTTACAGGTGCAACCAAATGTAATTTATTGTGCCACTAACCCAAAGTATATATATATATATATTTTTTTTTACGCAAAAACAACAGTGTGCCTCACCCAAAATAATACCACGTCCATGGAAAAACATGGTGGTAGTAGCATCATGATCTGGGTGTTTTTTAAAAAAAAAAAAAAAAAAACACCCAGTCACAAAGTGTCAAAGTGGATAACATTATAAACAGCTCCAAATACCAGTCGAATTTGACCGAAAAGCTCAAGGAGCCGTCTATCAATTTCAAAGTGAGTCCAAGCCTACATCAGAATAAACACATAATTTGGCTTCATCAAAAGAAAGTTCCGGTTTTACAACGGTCTAGCCACATTTCGATTCAAATAAAAATTTACACGATATCTTCAACAGGGCTGTGGACAAAAATACTCTTAGAATTGGTTTATGTCACATAAACAGGTGTGTGTTGACATTTAAAAGCAGATTCTAGTCCATTTAAAAATAGATAAAGGCTGTGAATTCATTACACTTCTGTTTAATGTACTTATTTAAAGTGAAATAGGTGTGTATTCCATTGATAGTCAGGGTCAAGCTTCTTTTGTTATGTAGTTCTGAATCCGTTAAGTATTGAAACGAATGCCTCAGAGTTACTGTAGCAAAACATTTATTGCATTTTCTAAACTATTTCACAGGTGAAAGAATGTCTTTTTATATGTTGCTTTTGGAGATTATTCTTTATGATTTTTGTCCTGTAAGACATAACCTACAATGGTCTCAATAGCCCCAAAATTACTGGGAAGCTTTAGTAATGACATTTCAACTCTGCAGTCCACAGAGTTACTGCTATTTTCCTCCGCTTTGAACTGCTTCTCTGGTATATCTACGGCATCAAGACTCCCACAGCAGGAACACTTCCTTCTTCTCCGGCTCTAAGGTGCAACATACATCCTCTTGTTAAAGTTCAAGAGCTCTGGGAGAGAAATTCCCCGTGTTTCTTGTTACACTCGGCTCTCTCTGCAGACAGTTGCTTGCTTTTCATCTTCTGGCAGAAAAGGGGCCTCGCTTATCACAGTGTGTGTTTTTTAGTTATGGCATTGACAGGATTCAGAACAAGACGCGTTGTGCTGCACACGGCTCGTACACCACAGTGGTGAACTGAATCCTTCTGACTCAAAGGGAATGATTAATAGCTGCTCCGATTGTCTCTGTTGGCAGCAAAGTTAGAAGTTTGTCTGGGTGTACAAAGTGAGGGAGACGGGAAATAGGATGACATGCTAAGGGGTCAGGATGACTTCAAAGGCTGTCGTTCCTCTACTGCAGTTTCAGCACTATCGCCTGCAAGAAAGTTTCACACAAAAAGTGGGCGAGCGTGTGCCTGAGTGTGAGTTTTACTTTCCGCACTGCAGGGTTCTCGGATCATTTGCATAAGTTGTTTCAACAGCACCAGCTTCAAAGGGACAGGCTGAAATGAACCATTCAGAGAAACCAAATCTTAGAAAAGAAACACAGGAGCAGGGATGAAAGCTGTGAAGTATTGGCAGCCATGGGCTTGAGGTGCCAAGGAAAATGCATCAGAAGACAAACAGATATTTATCATCGAATCAACGTGAGCACGGTAAGTTTACAACGTTAGATTTGGGAATGGAATAACACCAAACTTAACTGGGGTCCAGATGCAAGAGAACCAGGCGGATTTGCTAACAGTTCCACGACATCCGCAAAGGCATATTACGACATTTTGGCTACCACGCCCCTCTGCGAGGCCAAAAGCTTCCACTTTGTGCACCTAGGAAAATCCCTATCTACTCAGAGAGCCCCGTGTGGAAAAACATGAAGAACAAGCAAGAGCTCCTTCTGGTGGAAGGTCATAAATAGAGAGACACCTTTATGATTCGGCCCATAAAGATCACCGTGATCAACAAATTGTTAACAATCTCTAGAAAGAAATCGCAGTCATTCTTGGAAGACAGGAAGAGGCTTTAAAATGTTGGAAACAACTCTTTTGAACTTTTACATGTAGCGGGGTGTATGCTAGGTGTAGAAGCACAATGCTGCCCTCTAGAGTCTAGGAGAATAGTGCGACTTTGGGAGGAAAATCTGTACTGAGCATACTCTTGAGTAGAAATAAACACAGAACTGAAGCAATTCTTGTCTGACATTAACATTTCAAGTAAAACCACCATAATGTCAGCTAAAGTACAACTACATGGAGAAGACTCTGTACTTTTTTTTCCATTTGCTCCACTTTGAGGTAGGTTGTTCACGCTTCAAAATGCCTTTCTCCTGCAGCAGGCATCACTGGGTAGCTCAAAGTTGTTAGTGTGAATACAACTAAAATTGTTTTATTATCAAAGAACACCCTTCATAAATCATTGGTAGGATCGGTATTTCTACCCCACTGGGAGATCTATTCAAGAGAATATCATTCCAGAAATTCTTGGACATTAGGTTGAATGATAGCCTTTCTTTTAGCATATCTATTAAGCATTTAGTAAAATACCAGAGGATAGACCAAGCTTTTAATTTTTAAACATGATCCAGGCAACATTTATATTTCTTCTTTACTACAGTGACGTAATTTATAATTTATATGCATCGTGCTTCTTCTGCCTTGTGCTGCTTAGATTAAGTGTATCCCTGCACTTTAGAGAACGCCTGAACCTGGTTAAGCCTAAGAAGACAACAGCACTGGTTTTGTGTACGAAGCTATGTAGTACAATCTTAACGTCTGCAAACACTCAAATAAACCAAACATGAATCATCAGATGTCATCTGACTGAATATCTGGGTTTAACTTCCATTCACTGTTGAAAGCCATCTGGAGTTTGAAACCGATGTGCCTGGAATCAGGCATTCTCTTCGGCCCTTGAGCGCCCAGTCAGCTAACAGCTGCCGAGACAAGTTAGCTGCATGCGCACCGGGAACGGACATCTCCAAAAATGTTGGAGCAAATTTGCAATTAAGTGATATCTTGATATCTAGATATTTGAGTTTTACATAGTTGCATTGTCCCATTGTAAAAGTGTATTTTGAGGCAGAGAGTGTAATGTATAAAAGTTATTCACAGTTTTCTCCACGCTCTCTTCTCCCATTGCAGTTTTCGTCTGAACAATCCGCTTCGACCCTGCGCCTCAATAATCCCAGTTTAATCTGAAAGTCCTACTCCGAGACCAGGACCTTTTACACACAAAAGTGTGGAAATGAGCATTTTGACACAATTTTCCTTAAGAAATTTCAATTTCCCAAAGGGCTCCTGAAATCCTGGGTAGTAACCGAAAGTCCCTGTAATGGTAAAGGGGCTATTCAGAGGCATGCACCCCTCAAGATGCCATTTCCGATTGCTACCACTTTAAGACTTTAAGGCTATTTAACATAAAAAGTTTAAAGTTTTGTGTAAAAAAGGAATATTTGTTCCTCTGGCTATCCCATTTTTCTGTATTTCTGACCAAGATGACATTGCTATGCTAAAAACATAGATTTGTAGTTTTTCCCACCTAGCGCAGGTTTACTAGCTTCTGAAAAATGAGAGATCCATCAAATCAGAGAAAAATAGCTTATTTACTCAACAGCTACAGTTCTTGTGCAGGCTCACTGTCCTCAGAGCAAAAAGTGATACGGGGACAACGTCACAAGCCCTGCATGATAATCAGCCTCTTGTCAAGATGTTGTCCACACTGAGGTCATCCTCCCTCATTATCAGCAATCTCACACCATCAGACTTCCTAAAGCTTCCACTGGTACCATGTTAGTGATACCACAAGTGTCAGTTTGTCTAAGAATGTGTTCATGAGTGGGAACAAATCATTTCACAGGGCCATCTGTGTAAGAGCTTCACAGAAGAAAAAGATGAAGCTCTCGCAGAGGGAAGAAGGGGTAAGGCACTGAAGGGGGACCGTGTCCATTTGTTTTTACTTAGCTTGAACCAATTAGAGCATGTGTGCACCACCCCCCCACACACACACACCCTTCCCAAGAGGTGCGCCCAAAGCCCAACGCTTGCGCACATAAAGAGGCACAGCTCTATAAGTCCGCAGAGGCTTGCATAAGGGCGGGCTTGACGTAATGTTTGGGAGTCAACCGTTGCTAAAGGCTCCCTGGAGAGACGGAGTGTCAGAGTGTTGCTTATAGCAGAGAAAATCCAACCTGTTGTACACAATACTGCAATAACAATCATATGCCTGAATCTAATCATCTGTCACAAAGCTATGCAAACACCCCAAAATCACTTTCCATTAAAGTAATAAAGACCAAGAAAGTGTTTAAGACAACATGAGCCAATAGGTAGCACAAGAAAAAACATCTGCAACAAGTTAATATGAGAGATGGGAGTTTCCTTAGTGCTAATGACATCAGACTTCTCACAGGTACTCACATCACTTGCAGAAAGTCCCTGAATTTGAGGTTTTACAAGATGATGTCACATACAGACATAACAGTTTCTAGATCCCATTATAATAGCAATACAAGGACCAATCCCTTAATTTGAAATTAATTACCCTCCATAGATTTCCCCTGTTCATTTGTTTATTGTCACAGTTAAATGTTTCAGATCATCAAACAACTTTAATATCAGGAAAGTTTAGGGGATGTTTTGTTTCTGTTTTTTACATATTCCCTGGCTTACTAGGGCAGTTTTTTTTACCATTAATACCTTTTTTCATTATTTGAAGACACAGTTTTTCAAAGTTTATTTGATCTCAAACATGGTGTCAGTGTGACAAAAGGAAAGGGAGAAGAAACCGGAAAGCGGACAAAAGCCTCCATCTAACTGGAATACTTGCTGCAGAAGATTTCTTAATTGCCCAGATAAAGCAATCTATCATCGAAAAAAAAAATGGAAAGCCCTCGTCTTTCTCCTGTTTTGTTGGCCTGTAGTTTATAAAATTCTCCCAGTGGGCTTCTGTGCCCAGCTTAGAGCAGCTTGTTACAACAAGCTGAATTCCTGATCTTCAGTTCAGTGTTGATTGAGCTCCACCAGCCAGTCTGTGTAGTAAGGTAAGAACTCACATGACCAATAACTGGTCCTAATTGTCTCCCATGGGTTTGATGTTCAATGTTGACACTGCTGCCCCCCCCCCCCCCTCTTCAGCTTCCAACAAATTAACTGTTCCTATATAAGGCGGTACCGGGGCAGCCCATGCTAAACAACAAATACCTGGTGTAAACGGGTAGGAAACTTCTGGAGTCGTGATGTCAGGGCATATTTAAACAGAGGCCATTTAGAAATGGAGTGAATAATGCTCAATTGGTAGTAAAAAATTACAGTATCTCCTAAGGCATCACACCATTGGCAGCCTGAACCACTGATGCAAGCCAGGGTAGAGTCACACCTTCATGCTAAGAACAAATTCTGACCAACCATCTGAAGTATAGAACTGAGCTGAAGACTCGCCGGACCAGGAGCTGTATTTTCAAACTGTTAATGTTCAAAGTTGGTGAGCTTAAGCGAAATCTAACCTTAGTTTCTAGTTTCTTGTTCTTAGCTGAGATCTTCTGCTGCTGTTGCCCACCAGCTACAGCAGCAATTTTATACATTTAGAAAAGGTTTTCCATATACAGTGGTCGTAATGAGTGGTTATTTGAGCTACAGTTGTCTTTTTATTATCTCAAACCAGTGAGTCCATTCTGCTCCAACACCGACAGGACATTTTCAAAACAGGTGCTAGCTGGATATTTTTCTTTTTCGGACCATTCTTTGTAAACCAAAGTTGTTTTGCTGACAAATGCCAGTTTTTTTGTAATTATTCTGACCAGCTCCTCTGGCGCTAACAACTATACCACATTCAAGGTTACCAAATCTGGCCTTAACTATATATAATAATGTTTCTATATTATTCTCAGTTTACCATATAGAAATGTGGTTTTATTACAACAATAAATACTACGGTTCGTTTAGCAGTATTTGGTAAAATATTATAAAATTATTAAAGGAGCAGAGCCAAAACAGAGGGAGATTTAAAGAGGTTTATGATTTTCACAAAATAATATACAGCTGAATTGAATTATATGTGAGATTTTACCACTTTATGATGATTATTCATCCTCATAACATATGGAAATTAACAAAAAAATAAAAACAAATATTTAATGGATTCAAACGTGCTTGAAATGTAATGAGGAGAAGTTGAATTGCCAATAAAAGGGTGTGTAACATGAGAGGGAAATGGCATAGTGGCTAATTGCTCCAGAGCTGGTTAAAACACAATAACTCTGTGGTTAATGTAGGAAGGTTGCTTACCATAGCAGTGGTGGGAATCCATAGATGAGATCCCCAAAGACTCTGCGTCTCCTCTTCCTCCTCCAGAGCCCCCAGCTCCACTGAACCTTTGACATAAGTACAGTTCCTCTCGAGGATGGAACGCAACCCCTCCAACAGAACCACGCTGGTTGTGCATCCCATGATAAAAACGCTCACTTCCACAGTAAACAAGAGCCTCCCCTGTGGATCTCAGTAGGATCAGAAGCCCCAACCATATCCTCCAAACTTTACCTCTGTCATAAATCTAGACAAAGTCTTCTTACAGGTGCACTGAAAGGGTTGCTCTCCCATAGCTGAAAGAAACTCCGAATTATCCACTTGGAACTAAGCCTCTGTATATCGGAAACCAGAGGAGTGATGCTTGGTGGATGATCGGCCAGTTGGATCTTCCTGTGTGACGCTCAGCAGGGATGAATGAAGGATGGCGAGTGCCCATTCAGCTCATTCATTCGAAGCAGGGCGTCAGCTTGTTTGACTCTTTTTTCCTTCCTCGCTCCTTTGGCTGATGGGGCTGATGCGGACGTTCGGGCACTCTCTCCTCCCCTGTTTGCTTTCTCTCCTCCTTTTCCTAGCCTTGCCATCTCTCACCCAGGCAAGCCACTTACATTTCTTAACTCCTTCGTCTCCCTCCTCCTACTATTGAAAAAGCTTAGTCACTTCACTGACTGCATGCTTTAAGCACAGCATAAGCAGACTGCTACAAACAAAGACGCGCACACAAACTAACCCCCACGTAAATCAGCCGGTCCAGACAATGTTTTACTCTTTCTCCCTGCGTCTTTCCCTCCTTCCTCTTTCTCCCACTGACTGTGGTATTACAAATGTTGTAGTCATCCTACTGATGTCATCCGAATGCTCTCAAGGGCATGGCAAGGAATAATTTTACTTATTTTGTCTGCGCTGCAGGCTAATAGATAAGACTTAAAATAAACCAATGTGTCATCTTTAAAATGGCCAACGTGTCTAAGG
This sequence comes from Fundulus diaphanus, assembly GCA_037039145.1. Taxonomy (NCBI): domain Eukaryota; kingdom Metazoa; phylum Chordata; class Actinopteri; order Cyprinodontiformes; family Fundulidae; genus Fundulus; species Fundulus diaphanus. The sequence goes on along the minus strand of CM073139.1, from coordinate 17,090,107 downwards.
TGAGCGAAACAAGGACAAACTTTTTGCAAATCATCTGTGACTTATACAGGGTTCATTTAAATGTGTCATGCCAATATTACACCCTTTTACATAGTTTAAAGTCCCTTTTAGCATAATCCTAAAGTATATAGACAAATCTTGAGCTGTGGACAATTTGAAACATGTATTGTTCTCTGATGAGTCCACCTTTACTGTTTTCCCCACATCCGGGAGAGTTACGGTGTGGAGAAGCCCCAAAGAAGCGTACCACCCAGACTGTTGCATGCCCAGAGTGAAGCATGGGGGTGGATCAGTGATGGTTTGGGCTGCCACATCATGGCATTCCCTTGGCCCCATACTTGTGCTAGATGGGCGCGTCACTGCCAAGGACTACCGAACCATTCTAGAGGACCATGTGCATCCAATGGTTCAAACATTGTATCCTGAAGGAGGTGCCGTGTATCAGGATGACAATGCACCAATACACACAGCAAGACTGGTGAAAGATTGGTTTGATGAACATGAAAGTGAAGTTGAACATCTCCCATGGCCTGCACAGTCACCAGATCTAAATATTATTGAGCCACTTTGGGGTGTTTTGGAGGAGCAAGTCAGGAAACATTTTCCTCCACCAGCATCACGTCGTGACCTGGCCACTATCCTGCAAGAAGAATGGCTTAAAATCCCTCTGACCACTGTGCAGGACTTGTATATGTCATTCCCAAGACGAATTGACGCTGTATTGGCCGCAAAAGGAGGCCCTACACCATACTAATAAATTATTGTGGTCTAAAACCAGGTGTTTCAGTTTCATTGTCCAACCCCTGTAAATACTTTAAAATGAATACAGGGCGGGTTTTCAAAGGAAATTTGGTATTTATTTGATGGACTAGTGTTCCATATCCATAGAAATGCAAATGAAAACAACTGTTCATGTCAGCAAGGGGCAAATTTTACTTTTTTTAAATTTGACTATTAGCATAAACGTACTGAATGAATCACATAAATGCCAGGTGGTCTTTTTCCTTATAATTCCTCGGTTTACCCATGGCAGTTTGTGATTGTGATCGATAAATGATCAAATATTTGAGGCCATTTTTGTCTCTGATTTACAGACTTCACAACAGCTCAGACAGTTAATTTTGCTTAGAAAATACAACACTGGTGTTGCTCCTGTAAGAGTATCTGGTTAATGCTTGGTTAAAGGCATCTTCCAGAGTGGTGGAGAGGAAATTAGCAACACGGGAAAACAGGCGTGGGTAAAAAATATTGATTCATCAATGCATTGCAATAAATTTTTTCCCAATTCAATAAAAATTCAGAAATTTGATCGTTTGTAGCACTCTCCCTTCCGCACGAATTATTGATCTGGGACTGCTTCTATCGAATCCGTTCGGGGAAAAGAGGGACATTCAGCAGAACTCTCCGAGCCGATTGAACGAAGCAACACCTAAGCAGCAGGGGGAACCACAAAAAGTTAAGCTGGTCAAGGCACTTCTTGCTTTTCTTTTCTTAAAGAAGCAATAAGCGATATTTCATCACTAGGTGGTGCTGGAGTACCCCTAAACAAGATGCATGACAACCCACGCCTCTCGCTCCAAGCAGCCACCCAGTCCCTCCTTCCCCTCTCACGTGTCGCCTTCTTTGCACATGTTTGTAAAGGATAAATTCACAGCAAAACAGCCTCTCCTTTCAGAGGAACACTTCAAGTGAAGAATTAAAGAACTCATAACTTTATAATGATGTTAGCAAGAGAACATTTTGATCTCGCCGCCATGTTGCTTCAGTGCTCTGCTACTCTGATGGTGGTATTTTAAGGTCAGAGAGGCTGAGCCCTCAGTGGCAGCTGTTCACATGCACGTACACGCACGGCCGACTCGGCTATGTGAACAAGAGACTGGAGAAAAACACAGAGAGCTGCAGTGTGACGTCATTCCATAGTCTATCTGAAATATTACCTTTAGTTCTTCACATCATTATTTTTTAGTTCGATCTAAAATATTGAAATTTTGCTTATTACTCCTTCAAAGATGAAATTGTTGATTTTTCACAAAACCGATGTGATAGGAGCAGCTAACGCCCTTCCTCCTGCGTTGCCGTGTTTATTTTGGTTCGGCTGTGGCCTCGGCAGCACTTGCTTTCATCACAGCTGTACGTCCGCCTTAAACCATAATACCGCAAGATGATTGGCCCAAACTCTTTATTGTTCGGTCAATAAACGGTTGAAGCAGGAGCGGTGCTAGATGGATTCTCGTGTTTGTGAACGCAGAAATACTGCGAATATTCAGCTTGCAGGCAAGCAAGGTGCAGTGGCTCTAGCTCGTCATGTCATTCCAGCGGAGCGTTACCCGTCTATCACTGATGCTATGAGAGGCATTAAATAGGTCAGCACCGGAGAAATGGCGCTGAAATGTTGAGATGAACTTAAGCCAGATGTGCTAAAAGTGCTGGAGCATGATATGATTATAATGAAGCAGAAAGTAGTTTAACTTCTACTGAGGTTACTCATAGATTGAACAATATAGGTTTATAAATACAGTAGCTTTCCAGTTCTTTATTTTGTTAGGTTCATGTTAAGTTTGTAAGTTCTTTTCTTGCAAGGAAAAAAGCTTTTATAATTTACCTTAAAGGCTGCATACTGTATTTGCTGTATATTGTATTGACCATCTCAGAATAAAAATCATCACATTAGCTGTAACTGATAAATACTTATATTTTTCATTCAAATTTCAACCCAGCAGCATAAAGTGGGCCAGTTTGTAACTCCCAGGTCACCTTTTCTCCCCAGTCCAGTACTGCAATACTTTTTTTTTAACTTTTGCTCTCCATATTCATCACAAGTATCACTGCTAATGATTTATTTTGTGAATTAACTCAGTTTCTAAGAGGAAAGGGACATAATTTAGGTTTGCATGCCACTTTATGACTTCAATGTTAATATAGTACTGTTATGTTTTCAGTTTTGTTCATTTTATAAAATGTAATGATGGGTACTCTTTAAAAAATTGTGTAATTCTACTTTTTACAAAATGCATCAATGTCAAAACATTTAAATCAATATCGAAACAATATTGAATCGAACCGTAACCCAAAGAATCCAAATTGAATCAAATTGTGAGGTTCATAACAATACCCAGCCCTACTTGAAACGGCTGTTATCCTAAAGCCATGCTCACTCACCAAGCGAATGTCTATCAGCAAGACAAACCAACGTCACTGCATTTCTCTGCATTTTGTACAATAAACAGTAAAGGAACATTTTTGCAATTACAGGTTTAGTACTATGGCTGTGAGTGATTTATAGAATTATGTACCAACAGTAGTGTAAAATAAAATCGTTCACTGTATACATGGCAGCCATACTGGAATTAGAACCAGAAAATCTAATGAATGGGGAACATCTAACAAATTTAAGGTTCATTATAACTGAACCATCAACCTCAGTTGCATCTGACACCCCCTAAATGCACACAGCTTCTTTATAAAACACTTCAGATGAAGATTCTAAGAATTAAAATTGCTGCAGTACCTCTGTCGGAGTGTTTCTTCCACTCTGGGCTTTTATCCACCACAAACAGCCTCAGCAACACACCATTATGTCTATGTTAAAGAGGAGGCATTAATGGGATTAAATCAGAATTCAGCCAGCAACTCACCCCACATCCTTTCAGAGTGACATTTGTAAACCAATCAGACTAATGCATGGAATTATTGTAAGAGAATAAAGAGAAATATTGTTTTTAATAAATTTGTTTTACAAACAAAAATTTGAAAAGCGTAGTGTGAATTTACATTCCTGTGTTAAGCTTCATCCATCTTCCTATCAAGTCCAACCAGCTTTCCTGTCCCTTTTGAAGAAAGCATACCCCCAGCATGATACCACCGCCGCCATGTTTCTACATGGGGATGTGTGTTTAGTGTTTTGAATGTACGCCACACATTTTATTTCATCTGCCAGAGCACAGTCTCCTACATGTTTTGATGTGCTGCCTTTATGGTTTGTTGGACACCAACGACAGCACTTCTTTTGGCTTCCTTTCAGCAATAGCAAATTTTCTTGCCACTCTTCCATAAGGAGCAAATCTGGTGTTTGAAGATTAAAGTAAACACGGGTAGACTTTTATTAGCCTATTAGGTGACTTCTGAGTCACCTATTAGGCTTGAGGGCATCAGGCCCCACTGATTATGTAGGAGTACCAAAGTTACAAATCCACGTCCCATTCTTAAGGTTTGTATTTGCGATCAAGTTCCAAAAACCATGTATGTAGAATGTACATCATTCTAAAATCTAAATAAATACCTTCAGTTTATGATTTTAATGTAAAAAGGGATAGAAAAGGTTTCTTGTTTGTAGACAAACTCTTAGAGCGAGGTTTTATTGGTTGAAAGCAATTATTAATTACAGTGAATACAAATTAAAAAGTATGCAATACTAAAAGATTACTGCCGCACATAGTCCAGTCATACCGTTCTGAAATGGCACAACTCTGTCTTTACATGTTGGAATTCCTACAGCATGATTGCTTCTCCACCATTCAACAAGAGCTGCCAAGGCCGATGACGTGCACCACTGCTGCCTCCAACAGTCTGTTAAAAACTTTACAACTGCACTGAAATCTGATGACTCGCTGGAAAAGAAAAAAAAAAAAACACCAGTGCTTCTTACCTCATTTGTCCAAATAGATACGAAGAAAAAAAATTCCTCCATGGCCACAAGAACTACCGCATGCAGAAACGCTGCCAGACTGACTGCAAGTCTGTGCAGACATTTACCAGCAAGCCATCGTTATGAAAGCTTTGCTTTTAAAAGTACTAAAGCCTGAGCTAGAGAACATTAAAAGCAATAATGTTTGTTTTTTTTAATTTTGGGGTATTTTAAGGTTGTGCTACTACAGAAAACTGTGAAAAAAATGGAAAAAATGTATGCATGTGTAGTTGCAGCCAAAAGAAACTCATTATCAACATTAATTTTACATTTTTATTCAACTATTTATTTGAAGTGGTATTAAGGAGTATTAAGGTATGAAGGAGAAATTAATGAAACTTATGGGAGCTCATTTGTGTCTGGAAATAGAGTCAACCTTCATATATAAACCACAGGTTTTCAATTGGGTTGAGGCCAGGCTTTAAGAAGACCAGTCCATTCCAAAACCAATGTAGGTGTGTGTTATGACCAATTGTGTCGCACTTTAAATCAATATTTGAAAGCCCCTTTTTGCATTTGCTCTGGGTTTTTTTGTCTTGATTTTAAATGCGTTCAATTAGGAAATTAGGTTAATGATAATGACTGTTAGAGCATAATCCGGGTCACACACACATTAGATATTGGAAGTTTCATGAAAGGCCTGCAGTTAATCTTGCAGGCTGGAACATCATTCTTGTGTGGAACGACTTTATCCAGACAAAGCTTTTGGCAGGATTTAGCAACCAGTCTAAAGACACTCCTGCTTATCTGTTTAGACCTTATTCTAAGTGGGTCCCTTAGTCAAGGTGCTCCAGTTTTACCCATTACTACATAACTTGGCCACCCGGGGGAACGTTTTTCATATTAAATGGCTATTTTTACCCATGCTGCACAGAGCTGGATGGAAATGGTGTCAGCTGGCTTGGAGCAATTTTTTTAAGGTGGCTGCCCACTTTTTTTTCCTCATACAAAACCAGCAGCTTTTCTGATGTCTTAGTCACAACTATTATAGAGCCATTATGTTGTAACGGAAACATAAAAATAAATTTCCCTACCAGCATACGGCAGTTTGCAAAACATGTCAAACCTTCTGATGTTTTTCCATACATGTGGCGTTACAATCACAAACCTCGGTGTATTATGCTCGAATTCTATGGAGCACAAAGCTTTGTGGAAGAAAAACACCACTGCACATCATAAATGTAGCAGCATCATGCTGTGGGGACGCATAAATTAGAGAACGATCATAATCATGAGTAACAGCAAACACACCAGATGGGAAAATTGTTGTGAAAAATCGCTTCCACAATAGTTGTGTTTCCATCAACGTTTTAAATATGCATTTTGAAGCGTCGCATTAGAAAAGATTGATGGAAACAGCAACATTCGAAATAACTCACAAAGTTTGCAAAAAGGTTTTTAAGCTCACTTGAGGTGGTTTTGACTTTCGAAAAAACAGTAAATGCGCTAACGAGTAGATGGAAACACATTTGCCAAATCAGTTCTGATGTAGCAAACATTTACCTCACATGACCTATCAGCCGTTTCTGCTAGCGGTGTCTTCCCGGACGCTCCCATAGCGCTCGAAAACAGGGCTGGGAAGCAACAACAGGTACGTGAGGAACGACGAAGAGACTTGAGCATTTCAGTCTCATGCATGAAAAAAAAAAATTAACACATTTAGCAAAACTTCGCTCCATCTGTGGTCTGTGCTAGTTTGCAACCTCTACTTCATGTTTATTACAGCCAATGTCCACGTATGACGGCAATACACTTTTCGTCGGCTGGTTAATTCACTATGAACCAGCAAATGGAAACACGTTTTATCGCATTTTCTTTTATAAGACATAAGGTTTGCTCAAAATTTGCTTTCCAACTGGATGGAAACATGGCTAATGAGACATGGTGGTGGCAGCATCATGCTGTGGGGATGTTGATAGGAGTTGATTGGAAGAGGGATGAAGCCTAATACTGAAAGAAGAGGCTACAAAACACTTGAGACTGGATTCCCCTTCTTGCACGAAACGACTCTAAACACAAAGCCAGAGCTACAATGGACTGGTTTAGACGGCTTAAAACTTGGACTATGTAATGTAGCAAAATGTAATGTAATATACTTTTGCACTGTGTTTCATCCTAAATCTGTTTATTTCAAGGTTGGGAATAAGACAAAACATGAGCAGGGGGAAGGAACATAAAACACATGACCAGAACAACAGAAGCTGTGGTCACTAAGGACAACAAGGCTCAGTAGAGAGCCAGCCCCCATTTCAACTTCTGTATCGTGGCACCGATATAGGTCAGCAGTGCTAAAGCATCTGCAAATCTACAGATTATCTGTGGCAGGTTTTTACACTCTAATCAGCCCAAATCCTCTGGAGTAGAGTTGACTCTTAGTTCGGATCGCAAGGGTTTTAACTACTGTACCTAAAAACTGGAGATGCATAAAGGTTTCAGAATAACAAGAATAAGAATTACTTTATGGTCCCACAGAGGGGAAATTCGGGAGGCACTGAACAGGTATGTGAAAGGGAGCAAAAAATTAACTCAGAAGAATTCCAATTAAAAAAAATTATTATTTGCTTCATGAATGGTACAATGCCAGAGAGGAATGAAGCCAACAGAGACGTGAATGCCAACATTTCTCACATTTGGAAGTTATTTTTAAACCTGCAGGGGCCGGCTTTATGGCTTGGCCTCCACTTTGTTTACTAAGCAGCCCCGCCTGAATAATCTATAGTATAGCTCACAAAAAGAAAGTATTTGCCACGTTACAGATTTCTTGATTATCTGTGTTTTCTCAAAATTATAGTTCACATTTTTGTATCATATATAACCAAAGTAAATACTTTATAAAACAACCGGGTCCTGAGTGAAAATCTAATTGTTTCCTACACCAAATAACTGTTCAGATGCCTTTCAGCTTTTGTAATAACTAGCAATGAGGAATTATGGCCCACTAACCTTGCCTGCAAGATGAATCCTCGATGTATTTGTGCGTTCATAAACACCCGAGAAACCATCTTGTACCGTTCTGGCTTCAACCCTTTGTGTCCGAACAAAAAATTGTTTGATCCAATCACGTTGCAGTATTATGGTTTAAGGCAGGGCATACAGTTGTGACGAAAGCAAAAGGTACCGAGCAGGAGAACGCATGCATAGCTGCTGCTATCACATCTGTTTTGTCAGAATCCACGAGTGTCACTATCCTTGACCAGCGTAACGTGTGGTTTCTCGTGGCGCCTGCTGCTTACAAATTTTTTTTAAATGACACCATGATTGGGTAAAATCAACCCTTGGCAGGGGCCACTAGCAGTCACTTTGCCCAATCAGCTCAGAAAGTTCTGCTGAAGGTCCCTCCTTTCCCCAAACGGATTCAATGGGAGCAGTCCCAGATTGATAAGTGCAGAACATAAGGCCCGTTTACACTACACTTTTTTAACCGAGCCGAGACCAGTCCGAGCTCGGTAACCGAGATAACTGTCGTGTGTAAATGATCAGCAGACTGAACTGAACTGCGCTAGACATAACCGGACCGCGCTAAATGCAGACCAGTTCTTGGGTAGGTCTCGGACTGTTTTTTTTTTAATCCCGGTTATCTGATAATGAAGAGCGCATGAGCAGACCGCGTCATCCCCTTACTGTCAGCTGACTGTCCGCGGTTTTTTTCGGCAGTCTGGCTGCACGTCCCGATTCACACTCTATTGAGACAAATTTCAGACATTCATAAAAATACTAGCTTCCTTACCGTGCCACACGGTTTCCAGAGATGATTCTGCTTAGCAGTGTGATGAACCTCAGCGTCTGTCGTTGTTTCCTGCGTCTGTAAATCCTTATTAGACTCCAAAAATAAACTAACTAAAAGTACGCTCTAAATCACCCGTTTTGTCACGGTGGTAGGCGAGAACAGTAATGCCTACCAGCGTGACCCAGATGTAGCGCAGATGTAGCTCGTGACGTCACGCGTGAATTGGTCTATGGGGCACCATTTTTTTTGTTTTGCTTTTCTAGACTTACGCCTGGTCACGTCGTACTTGCTTACTGAATGCCGTGTGCGTAACTTGCGTAAAAAACGTGACGTAAGTCGTGCTGCCCAGAGCACTCGGCTCTGGTGCTGCCTGGAATCGATAAGAGAATCGTTAAGCGAGCTGCCAAACGGTGCCATGGAATTGGAACACACGGACCCGGTTCTGAACAGGAACCGGTTTTTGATTCCCATCCCTACCTGTCGCAAAATTAAACATTCTACCTCCATGTTTTGGAATCTGATAGCAGACCAGTTTGGACCAGCAGATTGAGAAGTCGTGGAGTTACTTTAAAGACAAAGCCACATTAATCCCGTTAGATTATCCCCAGAGTCTCCCAGTGAAGCAGAGAAGGAGAGGGAGAGGCAGAGCCAGGGGGAGAGGGAGAGGGAGCTCCGGGAGCTGCTGAAGAGAAGGATGGGATAGACAACAGGCTGATTATGAAAGGCTGCAGAAACTTCAGCAGAGGAGAACAGCTGACATGCCAGTTTGTGAACTATATTTATTTTGTAATAACCATGGCCATGACAAACTGATCGAGGATGAGGAAAAATAGAAGCATGTAAAGTTAGCTCTCATGTTTAATGGGAGCTCAGACAGCTATAAAGCGGTGCTCTAGGTCACATGACCCATCCAGATCCGGATCCGCAGCATCAATATGTGCAAAGTGCTGTATATTGACCTGAAAAGTAATTTAATACAGCTCAAATTAAGCTAATACTTGGGTCAAAACTTACACGATGCTGCTTTAATAAAGTTTTTCTGATTGTCTTAAAGCTTAAAAAAGTATCTTAAAGCTTGTAAAGGTTTTTTTTCTGATGAACTAAGAACAACTTTCTAAACTTTTTCATTAAACTTCAAAAAAGGTAAATATTTTTTTTACAAACTCTTGCTAATTCATTGTTGTGCACTAACAGGCAAAGCAGAGATTAATTAATGTAATGTGTGATCTTAGATTTAACATGTATGAAATCATCATAGTGTTGGTAAGTATCCTGAATTGTCTCTCATTAGCCTCCTTGTTGTGCCTCGTGTTTTTTTTTTTTTTTAGATCTGGTCACCCTAACGCCAGATCACAAAGCCATTTGGTCTCCTTGAGTGTACCCAAAATATTAGTTCTGGGACCCTTTCTTTTTAATTTGTACATGATACCACTTGGGCGCATTATCAGCAACTATAGGGTCTAATGTTGTTGTTATGCTGACGATACTCTATACCTTAAGCACGGTGGCAAATACCAATATGTCTGAGATCCCATCTTCATCATCCTCACCTACCTTTTCCATTCTTCTCTCACTTTCCACACTTACAACCTGTTTGGAAGAAATAAATGGATGCAACCAATGTTTTCTTCACCTTAACAGTTAAAAAATGGAAGAAATTAAAATTGGTACTCCATACCAAAACGTGCTCAGTATTAGTTTTTCTGGCCAGAAGGTTTCTCCTTAGAGTACAGTCACTGACTTTGGTGTTCATTTTTGATCTACAAGTCATCTTTGACAGCCATGTCAAGCACATTTGTCAAATTTCCTTCTTGCACCTTTGAAGCCTTGCAAAAATCCAGCCCACACTCTCCTTCTCTGGTGCAGAACAGCTGAGGTCCAAGAATGAAACCTTGTGGTACTCCCTCAGGAGACAGCAGCAGAGGTGGAGGAAAATGTATCAATGCAGATGCAGAAGTTTCTGTCTGAGAGGTATGACGTAAACCTGTTGAGAGCTGAGCTAGTGATTCGCACCCACTATTCCAGCCTAGAAATAAGCATCACATTATCTACAGCACCAGGACCAGTTATCAGGTCCAACACAAAAAAAGGGCACAGTAACCTGAGTCGATTGACAAGAAACCATCATTGTTTGAAAACAACTTTTGTACTTATAGTAGTTTATCTTTAATTAGAATAGAAATGTGTTTGATTGTCTGAAACAATTAAGTGTGACAAAAAAAGGAAAAAACAACAGAAATCTTTCAGAGGGTAGGTGTGCTTTTATAGTACTGTATGTTTGCAAGGTGCCTCGCTTTCAGGTCTAGATGATTTATTGCATGCACATGTATTAATAATGAATGCTCCCCAGAGTGCACAGTGTGAGACCAAGTTGATGAGGAGAAAGGGGGCAGGTATAAAAATAGCATGGACACCCAACATCATCTCATGTATTATTAAATGCAACCCAGAGTTCTGATCTGTATGCTTTATGGTGGCCCAAAGAATGTGGGAAAGAAGGCAATTAATGAGCCTCTGGGACATAATTCCCCAGCAGACATGAAGATAAACACAGATAAAAAGAACAGATATTTACAAAAAAGTAAGGTGATGTTCACCACCTGTGCGGTTCTCCGACTAAATAACTTAGTAAATACAACGGCATTGCCGAGCATAAGGCCACCTGTCATTTTAGTCAGAGCAACTACAAGGGCTACGAAAGATATTTGATTATATAAAAACACTACCAGTCAGAAGGTTGGACTCACCTCATCATTCAGTGGTTTGTATTTATTCTTATTAATACCTCTGGGAACTAGAAAAGGCTAAACTATACAAGATGTTTTGAGTTATTTCACAATTTTGTGTTGCACAATTCTATATAGTTTGGAGTAATAGTTTTGATGTTTCATTTGCTTTTTGCTTTTTAAGATTCTGTTGAAAAACAATTAAAAAGTAATGTCTCATTTTCATTGGTTAATTTTCAGTTCATTTTTTTATTATTATTATTATGACTTTTGTCGGCCTCAAGTCATTTCAGTAAGCATTGTGGGATTTTATCTGTTAATCTTTGATTGACAGAGGGGTAGCCCCGGACAATTAATCGCATTTGCAATATAATCGCAATTTTAAAAACTGCAATTCCAGGTCTGCAATTTTTGGCTAAGTAACAATAAATGAATAAGACATCCTTTAGGTGTCGGTAATATGTTTAAAGTGGGTTTGCCTCCACATGGAAGGGAAGAGAGTTGCAGCAGTGAGATAATCACTTTTGTCTTTACTTGTTTTAGAGCTTATATAATCATACTGTTTTACCAAAAACTTTCAGGATCTCAACATAGCATTAAGTATCAGTCAACCTATTTAATACATAGACTTGTTTGTTGGTTGTGCTTTGTACTATATGTTCAACAAGGATTGATGTCCAACTCAACAAGTTATTCTCTTGAAGAAGAATATTCTGATTAATAAAAACAGTTCAATTTCCTATTTTAAATACTCCTTGTTTATAAACATCTTTATCTACAGGGTAATTTTCTTCTTTGTGGTTAATGCAGAGAAAAGTCAAAATTAAATCACAATCGCAATTATTGTTGACATATATAACGATTTTGATTTTTGGCTAAATCGTACAGCCCTACAGAGGGGTACCAACATTTGTTTAAATTTGCCATACATGCATTCTGTGTCACATGAAAAGGGCAGCTGCACCATTAGGGTGCATCTAAAATAGAACAAAGGAAGCACATTAGAGGAGTCGGTTTTAAACATATTGATCCGTTATACAGCTGAAAAACTCTGTTAGTTTAAAGAGAGACTGTTTAGAAGTGGGGTTCCATTGTGAGGTAATAAGCAGTAAATATCTTCCCTGCAGCTGATGCCACTTCTAATACATTCGTTTTGAGAAAGCACGTTACTTTTCTACATAATATCCAATTATGAAAATGTCACAGTGGATAATAAGGATGCAGAAACCCACTGTCATATTCCCATGACATGGTTATTTTGTGGGAGAGCGACAAGGCATAATCATTGGGTCAGTTCCACACTACTTTCTATTGTACTATATTCTGCAACTTTCAGAGGTTGCCCTTTCGTTGCATAATAATCATGTCTTATGCACTCACATTGAAAAATTACTTTCTAGTTAGTCTAGTTAAAAAGTCTGCCTCCTTGCCATACCTTTGATTGAATGTGAGAAGCTTTAGCTAACGTCAACAACAAGCACTTGTCTGAATTCAGAGCGTCACTCAATTAACCTCGCCTGTAAGATGAATTCTCGCGGTATTTGTGCGTTCACAAACACACGAGAATCCATCTTGTACCGCTGTGGCTTCAACTGTTTGTGTCCGAACCAAAAACGGTTCGGGCCAATCATGTTGCAATATTGTGGTTTAAGGCGGAACATACCGGTGCAAAGAAAGAAAGAGCGGCTGAGCCCACAGCCTAACCAACACAAACATGGCGGCGCAGGAGGACGCACGCATAGCTGCTGCTATCACATCTGTTCTGTAAGAATCCACAATTTCATCTTTGATAGTAGAACAGCAAGGAGTGGCTTGACTAGTTAACCGTCTTGTGGTTTAGCATCACAGTGCTGCTTACATTTGAATTTGCTACCATGATTATGCGACACCTTGTGACAACTATGTGTCGCTTCACCCAATCAGCTTGGACGGTTCTGCTCCTTTCCCCAAACAGATTCAAATGGAGCAGTCCCAGATTGTTAATGTGCAGAATGTATAGTGCTACAAATCATCAATCTGGCTGGAACTCACGAAAAGTCTTCATAGGGCCCTCCTACTGCAGGGCGGATGAGAGCATTAGCCACGCCCACTTCAATTTCTTGTCCAATCAGAAATTTGTGTGTCGGGCAACACACACAAAAATTTCTGCCTTGAGGCGTAAACAAGAAGCAACCAGAACTCCAAAACCATGATTCCAATAACATAAAGAGTTCATGCAGAGATGGAAAGAACAAAACACCATAACCTATGTTCAAAAACCCATTAACAGGACAACTGACCACAATCTACACATGACCCATTAGAACTGAAAATGAAACATGATATGATCAGAACAAGATTCTTTTACAGGGGCTAGTTTAAATTAGAGGTCCACCGATACATCGGCCAGCCAATATTTTGGGCCGATATTTGTGGGTATTTTTTATTCGGCATCGCCCGATACGTGCATGCATTCGCCAATCCATTATGCACACTCAGCAGTTATACCCTAAGATCACAGGAAGTCCATGCATTGCCGCTGCCTATTTGGCAGATTATATGTCCTGCACTGTGAACGAGGGATAAACATTGAGGGGAAAATGCATAAATAAAGACTATAAAGCGCTCTTTATAGAGAGGAAGGAAGAGGAATGAGGGGTCTGAGCTGAAGCTCCCAATGTTACAAGACCCTAAAAATGCCCCTTAACAGTACGCACAGACATAACCAAGTGACTAAATTGAGTACGTGCACCTGAATTAGACTTCAAGGCGACGCAGCAGCCCCACTGCTCCCCTACTCTAAAAAGAATCTGCCGCTCTTCTGTTTCTCGGTGCCGCCTAAGAGGAATGTCCCGTTTGGCACATATCATGACAACATCCAACACCCTGTCAGCATCCTTCGCATGCTGACAGTTTCTCAACAAATGTGATGTTTCCAGCTTCTCCTTACATTTTGGCTTATTACAGTCCCATGCCTCTTAGGGCAAATGACTTCCTCTGTGTCGCTGATTTACAGACAGCCAGAATATGAGGCTTGCTGTTTTCATGTCTGGGACAACCATAAATAAAATTCATTTTATTTGTTTTTTTATGATGACTTAAACTGACACCCCCTTTTTTAAAGGAAAGCCACTTCATTGGGTGGGTCCCATCCAGGCCCACCCATAGCTTCGCCCCTACTAATTGCTATGTCATTTATTGGAATCTACTTCAGTAGAACAACACAAAGCACTGCATAACTGTGCATAATTGTGAAGGGTCATGAAAAAGATATATAACATATTTGAAAAAAAAAAAATCTAAAACGGGTGATGGGCTTTTGCAGTTATCCCCTTTACTCTGACCTCCCTAAATAAAGTCAATTGATACCATTTGCCTTCAGAAGTTACCCAATTAGTAAAGAGAACATGGGATAACACGATATATCCCAAGCTTTGGACATCTCACAGATCACTTTTCAAACTATCATCTGAGAAAGGTAGGAGTATACCTGGAGAATAACAACTGACAAATTATGGTGGCAGCATCATGCTGTGGGAACGTCTTTCTTCAGCAGGAGGCTGGTCAGACTTGATAGGAGGACAGATCAGGCTAAATACAGGGCAATCCAGGAAGAAAACCTGTTACACACTACAGAAGACCTGAGACTGCAAGCTCATCTTCTAGCAGGAGAACAACTGCAAACATGCAGCAAGAGCAACAACGGAAATATTTAGATCAAGGCATATTTAGGAGATGAATCCAAGTCCGGACCTAAAGGCAATAGAGAACACTTGAAAGCTGAACCTCAGAGATCCACTTTATCCCATCAGACTGACCTTGAGCTGTTCTGCAAAGACGAATGGGCAAAAGGTTCAGTCTTGCAAAAAAGCAGGTAGACTGATGTCCCAAAAGACATGCGGCTATGACTGCATTGAAGTGCATTATACAAAAGTACACTACACTTCAGCACACTTTCCTTTTTTGGTAAAAAAAAAAAAAAGCATCATTATCCTCTTATTAACCACAATTTTGTACTAACTTGTATTGCTCTATCACGATAACACTAACAATAACAAAGTGAAATCCCATGAACATTGAGGTTGTAGCATGATAAAAAGTTCCAGGGCTACAAATATGCTTGCAATGCAGCCCCAAATGGGCATACATTTATATATATGTGCATACATTATTATCTGTATATCGAGAGCTAAGGGGAAATTAAGTTGTAGTCCTTGTTTGTGTGCACAAACTCTACCAGTAAAGCTTCTTCTAATGAACTGAAACTGATAGAAAAAGCCAGTAGCAAGAGAAAAAAATTAATAAATCATATATTGATCACTGTTATGCAACAAGACCCGGCGGCTGACTCTGACCACAACATAATCACAACCTATAAATTAGAGTCTACACCCATATGTTCTGAAACACAACTAAAAGACGCAGTTTGTTTTATTTTATTTATTTATTTGTTTGTCTTTAGGCGACTGTTTCTGCCAAATGGATCATGTTGCAAGGTGCATCTGCGAGGATCGGGTGACAGGTTGTACCATTTGGTGTGCATGCATCTAGTTAAAGCTCCCAGTGTGCATTTCTGTTACCTGGCAACCTCTTTGAGAAAGTTGTAACAAGAGTCAGGCATGGGAAACATGCAGTGGCAGAAGATAGAATAACTTACACACACACACACACACACACACACACACACACACACACACACACACACACACACACACACACACACACACATACATACATACATACATACATACATACATACATACATATATATATATATATATATATAAACACACACACCAGTGCATATGAAACGTCATCAATGGTCCTATGGCCAATAGTTTATTTTAATGCACCTAAAATGGTGGTTTAACTTTCCCACGTATAGTATCTCCTTTTTTTATATAATAATATTGTATGTATGCAGAGAAATAAAGAGAGAGGTAGAGAGAAAGAGTGGTGTTTTGACCTTACCATCAACACTGAAGTTCTAACAGCCTCAGAGACGCTCTGCCTGAGCTCCGCCGCGGTCCCAGGCTTGTTGAGCCCCCTGGTAAACTTCCTCGGCTCAGGTGGAGCAGAAGCCATCGCACAGTCCACCTTTCATCGGGTGGCCAGGTACAGAGAGGAGCGCAGTAATTCCGAGGTGGGGCCGGCCGGGAACGTCAAGAATCCCTGCGCTGACGCTGTTGTACAATGCCCCGCGCACCTGGGGGAAACTTCAAACGTACGTGAACGCCGCGGCTCAGGAGACCCGAGGACAACTCCGCTAAAAAGCGTCACGCCCATTTCTCTGTGCACTGGGATCCAATTGGACAGCCCTGCAAACCAAGCTATCCCGTCATATCTGCGGCCCAAGTCCTACGGGCTTATATTTGGAGCTTTGTTTTTCTGTTTCGTAAATATGCCACATTAATTAGGGACATACGTTTTTAGCTGTTGGATGTCTGCGTAAGTGGCGCGACCATCACTACTGGGCTTTCATAACTGCGAACCAGGGTTGATGTCACGCTGCCGCAGTCCGACATCGTCCCCTGCTGGAATATGAGGGTAACTCCTACCATAGCTGGCGATGAGGGTTAGACTCACTGAGCTATATAATACACTGGAGTGCTGATTTTGCCGAAAAACTGAAGTCACTGGCCGCCATCTTGCTACTCCCTACTCTCACAGAATCCCACAGGATTTGCTTGCAACAATAAGCAGTTTTCTGGCTGTGTGAAAACGTTTCACAGGTAATTCTACAGTCAGTGGATGTACTAACACTATCAACTACTAGGAAATTAGGTGCTGAAATATTTTACATGTTATTCATATTAAATATATATATATATGTATATATAAGTATGTGTATATATATATGTATATATATGTATACACATATGTAAATATATGTTTTTGTATATTGTTATTTATATATTTATAAATGTTAAACATATATATTTAAATGAATAAAATGCAAAATATTTCAGCACATGACTTTCTCAGTACTTGATATTTTTAGAACATAACATAAAAGTATATGGCATTTGACATTTTAAAAGTCTTAAGCCCCCCCTGATCATGAGAAAATCCTCGTTATTCGATGCTGTAGCGCACATATTCCCTAGTTACTGGGGGGAAATAGGGAGTACCAATATGGCGGCCGGTGGCTTCAAAGCGACTCGTTCATACAGACGGTGATTAGCACTCCAGTGTATTATATAGCTCAGTGGTTAGACTACGGTGCCATAGAAACGATGCGTCAAGCGCGTCCGCCATATTGTGAGTGGAAACTTCAACCTGAGGTTAATAAATAAAGTTTTGTTCATTTTAGTGGGGCTACTTTTCTCGTTGGGAAAAAAATAAACTGTTCCAAATCAAACACAAAGTAATAATGATTAAAAAACGATATGGAACACAATGTGCATAAATGCAACTGATTTTTCCTTAATTTACCTGTTTAATTTAGTGATAGTTATAATCATTAAACTCCATTTACTCTAGCAATCTTGTTTTTGTAATGATTATTGCTTAATTGTGAAAACCCCTAATCTGGTATACCAGATCATTAAGGTTATTTATATTCTATGGAAAAAAAATACTTTTAAAACATTAATAAAAGTTCTAAATAATAATTATTACCTTCTGAATTTGTTCACAAGTGATCGCCGGCTCTTAGACAACTCTTCTGATAATTATTTCCACTTTCTGAAATCTTGCAGTGCACTTGATTAATAAACATCTATGGTTTGATTTCTTTGCACGTGTCAGAATCAGAAACAAGTTTATTGCCAAGTAGGTTTGCACTTAGAAGGAATTTGACTTGGTGTTTATGGTACAGACAAAAAAAAAAAAAAAATATATATATATATATATACAGAATATATATCCGCAGTGTGGATGGGATGTTACCAATTTGCTGAGAATTTCAGTTGCATCTCTTGGAAAATATGAACTTAATATTACACATTTCACCTGGTATATCTGGTGGTCTGGTGTTTAAAGATGGTCTAGACTCTAGGTTATGAAATCAACATCCTAAACTTGGGTATCTCAACATGGTTTAATCCAGAATCAGATTCAGCTTTAATTGCTATGATCGTGTTCACAATCACAGCAATTTGACTTTGGTTACAATGCTCACAGCACACTGACAGTAGGTATAAATATGGAAGCCACAGTATGTACATGTATCGATTTTTTTTATATGTAAAGAAAAATAATTCATCATCAGAAAGTTGAAAAGGTATGACACAACAGTAAACCCACCAAGACATGGGTGTCCAGTAGCCAAGAGGCCTATGGTAAACCCATAGGAGCAGCAGAGATGCACATATCACAGGAAAGAAACCTGCAACCAGGTCAACTATTACTTTGTGCACTCCACAAGTCTATCCTTTATGGCAGGGGTGGCCAAAGTGGGGCCCTCAACAATTATTTGACACACCAGCACATGCGAGTAACGCAGATGTTGGCTATTTAGTTTTAATTGGGACAAAATTGTTACAGATAAGTTAAAAGTTTGTTACAATTGAAAATGTTAGGTACAGCACAAAATATCTTTATTTTCACAGTATAAATAGGACCATATTTGTTCAAGGACTTATTCAAATGCAGACTTTAGTGCACCAAAATCAGCTTTTAATAAAAATAAATTAATTAATTAGCTAAATACAGCCACTGTTTTCAAAAAAGACTGACTCAAGTCCTGTTCCTATTGCAGAGAATAGACAAAAAAAAAAATCAATCCGGTCCAAAAGAATTAGCAAAATGGATGACCATCTTTTAATGCGACAATAGATGCAAAACCCTTTTACATTTTGAATCTGCAATGATTTACACATCCCGTTCTAACATTAAATCTCACAAGTTTAATTAAAACAGTGTATGTTTTTAGATTTTGGTATGTTTTTTTTTCTTTCCATTTTGTTGGCCCTCCAGTACTTTTGACGATCGATCTGCACCAGTAGCAAAAGCACGCTCTCCAGAACACAGTCCTAATGCTTGCTAGACAAACCATAGGGCCTTCTCCACTGCAATCAATAATCCTTTCACCTTGAAGTCATTGATGATACAACAACAACAATAATAATAATAACAATAATAATAGTAATAATAAAATAAAATCTTTGGATGCAATATTCCCAGCAGTTGGAAGTCGCTATTGCTGGAAGCCAATAACAATTACACCTACTGTGGGAAAAATGCAATAAAAATAATTTGGCTATAAATTGTAGATTTTATCCTGACAGTTATTGCTGTAAATTTAATATGGGTCTGATCCCGCTATGATTATCTCCAGCTAAGTTGTTAGTGAGAAAAAAAATCCTTTTGCACACTTTTGTACAGCGTGTGGTTTAACCACACAGAGGCAGTAAAGTAACACTAATTGAACATCTATTTGGTGCCTTCAGTGTCATTAGGATGAAAGATTTATGTGCAGCAGTTTTGAGCCACCCCCTCATTTCTTTACTGTATACATGAAAAGAGCCAGACATTCTTCAAAGCAATCATTTTCTTTTAATATTTCAACATTTGATGTTTATCTTCAGCTCTGTCTTTGCACTTCACCATTTATTATTCATTTGTCTGTTTCTTACGCTGTTTAGACACTGACTTAGGAGAGTTTTTTTAACATTTGTTTAAACAAGGGAATTCTGCAGATACGTTTTGAAGTTTGAATTGTCTGTGGCAACGTGACAGCGGGTTAAAGTTTTCTATAGCTCCGGCTAATTACTGTTACACAATTGCTATTGTCCTTGCAGCAGGTTGAAAATAAAGTGTCATGCGCAAACGGACACAGCGTGTTGTCTTGGGATTTTATGCTGTCGCCCAACACAAAGGAACGCCCAACCGTGAGGTGGGTGGAATATGAAATCTGCCATTCGTCGTGCTTTTCAAGTAGTCCTTGAGAGGGATATAAGGAAAAGTTGCAATATGCAATAATATTAGTCAATGTTGCGATATAGCTTGCGATAAATACAAAAAAAGGTTAAGCATTAATGTATTTTTTGCTTTACAATCATAGCAAACGCAGGCCCCAGATAATAAGTAGTCCATTCAGATACTAAAATAAATATGCAGCATGTGATGTTTTTCCAATAAAACAACATAGCTGTAGTTTCTTATCAACTTTACCACCTTTATTTTCTCAAAACCTTTTATGTTGCATTAAACAACAAATGTCACCAAACATATTAGGGGTCAGTAAGAGCCTGAACGGAGTGTGCTAAAATAATTACCTAACACTTATTGCGCTCCAGGTGATTCTTTGCGATACGCATATAGTGATATTGTGATATATTGTGCAGACCCAACATTAATCAGAGAAACGGCCATTGGGAGCTCTGGGGGAGCTGCAGAGATTTACAGCTCGGGTGCAGGAGAACTAGCCTATATGTCCTGTGGTGTAAAATTTGAGGAGGAATGGCAAGAAGAAAGTGATTGTTGAAAGAGAGCCATAGGAAATCCTGTTTGCAGTCTGCCGCAAGCCATGTAGGGGACGACGGCAAACGTGGAAAAGGCTGCCTTGTTAAGATTGTCATTTTTGACCTCCATGGAAAACGCTGTATCAGGGAGACCGCACATGAGCCTGAACGCCACATCGCCAGGATGACACATGGTGGTGTCAGCACCAGTATGCCGTGGGGATGTTTTTCTCCTGCGGTTACATATTTATAACACAAATTAAACCACGTGGGACTTGTATTCAGCTCTTTAACTATGCACTACTTTGTGTTGATATATAGATCTCTAAATATTTTATAGGGCCGAATCAGCTTCAGGACTTCCAGCATGGTTAAAAAGTCAACAGACCGCGCAGAAAGCGACACAAAGAGCCTGAATGCAGCACGTTTGGCCCCGGTGTTGTTTCCCCTGTCTGCGGCAGAGCGGCGCTGCGCCGCCCTTTCTCCCTCCTGGCTGGCTGCGTGGGACCGTCCGCCGCGGCAGTAACTTGATACCCAGAGACGAGCGGTCCAGACGAGCCCGCAAACGAGGCGTTCCCAGCCGCCCCGGATCACATCGACAGATAACCATCTCCTCCGTCCGCCATCTCTCAGCACCGGGGAGGCGGGGGTGGGGGGGACGATCTCCGTCCACTGCTCACCGGAACAGCTCACCGTAGGCGCCGATGACCCGCGAGTTGTTTTCACGTTCTCCAGACTGGAACACGACACGGGACGCGCAGAACTAACTGGCTAGCTCCGGGGCTAGCGTCAGTTAGCTATCGGCTTTTAACATTACCCGAATGAAATTTAGGGCGTTTTTTTGAGAGGGCAGTTCTGTTGGCTTTTGAGAAGAAGAGGTGGACGTTTCAAAACAGTGTATTGAACCACGGCGCATTAACGCGTCGGTTATTTTAGCGATATTTAGCAGCTTTGCCCCAAGTTTTCTAGCAGCAGCCGGACTGCCGCTGCGGGCTGCTAGCATGTTAGCTACTGGACGCAGACGCCGTGTTCCGGCCACTCACAGATGGAAGATCCGCCGCGCGACGTCGCTGCTCGGCTGATCTGTCCGCTCCGCACCGGGCTCCAAAGCGGGACTATTTCACCTCCTTTCCGCCGCTCTTATTAGTCCACCGACCCCAGCAACAAGAACAACAGCTACCCATTTAATATATATATATATGTGTATATTATTTTATTTTTTATGCATTAGTTATCAATGTGTTGTGCTGTCTGGGAGCTCAGTTCAAGTTATTGGGCTGACTTTAGAGGAAATACGCGGAGGAACGGAATAGAAGAGGACCAGAAGAGGTGCAGCAACGACTCGGAGAAGAGCCCCAAGGAACGATACCAAAGCACGCTGCCATGTCTGGGAGCCGAACAGCGATGAAATCTCTGGCAAGGTGTTGGTTTTGCCTTGCGATCCTCCAGACTTCTGTGGCCGGTGAGTAGCGTCCATTGGTTTTGGTTTTAGTAGACGGAAAATGCGCTTCTGATGAGAGGTCTGCGCTCTCCTTTAGCCCGATTCTGGCCCACAAGTTAAGGATCCATTAGGAGGATCCAAATGGTGTTGGCTGGACCCAGTCAGATCTTCGTTCAGGGCCGGTCAAAACTATTTGAACTTCTTAAATTTGGTGCCCATTGCTAGTCAAAGCAATCGTCACTCTATCCTCCATAGCACGATTTTCTTTGGTATATTTATATGTTTTTATTTCGTTTGTCGTGCTTAATACGTTTAGGGGTGAACAGGCTATAATTTGGATTTATTGTTATATTTCTTGTAATATTTTTAGAAATATTCTTTAAGGGGGGAAAATACAAATATTTTTTAAATGCACCGAAAAGAATTTTTACGTGAAGTTGAAATTTCAAACTCAATATCAATGTTTACAATAAAAAATCTATTCTTATCAAAAGTGGAAAAATATAGTCAATACCATTATGACAATAGTTTTTGTTGTCCTAATTAGTGTATATACCAGTAAGCAACAGCCATTTGGATACACCAGATTGACAAAGTATTGCTTCCCTGCATAACAAACAGTAAATAAGTGTTGGTACCTTTTGATGGAAGCATGTATCTTGGATTCATCTGAACAGCTGAGTGCAAATCAGCTTTCTTAATCTGCGTAAGCAAAAGATCTGGTCCATGCAACTGTATTCAGCGTTTCTGGTGATTTCTGTAGTGTCATTTCATTACGGAGGTTTTTAGACTACGAATTGGAGCCAGCTTTAAAAGTAGTTGCAGCGTGTTTGTGCAGACGGATAACAAAAAAAAAATGACATCTCATGTCCCCCCCTGCTGGCCAGGAGGCCAAAAGCACTTGCTTAGATTGCTTCTGTCTTGTTCCAGATCTACAGTTACAGAATTTTCTAATCATCCTGTCTGACGCTGCCTAAAGTCACGCACACTGCCTCTGATGTGTGCGTCTCCCATGCAATGTGTGTAAAAAAAAAAAAAAAAAATATTATAAACCTTTTCCATCGTTCTGTGTACAAAAGGCTTGGGAAAAAAAACGCGGCCAAGAACACGCTGTCCCCGCCGGCCAACTTGTGCTATGTGTCTGAGACCCCAGAGTCGAAGCCAGGCTTCTGTGAAACCTTGAGCTTGATAAGATAGCAGCAGACAGAGGAACAGTGGAATATGTGGGAAGGAAAGATGGGTAGCTAAGGTAATAGAAGTTAAGCTTCGTGGCAGGAGTAGCTGCCAAAGATGATCTCTTGTAGTATGTCGCACTGGAGCTTCATCCTTCTATTCAGAGAAAAAAAAAGGTGTAATCTGAAACTAAAAAGGATTTCTGTTAATGATCTAAAGCTGTTAGTGTTTGGAGGTGATGTCCCGCATGCTTGGATGTTTACTAGAAGATATAAGAGCGTGTGTTATTCTTTTTTGACACCTTACAACCAAAATGTTACTTTCATTTTTTGAGATTTTATGTAATAGAGGAACATACTGTAGTGCATTATTGCAAAGTGGAAGGACGATGATGCACGGAATTCATTATTATTACTAATATTTGCTCTAATTCTTCTTAAAGCAAAGCCACCCCACAGCATAATGCCGCCACCACCGCCTTCGCGTCAGTGCTGAAAGTGGAACACATTGGGGGGCGTGCTTTCCTTACCCCCCTCGTCCGTTTACATGGACGGGAGCAGTTCTTGCTTGTAACGCGCCCCGGCACGCTTCAGGGTGATAATGAACGAATCAGCTGTTGAGATTCACCGATCCAGTTTTTCCGATCTGATACCGATACCTGGGCTGAGCGTATCAGCCGATACCGAGCCGATACTACCGTTGAATGAACCGTATGCCTTGCCATGTGTGTGGTGTTGAATTTACCAACTTTATCACCAACCCTCGCGATTTTCCCGTTGCAGTTGGGCTTGTTGGCGTATCAAGTTTGAAACGTTTCCAAATAGCAGACTTGGCTCGGTCCGGCAAACATAGAACTGAGGTGACTAGATCGCTGTAACTGTTTTGTTGTGTTTTGATGTTGATAAAACAAAAAGGAACGACTGGATCGGAATGAGCGGATTGGCATCATTCATCCAATATCCGATCCAGCTAATTGGTCAGTATCGGAGCCAATATCCGATCGGAGCATCGCTAACCAGCAGTAGCTCTGTATTTAATGGCATAACACTTCACCTATACCGTATACGGCCCAAAAAATAAAATTTCTTGGATAAAATACTAGCTAATCAGAAAATTGTTGCACAACTGTCCACCAGTTTTTAACTATTTTAAAAAAATAAGCCCATTAAGAGTTGAAGTATCATATGAATTCAATTTTATTTATATAGCGCCAATTCATGAAACATGTCATCTCGAGGCACTTTACAAAGTCAAAATCAATCATATTATACAGATTGGTCAAAAATTTCCTATATAAGGGAACCAGTTGATTGCTTCAAAGTCCCAACAAGCAGCATTCACTCCTGGAGAAGCGTAGAGCTACAGGGAGAGTCGTCTGCATTGTACATGGCTTTGCAGCAATCCCTCATACTGAGCAAGCATGAAGCGACAGTGGAAAGAAAAACCATCCAGCAGAACCGGGCTCAGCATGAACGGTCATCTGCCTCGACCGACTGGGGGTTACAGAATCATTTTATAGCATTTGTTTTCCAGCATGTTGCCTCCATCATGTGGTGGTGCTAGTGTGTTCAGCACCACCTCAAACGCTCATGCAGCAGCTACAGCGGGAGCGTTGAAGTCTGCTTGGTGCCTTATTTTATAAACTGGAAATACGGACAAATGGTACCTCTGTGCGGATCATTCCCTTGCACAAATGCCATTATTTCTCCCGATCAATTTTCCTCCCAACCCTAGTTGAAATATAGGCATTTCCCCCAACTTATCAGACATCTGCCATACCCTCCCTTGCATTTAACCTGTGTGCAGCTCACACGGGTTGGCCTAATGATTACACGTCCCATGGGGACTAATTAATGTGTTGGCGTTCCCGAATTGGGGAACGGTTCCAAGCAATTCCCAAGCCTTTCGGGGCTACTTTTAGTGTGCCAACAGGTATTAAATGAGTTCATTGAGCTCCTTCCCAATTTCAGACCAACTTGTAGCAAATTCCTGCTACGGCCCACGTGGAGGTACACTAGTAATTCTGAAAGCCCAGTGCCCTGGATTACAAAGTCATGCAGTGGAGATTTTGCTGGCAAAAACGGCGATCGCAGAGTCGGTTAGGACAAATCCGCATTTTCTTTTATCGTCTTTGTTTTAAGCTGGGCTCCCAACACGCGCTGCGACTGTAGTGTGCGTCAGGTGTGGGCATCCGCTGCAATGGGCCTCCATCCAGCAGGCTGAATGTCTTATTAGTATACAAGTACAAAGTGAGAACCTGTGATGCTTGGAGTGTACCAGTGTCTGGATGCCTCAAGCCACGCAACGGGTACAAAGAAGATGAGAATGATGATGTCGTTTTTGAAACTATTCATAGACGTTCAGGAGGAGATCAGTGTGACCGCATCAGCAGTCGCTGGAACGGCGAGGAACCGGGAGATCATCTGGTCCCACCTTAGTCTGAGCTGTGCTAAATGTACAATAGAGCAGTGTTCATGCGGCGTTCCGCGCTGGCCAAGAGGAGAAATTAGTGGATGTTTCGCAAAAACAAAAGGCGCAGCCTTGAGACGGTAACTCAGAGTGACAGGCCATGATTAACACGGAGCGTTCTCCTTGGCCAGCACAGACAATGAGTCTGGAGTTCTAAAAAAAAAAAAAAAAAAAAAAAATGAGGATTTTCACAGACAGAACCTTTACAGAGAGGTCGATTATTGGGCTTTTTAAAAATCGTGCCTGCTTCCTCTGCAATTGCTGCTCCTCTCTGTTGCCATCCTTTTACATCACAAGTCGCGGATGTTGCCGTGTGCCTCAGCTGGCGTAGGCTCTCGCAGAAGGCATCCAGAACCCCCCAGTAACCCCATGCCGTAAGCATGTTAAAGATTTGCACTAACGGTTAAAGAAACGTAGACTTATCTTGTCTTGTAAGAGGTGGGTTAGTTTTAGCAGTTTTAATATCGATCCCAGGCAATTAAATGAGCACACATTTAAAAGGAGAAATGATTGTAACTTTATAGATTAAGGGTGAAATGCATGGTTGACATGATGTTGGGGAATTGCTTGAAGAATAGTGGCTAAAGTGCTTTAAGGTATTGATTAATCATGGGCCAGTATGAGTTTCTCATGGCATGACATTACTTATACAAAAATGTATAACAGTCTGTTTAAAACAGAAAAGCAACAATTACTCCTGCTGCTGCTAAAATAACATATAGATTCTAATAATGTTATGGTGCTTATTTATTATTTTGACCTTGCTATTTGGCAGACATTCGTCTGCTTCCGCGGAGCCAACATTAACCTAACAAGCTTGATGAGTCAGTGGGACTCCATGAATTCTTGCGTTGTGACAATCAGCTTTTTTCGGAAGCCAAAAATATTTCCAACAAATTCAATTAGTTGGAAATTGAAGAGTACAGAGAGTTCTTATTTCAGCCAGCTGACTGACAGTGTGCAGTGGTAGGGTGGTGGAGCGGCAGTGCTGCGTTACTCTGCGTGCCATACAGCCGTTGCATACTCTGTTATATCATTAAACAGATCTTTAACCGCCATCTCTTGTAGTTTTGAACCTGCAGTTTTTAAAACCCTTGGTATTAGGGGTGTAACAATACGTCGATCCACCATATATCGATTCAAAGATTAACGATCCAATTCCATCGACGCAAAAGTTAGCGATCCATATCATCAATTTTAAGATGTGCCTCTATTTTGAAATTCAGGCATGAAACTATATTGAAAAGCCAGGTGATCTATTATTTTTCTAAAATTATAAGAATGCTGTCTTTGATTTGAATGCCTGATGCTTGTAAGAGCTGGAATAAAATGGTCAGATCATATTTTTTGTGCGAGTTGATTTCAATGTAAAAAGAAAATGCGTTAGGTCATGTCGATCGCATCAGTCGGATATCATAACTTTGTTGCCTTTGTGAAATCGGCAACTATCGTGTCACTCCTACTTGGTAGACCGTGATGCCGGCAATCAATCGGCGCCTAGCTGGACCGTCGGCCATGATGTCCACCTCGCTAGCAGGTTCCTTCAGACAACTCTTGAAGCGTGTTACTGGGGGGTTCTGGATGCCTTCTGCGAGAGCCTACGCCAGCTGAGGCACACGGCAACATCCGGGACTTGTGATGTAAAAGGATGCCAACAGAGAGGAGCAGCAGTTGCAGAGGAAGCGGGCACGATTTTTAAAAAGCCCAATAATCTGTAAAAGTTCTGTCTGTGAAAATCCTCAACATTTTTAAAAATTTCTTTTAGAACTCCAGACTCATTGACATCATCGTTACTTTGTTAAAAATGGTAATAATTGCATTCAACACAGTCCTTTGATATTGCAATATAGTGGTATTGTACAGCAACATGTGGGGGAGGGTTAGTTTTTATTCTTGTACGTGACTGAAAAGCGTATAAGCTTTTTTTGGCAGCCTTATGATAAACTGTTTGCAGTAACAGGTGGGGGAGGGGGCTCTTGGTTCGTGTTTTAATGTGAAATGCAGTTCTGTTATGTTTTCTGACATCTGATTTAAAGGACTCTGAGCCACAGAAGCGATAACCGCAGAACATTTTAGTGGCTTTGGAGCTTTTTAAAGTTACCATACCTTCTCCGTTCTTCCAGTCACATGTCCATTTTTCTCAGTTTGATCATTCCGATTGTAAATATCTATTCCTGGCAGTCCCCATATTAAGTTTTTAAGGCATTTCGGCTCTGATTCATCTCTCTCCTTCCGGTATTGTGAGTTTCAATAGAAATAATACCCTTAGCCCTCCCAGAAAAGGAGAAAGCCCCTTCATACCGGACAACCAATGGCCTCCACTGGTTCGACGTTGCTGTGAAGCAGAAAAAAGTCTGTCAAGCTGCTGTACAGCAAGACAGCTCATCGGTTCAACAAGGAAATGGTGTTATAGTCATAAAAACAGACCAAGCAGAGATACGGCCTAAAACCAGATTTGCTTGTTTATATAATCCGAGATTATGCCCCCCCATGGAGTGAGAGCAAATAGCACTTGTCATGACTGTTTTCATTACATATTTGGGAAAGTTAAGGTATACTGGGAGAATAGAAGGAGGAGATTTGGGGGGGGCGGGGGGGGTTTGGTGTAACTGCGTCGTGGTCAATAATGGAGGCCTCTAAGCTTTGAGGGGAGTATAAACCCAGGATTAGCATAACTGTACCAGACCCAGACAGACACAGACTGAGTGGTGGTGTTATGGGGAGGGGGGGTGTTGCAGAGCAACAGATGGGACCGATTAAATCCCCCACCACAACCACCACCTCCGTCACTCCGTATCTTTAAACTTAACCTGAGGACTCGTGAAAATCAGGGGTGTCAGCAAATCCCAATCCGACTCATCCTGCCTCAGCAGCAAACTGCGCGCCCGAACAGCAACAGCATCAGACACGGTTCGCGCAGATACAAGTGCTCCTCGGAAGGGCCGTCTCAGCCTGAGCGTTTTAGGCCAATGAAAACGCGGCACACCGGGGGGGGGGGGGGGGGGGGGAACACGGTGGTCAGGGTCAGCTGTGCAAAGAGGAGAGGCGAGGGCGTTGAAAAGTACCGGTGCATTTTACTGGGGGAAAATCGGTGCTTTGCTTTCAAAAGCAAGGCCTGCCCGCTCGAGGCAATGAGCGTGTGCATAGACGGACGCACAAGCCCAGCGTTCAGCCAAGAGAGACTGCTGTCTTCCCCCGCTTCCCTTCTCCCGTTTCTGGCTATAATGGCGTATGTGAACTCAAACGTGCGGGGAGGGCGCAGCCAACACGTCCCCGTGCCTTATAATCAACTTTCAGACTGCCTTGTCTTGCGCTGCTTTTGCGTTGGCAGCGGGGAGGGGAGGGCAGGGAGAGATTAGATCGCTGTTGTTTTTTAGCAGCAAAGCCGAGGGAAGGGTAGCGCAACAGGAGTTAGGAGGGTGCACTGAAGGCCAGTTGGGGGAGGAGGGAGAGATTAGCAAATAACTGGGCCATGGGTAAACACTCAGCGGTGCCCGCTGTCGTCCAATGGAGAGCCTCGGAGCAGAAAACTACTCTGTAGTCTCTTGATATGACTACCCTCTCTCTCTCTGTCTCTCATCTGCCTCGCTCCACTGGCCTTGCTTGCATACTCTGACCCACAATCCATCGCTGCAGCGAGAGCCAAGATTACAAAGCAAACTCCACAGAGCGGTGCCCGAAACAGGGGCCTGCCATGCCGAATAAGAGACGAGCGTAGAGATTGGCATCCAAACAGAAGCACTCCGAAAAGCGCTGGTTTAGGATCAGTGAGCCGCAGACGAGTCAGGAAGAAGTGACAATAGTCAAAAGTCTCTTTATTTGTCTCCCTTGGCTGAGAATACCAACAACAGGGTTCCTACACAGTCTGAAACTGGGGTTCAGTATTTTCTTGGTCTAGAAAATGGAAAATCCTTTCTTCCTTCTCTCCCTTCTTTTCCTTCCTTCATTTCTACGAAGTCAGACATGTCCTTTCTTTATTTCTTTCTCTCCTTGTGTCCTTCATTCCTTTCCAGTGTACTACCTTCCATCCTTCCTTCTGTCATTTCTTTCCTTTTTTTATTTACTTTCTTTTTCGTTCTTTCTTTATATTTATGTGCTTTAGGGCTAGACAATATAGGCAAAAAAGCATATTGATGAAATGGAGATCATATAGATTGATATCGATAATTATCTACAAATTCAACATATATATTTTAAATGCAGTCCTGGCCATTTTAGGCTGTTGCTTAACAACCTGTTTTCTGATACAGAACACACAAACACTGAATTCAAACTCAACCCTTTTATTCAAAAAACGTTTTACCACAACTGCAAGTTTAAAAAAAGTAAAAAAGGAACGACTGCGCGCTGAACTCTATGAAGGGGCCGGAGCTTGGTGATGGAACGTTCCTGGGTTTGTGATTGGTTGGGAGGATGAAATGACTTTAGTATTAACCTACATGATAGGCTAGAATGCAAAAGGAAGGAAAACTGTTATTCTATTGACCCTTTTTTTTTTCTATCATCGATAAACGTCGATTGATATTGTTATAGAATTATCGTCCAGCCCTAATATGCTTTCTTTTTCTATCCCATCTATCCATCCACCCATCCTCTGTTCTTTATGGTTCGTGTTTAAAGCCTGGCCAAAGAAACATCTGCTGTCAATTCCTTGTCAACTTTGTTTTGTATTTTAAAATGAACGCAAAGGACTAAGAACGCCAGGTCAGGTTGGGTCTGGATTTGTCTGCAATTTTTACATGAACCAGTCATTTCTTTTGTTTTTACAGGCCTTCAGTTTCATTGTTTATGGAAGTAGTTGCAAATGTAACTGTTTTTAGACGTGTTCATTAAATTTTATTTATTTATTTTTTACCAAAAAAAACTACACTGGACACCGGTCAGCATCTCTCCTTGTTATTAGAAAGCTGTTTAGCAATGGGAGCCTACAATATTAAGACCACATATTAGCAAGACGATGTACAGCTGTTAACAACGGTCTTCTATGGAGCGCTAACCGCTACTACTGTGTGTGGATATGTAGTTGGAGACAGGAGAGTGACGTGAAAGATGGATAAAATGCGACATGACCGTTCCTCAGGTGCTTTGAAAAATATATGATACGTATCCGAATTACTGCCACATATGGAAGTGGCACAAATCTTTTTTTGTTTATGTCTTTTTTTTTTTGGGTGAAAAGATCGGAATTTGGCCGTTCACACTGCCATGAAAAAGACTGATATGGGTCACAAATGGGCAAAACGATCGGATTTGGGTTGCCTTTCCCTGCAGCGCGATCGTAGCCTCTGTCAATTATAAGTGAAACCGTAAATCTTCACAGCACAAGTCTGTGTTTCTTTAAGACCCGCGTTTAAGTCTCCAGTCTCACAAATCAAAGTCATGCCCAGCCTCACAACGCAAGTCTAAGTGGTGCCTTAAGTTTTTTAGAGCTCGAGTCTAAGTCAAGTCTCGAGTCTTTAGAGTGAGAATCTAATTAAATTTTCCACTTGGGATCGACACACTCAGGAATCATGTTAGTGCCAGGTCTGAACAGCGCTAAAGAACAACGAGGAAACGGAAATCAATGAACCTGTATTGTGGCGAGTCCGAGCTCTCCATTTGTCTTGTGTGCACTTGTGTGCCAGCACGTTGGCACAATGAAACTATTTAATGTGCTGCACGTCAGTCGGTGTGTCATAATGTTATTTCCATCTCACAGAAGGTCAGGCTTTGAAGTCTGGGAGTTTAAAGGGTTAGAGAGACAGTTAGGGTGTTTCACTGCGAGATGAAAGGCGAAACAGATCTCTTCTTAAGTTGTTGTTTGGACATCTGATGTCTACTGGTCGTTTTGTATTGTTTCAATGAAGTCTTGGAAGAAAATCACACTCAAAGGCTGTGAATGAAATCTTAGAAATCAATTTCCGGATAATTCTTTGGGTTTTTAATCAACGGTTGCCTTTCTGCGGTGTGTTATGGTACGTCTCGGAGGTGTCGCTGACAGAGCGACGTCTACGGAATTCATTTCACCGCCTCAAACGGCAGGCGTTAATAGTTTATGTCAGCGTACAGGAGACGCTGCTGAAAATAAGTCAGTTTTTCCAGCCCTGCATGCGACGTCGCCGTGTTTGTCTTGCCGTCTGTGGGTGTTGTCGCGGGCTCTGCCGTGCTCCGTCCATTGTTTCTCCTCTGTTTTACGGGAGCTCCCCCTGTACAGCTCATGTCCACACGTTCGCCAGCGTTGAGAAAATAAATATCCTCATGACAGACGGGATCATTCAGTTCGTTCAGTCGTGCCCTGTCTTCAAGGTGGCGGCTTTCAAGTGAAAACAATCTTCTTAGAGGCAAGGCAATCACTTTGTGCCGTTTAACCACTTAGCCACCTCAATGGTCCCGTTTACTATGCTTGATTTGTCTGTTGAAGTACTTATGACTTAATTCTTCTTATTTTGTACAAATGCAGTTTGTAGTTGCACTGGACATAGACAGTGGAAAGGAAATCTTCAGTCACATCAGGTTATTTGGCTAAAGTATTAGCTATACTTTATCTGTACAGGAGTGTTACCGGTGTCAGGTTTTTCATAAAAAAAATTTAAAGGTAAAGTTTTAAAGACCAGTGAAATTCTCCATCAGTATGGACACTTTCTGTTAATAAGATGCTAGAGTTGTACTTGGCTGTATAGAGCATCAAGTAACACAGTGCTGCCCCTCCCCCACCTGCTGCTGCTGCTGGGACAGCAAAATCTAAGTGGTTCTATAAGTTTACAGACCTTTGCTTGTTTGGCTCCCAGAGATACTTTAGAAAGAGCAGAGCAGAACAGAAAAGGCACAATATTTGGCGCGTCGTTTGTTTTCAGAGGATGATCAGCAGCTCCAGAGTTACCACAAAACTGATAAACATCAGAAGATAATACAGTGAGCGATGTCTCATATAAGTGTAACCGAGACGTAGTGCCCGACAACAGCTGGACACCTCTGCCAAATCACGCAGTGGAAACAAGCAAAGACCCCCAGCTGCTCATTGCTAGTCAGCTGGCTGAAAAAAACAATTCTGAAGGCTTTAAAAAGTCCATCAGTAGCCACAGAACTAGAGTTGTTTTATTTGAGCCGTCTCTTGCTTAGGTATATTGACAGGCGAAGTAGGTAGAGGAAAAACTAGGCAAATTATGCCTGTCTACACAGGCATAATTGCTATTTGGAGCAGGTCCAAATAAGGAACTACAGGCTCAGACCACACCCATGAACCCCACGTATTGTATTTTTATCATCACAGACGTTCTTCTGGCTTGTTAGACAGTTGATTTACTACCATGTCAATCACAACCGTGTTGGAGACGTCTTCATGCTCATTGGTGCAGTACAGAAGGCTGCATTGTTGTTTTAACACAAACGGTGGCTTTTTCTTGCTGTGTTACTATGCTTTCTCTTTTTAGATCAACAATCTTGCACCAGTTAAGTTAAGAACAGAGGATACATTGTGAATGAATGGACAGTGGCGTGTTGTGTGCGCCGTAAAACAGTAGGTCAGGTTGTTATCAGCGCTCCTTAAAAGGGAGCTTGAGATAAATGCAGTTTTATCACCGCATTCCTCTATGAAGCGGTTTCGTCTCTGTAGTGTGGGCAAAAGCACGGACCATAGTACCTGTTTGACGTAATGAAGTAACAATAATTACTGGGCCTCGCTCTGTAATGATGCGTCTGCTTTTGTCTTATAAAAATCCAGAGCGCCCTTTTCCTCACGGCCGTAATTTTGTTTTTTAGCCTTGAAAGAAAACTCGAGAGGAATTTGGATGCAGCATTTGAAGTGTGACTCAAGCTAAGATGACGGAGAGATGGAGGAAAAAGAGGGTTCGGTTCACAAGAGCTGGTTGGAGGAAGGAAAAAATTAGACCTGCACTCTCTTGTTTTAGCGCTGCACTTCAATTTTCTGTAGACTGCTAATAGTCTCTTCAGATGGAAAGACGTATGGAGAAGATGGCCTCTATAGATGAGCTATGTTCAAGATATACAGCGTTAAATATTCATGGCGCTTGAACCTTTCCACATTTTGTCACATTACAATCACAAACCTCAGCGTTTTTCACTGGGAAGGAAAACATGCAGAGCTCTCAGCACAGTGCGGTGCACACTTAAGGTACGTTCACACCGAACGCGAACAAGGCGAACGGAGTGAGGGATTTACATGTTAACCTTATGTATGCCGATGCGAATGACGCGTTTCAAGCGATGTGAACGCCACAAATTGGGCGCGTTGAGCCAAACGGCAGTGAGTGGCGGTGGATGCGCGACTAGAGCGAAGTGAAATTTCGCTCAAGTTCAACAATCTGAATTTTTGTCAATTCGGGTCAATACGTTCAAGTTCTTCCTCGTTTATTTAAGTGTGAAAATGTTATTTCTAAGTTACATATTTGGACAGTACAATTA
Organism: Fundulus diaphanus; assembly: GCA_037039145.1. Lineage (NCBI taxonomy): Eukaryota > Metazoa > Chordata > Actinopteri > Cyprinodontiformes > Fundulidae > Fundulus > Fundulus diaphanus. The sequence goes on along the minus strand of CM073139.1, from coordinate 17,056,101 downwards.
GGCTATATTGTTTGAACAGACTAGAGGAGCCGGCAAGCAGCTCCCATTTGATGATGCGGTGAAGCGAGCTGGCCGAACCTTCGGCGCGTTGTCTGAGCAAGTTGTTTGTGAGAGGGAGGCGAAATGTCAAGTGGCCATTGGCAGGCGATTCCGAGAAAAATCCTCCTTGTTCACGGTCGGCGGGAGCGCACCTTTAGCCCTACAGCCTCAACACTTTGCAGAACCACCTTTTTGCTTCTGTTAACGCAGCAAATCTTTTGGAGTATGTCTCAATGGTGGAATGTAAACCTCCAGCCCAGTCTCAAGTGTTTTGCAGACTTACTGTTTTTTCTCAAGGACTTCCCTGTATTATATTTTATCCATCCTCCTATCGACTTTGACAAGCTTCAATGTCCACGGTGAAGAAGAGGGCCCCCCTCAGCATGATGCTCCCACCACCATACTCCCCCGTGGAAACGGTGTGGCAAGGTGACGTTCCTAGTTGGTTTGATTAAGCTTGGTTTTATTTAGGAGTATCAGAGTAAAGCTGCTGCAATCAGTTATACATGGGGGGGGGGGGGGGGGGGGGGGGGGGGGTAAAATGTTATCATATTTTGTGGCACGGTTGTGAAAAATGACAATTATCTTCACTCTCTTTCACAACAACATTAAGTGAGAAATGCTCACCCCTAATGATGCCTCATCAATATAGTTTGTTTTGATTCCTAACATAAAATTCAGCTTCTTAGTTCTCTCATCCCTCCAGGTGTATTCTGGCTTTACCAGCTGTAATAGAAACGGCAGTATTTCTGCAGAAAAACGCTCTAATGTTCTGGTCTCTTTCATGTTCAGATTCAGCGTTAAGTCAGTGGAAAATAACAGTTGTTTGAAACCCAGGAATTTCTCTCCTCCTTTAACGAGGAGCTGGACTCGGCTATAAAAAGCTGATTACTTCTGTTTTATATTTTATTTTTTACAATCTCAGTCATCAGCTGACGTGGTAGTGAGTTGGAGATTTTCATTTTAATAGATTTTTTTTTTTTTTTTTTTGAGGAAATAAGGCCACACACCCTTCAGTGGTGATTTTCACCCAGAGGTTGATGTCCTTGAACTTCACAGTAGTTCAGAACCCGGGAATCGGCAGACGGCTCACTTGAAACCAGTTTCCTCTTCAAAATGGGGGAAAGAAACGCCCACATGCTTCACCCGACAGTTGCGACTTCCTTCCCCCCTCGCCGTCCGTGCAGCACTCCCCTCTACAGGCAGAGCCGGGGACGGAGAACAATAGGCAGCGGAGGGCCTGCAGGTTGAGGGCGGCCTACGGTAGGCAGGGGTTGACGGCTTTATCTGCTCATGAGAACAGAGGGGGAAAGCTGGCTCGGTGCCCAGCTGAGCTACCACTCCATTGCCTCGACCCCTGCTTACACAGGCTAGCTTGACCTTGGACAGGGTACAGTGCCCCCCCCATCCCCCTCCCACCCCACTGCTCCCAGCGCCTCTCCAGGCTGGAGGAAAAGGGAGGAGCTGGGAGTAAAGGAAACAAACTGGCACATCATGTCTCTCCAATCTGAAATTACCCACAACACACGCTGTGTACATATACACACGCTTTGAAATTCAGACTATGTCTTCCTGGCTTTGGTCTCCCAGATGTATGTCGCATATAAACGAGTGAGCTTGCCTGATTCTCCTCACGGCTCCATCTTTCCACGGAAAACCCAAAATTAGAGGTCCATGAGCCTTGTTCCAGTGCTTGGAAAGAGTGTCTGTGCCCTCTAAACTTTAGTCACGTCTCCTGAGCGTATCGCAGAGGGGAGCTGAGGTGATCGACCAACACAGAGCGGGAGCATAACTGGGAGAATAATTCCTGGTTTTCACATTTTGTTGCTTATAGCGACTGGAAAGTGATTGAGAAGGCCACCCCCTCAGCATAATGCTGCCACCATCATGTGCTACCATGGGGGATGTTGCATTCAGGTTAAACAAAGTGTTGGGGTATCAGAGTAAATGGGGAATATATATATATATTTTTTTTAAACATGTAGCATTTTATCTTCACATTTCTGCACTACTTTATGCCGATCTGTTTCATCAAATCTCCAATCCAAAAAAAAAACGTGAACAGGTCCAAGGGCCGTAGAGACTTTAGCGTGGAGCAGTTTTTATGTTGTGTTTGTCAGGCTGTAAAGCAGTTAAATTCATCAAGGTGGCGGCTCTGTGTGTATGCGCGCCATTCCCTCTGCTGTGTGCGTGAACGCCGTGTCCTTCAGGCTGGAGTTGAATGGATTTTCCTATTGATCTCCGGGCTCGTCGGAGGCAGCCGCTTTAATTGGGCGCGTAGCTGGTTTTCCTCCGCGAACTCTTCCCGCGTCCGGCAGACGAGACGCGGCTGAAGCCGCCCTGCAGAGTCGGTGCGATTTCTGTTGCCGTCGAATGAGCGTAAAAGTGCAGCTGAGTTCCTAATAAAAGCCCTTAATATCTACATCCCGCCACTGGAGCTATTGATCGGATGTTGGGTAAATTTGTTTGTTTCTTTTCGTAATGAAAAGAGCAGATGGATGTGAATTATGAATGAACTAGAACATCCACAGGCTCTCAGCCCCACCTATTAAAGCGTCCAAAACCGACAGCATAATGCCTGTTAAGCCAGCGGGGCACGCGTCTGCTTAGGGTGAAGGCTGCCGTGAATGGACGCCCCAGCAGCTCCAACGCTAGGATGAATGAGAACGCTTCTCCTCAGGAGGGCCCGTGTTTTCACTGCTCATCTTCTCGCTCAATTGTCACAAACGCACGGGCTAATCCCGCCAGGTCCCGTGTTGGGCCGGTGGAGGGACCTAGCCGTTCTCAGTCAGCGACGTCTCAGTAAGAGCCCTTTTGAGGCGCACGCACAGGAACAAGGATGGTAACGAAGTGCCTTTGTGTCTTTGCAGCTGCCCAGGGGGAGTTGAGGGAGTGCGCCTTCACGGACCAGCTGCAGCACGGGGAGGTGAAGCGAGTGACGGAGGGCGAAGGCTGGGTCTCCCCGGAGAACACCACCATTCGCTGTGCCAAGGGCAAGCACTGCTTTGGCCTGTGGGAGAAAACCCTTCCGGGGGAGCTAAGGCTGGTCAAACAAGGTAACATGAAGTTCCCTCCTACAGCTTTCTCCTGCCTTCGTCTCACTTGGGTGTTTCAAATCGACGTCAGACAAAATAGAACCCGAGTAGGCTCAAAAAAATGGGTCACAAATGAAGATTTCGTTAACGGAGGGAGAGAAACTGTCCCGACCGGCTGTTTGTAGGACCCTTGTCAGGAATGATTCCATCACCATGGAGGAATGTTGGCCCACTCTGGTTTGAAGAATCAATGTAATTAATCCACATTGGACTTTTCTCCAGCAGGAACTGCCGCCTGGCTCAGATTTCAATGTAGACTTTGACTAGGCCATTCCAAAACTGAGAGCCTATGTTCCTTTTAAACAGCTCTAATTTGTCAAATTCCAGTTTTAAACATTCCTGCGTGAGGAAGGTGGTAGAAAACAGACGAGTTACTAATTAAGTTAGACATCTATGTACCCTTTAATTAACTACTAAATACTGAAGGTTGCGACTGGTCCTGACATGTAACAAGGAGAAGAAAACAAGTCAAAACGTTCCTTTTCTTTCCCATCTCAGGTTGCTGGAGTCACCTGGCCGACAACCACGGCTGCCATGATGACCGCTGCGTGGTGACCGGCCTGCCCTCGCAGATCCAGAACGGAACGTACCACTTCTGCTGCTGCGGCAGCGACATGTGCAACGTCAACTTCACCGAGGACTTCCCGGTGCCGAGCCCCACGCCTCCGCAGCCACTCGGTGAGGAAGCAGCAAAAGGACGACGCATTTTATTTGGAGTCCATTCTCAGGACGGTGATGTAGATGGCGTGGTTCTCAGTTGGCGTTGGGTCTGGACTGTGATTGGTTCGGGTTAAATTAAGACTTTCAGCCCTATTACTCACTTGGCTCATGGGTTATAATCCACTAAAACGAAGTGAGAGTTATGTTGAAACGAGCCCGTCTGCCGTGCTTCCAGTGCACCAGTCACTTGTCACGCAGCCAACAGACGTATTAATAGTTGTTTTTGTTTTGTTTTTTTTTCACTCGCGCCGCACCTGTGAATGAAAGCGACGTGTGTGGCGAGGTCGGGGCGGCGTCGACGGCAGCTCATCTCCTCCGCAGACACGCTCTCCCACCAACCATGTCGTCTTACCGCATTCCAGGGATTACCGAGCGTCTGTCTGCAGACAGACAGCGGGAGCGTGTCGGCGGCTGTTCTGCTGCGGAGGCAGATAGCTGAGGGGGGAATGTAAGGAGTTGGCGAGGGGTAATTGAATTGGAGCGTCTTCGATTCGGCTGTGAAATTCTAATTCCATTTGTGCTTGAGTTTTAAATCCTTATTTTTTTTTTTGGTTTTGCCAGGATAATTCCTGACATGTCTTCAGATTCATGGCTAGGTAGGAAATGGAGGCCCGGCTGTGTGAGCGATCGAAAGCAAAGCTGGTGGATGACGGTGTTAGGGTGGGGTAATAGGAGTACTACACCACCAGAAAGCCTGCAAGGAACAGCATAGATGGAGGATTAAAGATGTTTTCTGGTAGTAATGTTTATTTTTAGCTCAACATTTAAAGTTCCCTCAACGCAGACAGTGCCTCGCAAAAGTGTTCACCCTCCTTTGGCATGTCCCTGTTTTGTTGCTTCAGACCCTGGAATTTAAATTGACGGTTTGAAAATTTTTTGGAGGTGTATTTTTTATTTTTTTACTGTGACGCCTGCAAAAACAACAAGGTTCATAGCTGCAAAGTTAAAGCTTTTTCCATGTTGCTCTCAAGCGTCCGTGCCCTACTGACCATCGTTTTGACAACATTTCAGCGTAACTGCTCGTTGGAGAGGCGAGTCTATACCGACCGTGTGACACGTGGATTTGCACGCAGGTGGTCTACGTTTCACTAATTATGGGATGCTTGATGGTGATTGGTTGCACCAGGACTCTTTTAGGGGCCGTCAGAGCTCATTTCACTTCACCAGTGCAGATCCACCGCATAAAATAGGATGGAGAGGTAAAAAACATTTCAATTAGTGGTTTGGACTATAGTAAATGGGTAACAAAATAGGTAAAAAAAAAGTCAAAAGGGGGTGAAGACTTTTGCGAGGCACTGTATTTGCACCTTGATTAAGGATGCATTAAAAAGCCCTCAGATAAATTCCTCTCTAATACTCTCATCTTGTCAGCTCACCTCAAATGTTGTCTATAGGATTTAGATGTAGGGAGTGTGGTGGCGAGGAGAGGAAGTAGATTTTGTGTCTGGGGAACCATTTCTGTGTTGATTACAGCATTTGTTTTGGGTCGTTATCCTGCTCGGAGACTCGACAGCGAGCCGTTCCCGTGTCACTGGCAGAGATTCATGTCCCGGTACGTTCAGGCTTCCGATGCGGTTCGAAAAGCTCTAGAAAAAAAATCTGGAATTGAAGTATTTTACGGATATTGAAACGTACAGCAAAGGTAGATTTCGTATACCTGATTGGAGCTTTTTTTTTTTTTAAAACAATTCATCACTTCTGTACTAAATAACTATTCTCAAGTGAAAGGATATTTGCCTCTCTTGTGCTGAACGGATGAACATCTGTGCTTCTGTCTTTAAGGGAAAGTTTTGAATTCAGTCACAATGGTAGAAACAAATGTGTTCATCTGAGCCGCTGATGCGTTAAGGATATAAGACTCTAGGCGCCACGTTTGATGTCGCCGTGTCTCTAAACAGCCTTTTCCAGTGTTGTGGAGGAACAGCAGCGTATACGTCCGTGTTTTTTTTCCCGACGGCTTACTTGTTTTGATTAGGAGCCAAAAGATCCTAGACTTTAAAGGGAGCCTTGTCAAGTCCTGCATGTGTGCACGCATGCGTGCTCAGGCTGGTACGTCAATCAGAGCTGCCCTGCAGCTCTTAATGCCATCAATAATGAATCAAACCGTTGTCTTTGGACTGACTTTTTACAATCTAGATTGCTGAAAGTAGGCTTTTTGGTAAAAGGTCACGTTACCATTTAGATTCACGTTTTTGTCGTGTTTCCTGCTTGCAGCCCACGGAACACTGCGCCACGAGGAGGCGGTTATTATCGCCCTGGCAACAGTCTCCGCGCTGGTTGTGGTCGCCGTAGCAGCCTTCTTTGGTTACCGCCTGATGCACGGTGAGTTACCATGGCGCCGGGCTCTGGAGAGGAGCAGGGAGACGGGGATGTTTCAGGGCCGTCTGAACGTTTTTGGAGTTCATACCTGCAGCTCCAGTGTCCATTGTGTTGCGTTACAGCAATATATGTTAAAGTGAATTATTGGGATTTTGTGTCATAGTCCAACACAGCGCAGTGTATCATTGGGAAGTTGAGTCAAAACGATACATGGTTTTCAAATTGGTCGGTGGAAGAATTCGAGCTTAATTGAGGGCAGGCCTGAGAGAAAAGCAGTTGTGCTGCTACGTTGTGTTGGTCTATCACAGGGGTGTCCAAACTTTTTGGCATGTGGGTCGAAATTCTCAAGTTAAAAGTACCCGAGGGCCAAAAAAATGGATAATAACGATGGAAAATAACCCAAAATTGATGTGAATTTTTTTTCCTGCTTTACAAAATAGGATAATTTTAATTAAACACATTATTCATATTTTCTGAAGAACAAGGATGTTAAATCACTGTAGATCGAAAGTTCAAAACGGGTTTTACACATTTACCTTATCAAAAGACTAAAAAAAAAAAGTATTATTATTTTTGGTCAAACAATATGAGAACAGGATTTGGGCCGGTATTTCTTTGAAAACACTTGCCATATTTAGCTAATTTTAATAAATGACTTGGGGGGGGGGGGGAGCTTTTAATGCACAAAAGTTTGCATTTCGGTTGGGGGTTGTAATGTGAAAGAAAAAAAACAGGCGAAACATGACTTTTGCATAGTGTTTTTTTATGTTTTCCTATTTCTTTACGCGTCTACATTAACAGGAGATGGCAAACAAGGGCTGCACAACCTCAACATGATGGAGGCCGCCGGCTCCGAGAGCTCACTGGACCTTGACAATCTCAAACTGCTGGAGGTTAGTGCCCAAGCCGGCCTGGATTTGCTACTTTTTCCTCTGTATCTACATCAGGTCTGCCCTCCGAACATCTAGCTCCCTCTGCCAGCCCGTTCCTGGAGACCCCAGATCTCCTGCTTAGAACCGAAACTGTCTCTTTAAGATTTCAATGTGTTGGGTATGATTGCTTACCGCCTCAGTATAGTTGCTTTAGACCAATAAAAGTATTCTGTGGTGAATGTAGAGGGTGAGCGGAGTTGAATGTTGACTTGAAGATATCTTGAGATTTCTATCAGACTGAAGGTCTGAGTTGCATCTCAATTGCTATGGATTTTGACCGGGCCCCTTCTCTAAAAAATTAATTCTCTTATTACTGATAGAGAAGAGTTGTGCTTTCACCAGCTTCTGCGTGCCTCCACAGACGTGAAGGAAAATTTGAGCTTAAAAGAGAAACCAAAGACGCGGAGCCAGAAATAAACCCAAACTACATCAAGGTCTGTGGTTGCTTTTGTCATTTCAATGTGACTTTTATCATGTGATCGTTGCAGGATGATACAGATGGCGGGTCAGGCGTATAAAAATAGGAATTTGCTTTTACTGACATCGGATCCTGAAAAGCTGATACGGTAGTAGGAGGACTCATGTTGTGATAGGAAGCCAATACAGTCGGAATGATATTGAGTCGCAGCGACAATGGAGGCGGACAAAGACTTATTTAGGTCTCTCAGGCCTTTTTTTTTTCTGCAATAGGGTGCTCAAGTTTCCAAAGCTGTGCAGGGATTAGTTTCTCTTTATATGATAAGTACAGAGAAATCTCTTTTGTAATTTTTTGGATTGGGATTCCAGGATTTAAACCCCCAAAAGCCAGATCTGGATTCTTTAAAATTGCTGTACAAATGAGCCATAACTCCCCTCCACCCCTCCCCGTCTTAGCTAAAAATGACTTGGCATGTAAATTATACTTCTTGATTTGATTTACTTTGATGTAATTGACCAGAAGTCTAGAGCTCTGTGCAGACAGGGCATTAAAGGTACATCCTGATAGGTTCAGCTTTCGCTAACAGTGTTTACATCAGGCTTTCAATTCTAGCCTGAATCAGTTTTTTGTTAGTTTTTGAAAAGGAGTCCTTAAAACGATTTTAGCTGAAAACTATTTCTTCAGAGGCAGGTATGAACTGGTTATAGATATCGAGGTATGCCAAGATTTAAAGAAAAGCCAGACATATTCTGTCGTACCATTCCAGTTTAATGAGAGTGTTGGGAGGGACTGACCATTTAATGGAAAAAAGCTATTCAAGACAGCCTCTCATCGTGTTAAAAAGTGATCTCCGTCCGTGTTAAATCATGACTCAATTGTGAGTAACCACGTGCTTTACAGAGCTGAGTTCAATTTCACTGGCTATGTTTAGGCCTGATTACTGCCTGACCTGTAGAGTCAGGAGATCTGCTAAGTAGGACCTGTCTGACAACATGCTGTAGGCTAAAGGATCTCAAAAAGCAACGCATCATGCCCCGTTTAACATCTGTTCAAAAACAGAAATGGGAAACAAAGTTATTGAGTGTGGAAAGCGTTGCTAAGACATTTCTAAGACTTTAGGACTCCAATGAACTACAGCAAGAGCCATTGTCCACAAATGGAGGAAACGTGGAAGAGTGGTAAACGTTCCCATTTACGTCCAGAGCACATCGACAACTCATCTAGGAGGTATCAGAAGAACCCAGAAAACAATCGAAATCACCACAGGCCTCACTTTCCTTAGTTAAGCTCAGTGTTTAACCAGTGCTGGCCAAACAGAACAGATAGACCCAGCTCTAATTCGTCAGAAATCATACTGACAATCCCGAAGACTTTTGTGGTAATGTTCTTGGTACTGACAGGACAAACTGGGGTAACGTGCTGTTACTGATGGAACCAGAATCCTGCTCTCCAACAGAAGATTCAGGACAACAATCCAAAGCTCACCAATGTATTAAAAAATAAACAAATTAAGGTTTTGAACTCAAGTCCGATTGCTATGCTCTGACCTCATGCAGGCTGTTCACGGTGGAAAACCCTGCAGCGTGGCCAAATTAAAAGTGCCCCGGTGCGTTGTTTCAAGAATCTCATTTTGTTCATATGCCATACTGGATGTCGGGTAGCCGTACGGCCCCACAATTCAGGGAGTTCAGCACGGCTCCGGCTGCCCGAGTTGGTCTCTCTTACTTGATGTTTATCAAGTAACACGCTAAGATATTCCACGCGTGACTCAGCTGTCTCCTTGTAGCTTTTCAGATGCTGCGGGTTATATCTTGTTCGGCCTTGCAGGAAATGTGTTCATCTGTGGGCATTTAGAAAACATTCCCCTCGTGTTATAAAGCTGTGCTGAAGCCATTTGAGTCCCTCGCCTGCGCAGAAATCAATATGGAAACTGCTGCGACCAACATGGCGAACAGTAATGGAGATTACTTCTGGAGCGGGAGCATTTACCAGCTCTGGCTGCTTTCGTTTGGCCCTCATGTTCTTTCCCAGCCAGAAAGAGGAGGATCCCTTCTTTCCTTTCACAGCGTTTGTCCTTTTGCCTTATCGAGCGCGCAGGCCTTTTTCACATTAAACCGGTTGCCTGCTGAGGGGGCGTAAGCCTGTGAGCCTTGCTCTCCCAGACTAAACAGGTTCATTGTTTCTCTTTGGATCTTCCTAAGCCAGAGATAAATGTCCAGAGGACGACTTTAAACAGCCGTAAACGCGCGGTTGAATTTTTCTCCTGCTCCCTTGCAGATGACATTTTAAGGCAGTCTGTTTTGGGCCCCTAGTAGCACGCTGTCCTCTGGCTAATTCAGGGAACTAATTGAATGATTTGGAACTGACTCAAAGCCATTTTAACTGTTTAATCCTGTTGTTTGTTTGTAATTGAATTTATTTCCCATCTCTCCACCCCCGGCCTGCTTTCTAGCATGCTTCACTGTCTCTCGGTTAATGATTGCTTTTACCTCTCTTGGGGTTTTGAGTCTTTTTTTTGTGTCTCTTTATATTTGTGACAAGTCAGCCCGGGGTCGTCTTGTGTTGTTTACAGATCTTGAAGGAGTGGAATTTAAGATTTCCAACAATGTCGACCTTGTGGAAATAAAAAAAAAAAACAAAGAAAAAAGGAGAAGACATGACCATTTTTGGCACTTTGCAAAGAAGATTAGTGAGAAAACAGGCCTCAAAAGCAGAACAGGGGGAGTGTGAGGACCGTTACCTCATGCAGCTCGAAAGCAGGGCACAGCACAGACAAAGTGTGCGTCAAACTAATGACAACATTCGTTAGCTTATTCGCACTCTGAGGTTTTCTCCCTGACGGGAACTTTACTGACCGTTTTATGTCGTTCTCAAACATCGAAACATTTGAAATAAACAAACAGCGCTTAGCCTGGCGGGGGGCGAGTAAAGCCTGGCGGCCCACCAGCCTTATTATACGGTGGGGGGAACCCCTGCATGAGCCACGCCTGAAGGGAAAAAAAGAAGAAAAAGGACATGATCAGACATCTATGCACACACACGGTGTCGGATCTGTAGATTTATCAAGGCGTTGCATCATTTACACACACAAGACAGACCCTTCTGTCTCTAAAGTGTCCGTCCAGCCACCTCGTGCGATAGAAAGCAGCGGCCATCTGCCGACACAGCCAAACTGTCAAACATAGAAAAACAATTTCACCGCGGTTAAACATCGTTTAAGCTACTAACATGTTCTCCTCGCTCCCACTGTGGCTGAGGCAAGATCTCATAAAGCTGTACATCTGAACTCTGTGACTGAAAACAGCCAGAGGGAGCAGCGGGGTGCTTTTGCAGAAGTGCCCGCTGCACGTATATATATATATATATATATATATATATATATATATCTCTCTCTCTCTCTCTCTCTCTCTCTCTCTCTCTCTCTCTCTCTCTCTCTCTCTCTCTCTCTCTCTCTCTCTCTCTCTCTCTCTCTCTCTCTCTCTCTCTCTCTCTCTGTTTTTATTTTATTATTGGTTCAAGCCGATGTGTGATCCAGATATTTATCCCGGTGGGTTACTTTACTTGCAGATGCATCTTCTTTTATATGCTTCATTTATAATTTATGTTTTTAGCGTTTCCCATTTCTCACAGATTTCTTTAAAGTGTCGCAAACACAATGTTTCCCGTTTTGAAACCTCTTAAACGATCATTTAAAGCATTGAGTGGTTTCTTTGTAACTCCATGACATTTTGCAACAAAAGGAAAATCAGTTTTCTCGGAAATTGAAGGTTTTTCTCTGTTTTCTCCCTCTGTGCTCCGCCGACTTGATCCTGCTTTCCCCGTGGCGCGTCATCATTTGTCCAGCAGATTTTTTCCTCGGCTTGGAATATGTCTGCAACAGAGCATCTCTTTTGCCCTTGTCCTTTTTAGATCACCGAGTAGCGCAGGTTTAGAATATAAAACGTCTATTCATAGTCCTTTTTTCCCTCTTCAGCTGATTGGCCGCGGCAGATACGGCACCGTGTACTGCGGCTCCCTGGACGAGCGGCCCGTCGCTGTCAAAGTGTTTACAGCAGCCAATCGGCAGAACTTCCTCAACGAGTGCTCCGTCTACCGTCTGCCGCTGCTGGAGCACGATAACATCGCCCGGTTCATCGCTGCTGACGAGCGGACGGGCCCCGAGGGTCGCACAGAATACCTGCTGGTCATGGACTACTACCCGCAGGTGAGTACAGGGGGAGAGAAGAGCTTTGCATACCAGGCATGTGTTTTCAGCACGACTGAAAGTGCTAAACATTTCCTCTTGAAATGCTCATTTTCCTATGCTTTAGGATGTCACCACAGCTGTTTGCAAATGGTAAAAACTAGGGCTGGGTATCATCTAGGATGAGCCGATTCACTACGATTCTCGATACATAGCTCACAATACAAACGATTCTCGATATAGCTAGGCTTGATTTGATTTGACTCCAATATCGATATTTATTACTTTCAAATTAATGCTCAAAGTCATTCAATCAACAAAACCAGCCAAATATTATATTTATGTTCAATTTACTGGACACTGATATATTAACAGGAAAATAAAGTGCATTTGGTTCAATACATTTAACGTATCACAGAAACCAAAAATGTGCCCAAACGTCTGATTTTATGGACGAAGGCGCTTCTAAAATCCTGTCCGCCATTCCGCAAATTCGTCTCACTTGCACTTCCTCGCTGTGAACAGTAATGCCGCGCTGTAATAACGCCCCCTAGGTATATCGTTATTGAAAGCCAGAATATCAATATTAAATCGTTTTTAAAAACATCAATATTAATCTTTGTATCAATTTTTATGCACAGCCCTAGTAAAAACGAAAGAAAAATAAATGGAAAAAGAGAGAAAGAGCTGAACTGAAAAAAAGAGTCAAACGTATTTATTATGGACCTAGTTCTGGTGATAAAGAATTGTGACAATTTTCCAACATTTCCAGACAGATTAAAGGTATCAAAGATGGGAATGCTGTGAGTGTATTAAATGTAGGACACCGCGGTCCAGATTTGACAAACCTAAGTGTTTTTGACAAAGCACTGAGCAGCAGAGTTACCAGTTTGGCTGGTTTCCTTCATTACTTCGACGCCCCACGGGAGTGTCGGGAAAAAAAAGATGTTATAGAGAAATATCTGCAGAATGTGACCAAAAAAAGAAAAAAGTCCCATCACCCATCATCTCCAGAAGCCCCGCCCCCTCCCCAACAGCAAATATCAGACTGCTACAACATAACAACGTGAACTCCTGAATAATAATGTGAGTGTGCCTACCAGAACCTGGGGCTAATTCCAGCTCTGCTAATACCACCCGGCACATGAAAGGAGTCCAGTCATTAGTCATCGTCATGGTAACAGAGTGCAAGCCAGGACAGGAGACCGGGACGCCTAATGCGTTCGAGTGAATTATTTAGGTAATTTATCTAAACTGAACAGATCTAATATAATTTTCTTGACTAACAGATGCAAGAACGGCTTTGTGATTGATTTAGAGATAAAAATAATAGGCCTCGCAGGAAGGAAAATTAATAAAACTCAACATCATTCCCGGTGTTTTTAGAAGGCGTTGTCATGCTCTACCCAGCTTTCACAACTGAGTGCCGTTCCTCTTCACCCGCATAACTCAAGGTCTTGGTTTTCTGATTCGTGATGAAATATTTGGTTCACGTTTTCTTTCAAGAAAACATAGCCACCCCCAACCGACGTCAAAGCCCAGGATAAGCTTCATAAATGTGAAAGTAGGTTTAGTCCTTTTACCTTGAGGTTGCTCATAGCTCAAATGGTCATCTGCTGAGATTACATGAGATGGTGTTTAGTAGAGAAGAGCCAGGAACAATGGTAAGTGAACTTCACCTCGGAGGTTTTAATTATTACCAAAGACCTACAGCACAGAGCAAAAGTATTCACATCGCTAAAACAGCTTTAACCCCCTGAGTAAGGCTTTCTATGCCTGTTTGTGGGATCGTTCTTTTTTTCTACGAGACCATTTATGAGGTCAAGCACTGATGTGGGACGAGAAGGCCTGACGGTCGGGGCACTGCACTGGTGTGCCGTTATGTTGGAATTGAGACCAGAATGCACATACAGCTTCCTCAATCAAACGTTCAATTCAATTCAATTCAATTTTATTTACATAGCGCCAATTCATGAAACATGTCATCTCAAGGCACTTTCCAAAGTCAAATTCAATCAAATTATACTGGTTGGATCAGATTATACAGATTGGTCAAAAAATGTCCTATATAAGGGAACCCAGTTGATTGCATCAAAGTCTTGACAAGCAGCATTCACTCCTCCTGAGGAAGCGTAGAGCCACAGGGAGAGTCGTCTGCATTGTCCATGGCTTTGCAGCAATCCCTTATACCGAGCAAGCATGAAGCGACAGTGGAAAGAAAAACTCCCCATTAACGGGAAGGAAAACCTCCAGCAGAACCAGGCTCAGTATGAACGGTCATCTGCTTCGACCAACTGGGGGTTAGAGAAGACAGAGCATACATTGATCCAGTAATCTGTTCTACATTAGATGGTAATAGCGGGTTATCTGTCTTCCCTGGATGATGACACAGCTAACAGAACGCCAGACCAGGTGTACCTACTATGAAGAAAAAAAGAGAGAACAAAAAGTTAAAAGCTGAAATGACGACAAGCAATGCTAATTGGAGAACAGTAGAACTCAGTAGAGTGAGAAAAATAGACCCTGATGTCCTCCAGTAGCCTAAGCCTATAGCAGCATAACTATAGAGGTAGCTCAGGGTAACATGAGTCACTCTAACTATAAGCTTTGTCAAAAATGAAAGTTTTAAGCTTAGTCTTAAAAGTAGACACGGTGTCTGCCTCACGGACCAAAACTGGGAGTTGGTTGCACAGGAGAGGAGCCTGATAACTAAAGGATCTGCCTCCCATTCTACTTTGAGACTCTAGGAACCACCAGCAGATTTGCAGTCTGAGAGCCAAGGCAAGGCAAGGCAAATTTATTTGTATAGCACAATTCAGTACAGAGACAATGCAAAGTGCTTTACATGATTAAAATACAGGAAAAGAAAACAGAAAATGTAGAAACAAAATAGAACATCAATAAACAGGTGGACTAAAAAAGTTGAACTAATGCTGTTTCAGTAGAACAGTTTAACTAGAACAGTCACAAACAGTCCTAAACAAATGTGTTTTTAATCTTGATTTAAAAGAACTCAGGTTTTCCGCACTTTTACAGTTTTCTGGAAGTTTGTTCCAGATAAGTGGAGCGTAGAAACTAAATGCTGCTTCTCCTTGTTTAGTTCTGGTTCTAGGTACGCAGAGAAGGCTGGAGCCAGAAGACCTTAGTGCTCTTGAGGGTTGATACACTGATAACAAGTCTGTGATGTATTTAGGTGCTAAGACATTCAGAGATTTATAGACTAACAGAAGGATTTTAAAGTCTATTCTCTGAGATACAGGGAGCCAGTGTAAGGACTTTAGAACTGGGGTTATGTGTTCTACTTTCTTAGTCTTAGTGAGGACGCGAAGTGCTCTGTAAGGAACATACGGGGTAATCAGAGCTCTGATATATGATAGACCTTGATTATTAAGACCTTTATACATGAGAAGAAGAATTTTAAATTCTATTCTTGATTTAACAGGAAGCCAATGAAGGGAAGCTAAAATTGGAGAAATATGATCCCTCTTGTGGGTTTTCATCAGAACTATTGCTGCAGCATTTTGGATCAGCTGAAGACTTTGAACTGCATTTTGTGGATTTCCTGAAAGAATTACAATAGTCCAGCCTTGAAGTAACAAATGCATGGACTAGCTTTTCAGCATCACCCCTGGACAGAATAATTAAAATTTTGGCAATATTCCGGAGGCGAAAAGAGGAAACTCTGGAAACCTGTTTAATATGGGATTTAAATTACATGTCTTGGTCAAAAATAACACCAAGATTTTTTTACTTTATTACCAGAGGTTATTTTAATGCCATCCAGATTAAGTGATTGATTAAGAAGTTTATTTTTTTGAGGACTCTGGTCCAAAGACACCTTCTGTCTTCTGTCAGAATTTAAATGCAGGAAATTTAAAGTCTTTTGATGTCATCAAGACATGCCTGCAGTCGAAGTAATTCATTGGATTCATCAGGATTTATGGATAAATATAGCTGAGTGTCATCAGCATAACAGTGGAAATTAATCCCATGCTGTCTGATAATTTTGCCAATCGGAAGCATATATATAGTAAAGGGAATTGGCCCAAGGACTGAACCCTGTGGTACTCCACAAGTGACCCAAGAGTGTGATGAAGATTTATTATTATTAACATGAACAAACTGGAATCTGTCAGACAGATATGATTTAAACGAGCCTAATGCTTTCCCCTTAATCCCTACAGTATGTTCAAGTCTTTGTAGGAGAATATTGTGATCAACTGTATCAAATGCAGACCTGAGATCTAACAGGACAAGTACAGACACAAGTCCATTATCTGAGGCTATGAGAATATCATTAGTGACCTTCACCAGAGCTGTTTCAGTGCTATGATGAACTCTGAAGCATGACTGAAACTCTTCAAATAGGTCATTACTTTGTAAATGTTCACATAGTTGATTAGCAACTACTTTCTCAAGAATTTTAGATAGGAAAAGAAAATTAGATATAGGTCTGTAATTTATTAACTCATCTTGATCCAGAGAAGGTTTCTTAAGTAAAGGTTTAATAACAGCTACTTTAAAAACCTGTGGTACATATCCATTTACTAAGGATAGATTAATCATGTTTAAAACAGGGCCACTGATCAAAGGGAATACCTCCTTAAACAACTTGGTTGGGATTGGGTCTAACATACAGGTAGAAGGTTTAGATGAAGCTAAAATTTTAGATAGCTCAGAAAGCTCTACTGCTTCTAAACAGTTCAAACACCGTGCAGGTTCTAAAGGTTCCTCCAACGCTGCCTCACTTACTGAAGACGAGGTAATCATGTTTGGGAGGATGCCAATTATTTTATTTTTAATGGAATCAATTTTATTTATGAATAATCCCATAAAGTCATTACTGCTAAGAGCTAAGGGAATGGATGGATCAACGGAGCTGTGACTCTGGGTAAGTTTGGCAACTGTACTGAAGAGAAATATAGGATTATTTTTATTCTCCTCAATTAATGGTGAAAAATACGCAGCTCTAACTCTTCGAAGTGTCTTTTTATACAGTAGACTGTTTTTCCAGATTAGGTAGGATTCCTCATGATGTGTAGAGCACCATTTTCTCTCCAATTTCCTAACATTGTGCTTCAAGGAACGCAGCTCTAAATTAAACCAGGGAGCCAGCTTCCTGTGAATCTTTTTGAAAGGAGCTACATTGTCTAATGCAGAACGCAATGAGGAAGTCACACCGTTAACAAAGGCATCCATTTGTGAATGGGAAGAAACAACATTGCTGCCATCTGCAGGGCATTTCTGCAATACTGAGGATATTAAAATGAAATGGGGACAGACTCTTTAAAGTTTGATACAGCATTATCTGATAAAGATCCACTATAATGGAACCCTCTTTTGAGGGTGGAGAACTCAGTTAAATTAAACTCAAAGGTTATTAAAAAATGGTCAGATAGGACAGGGTTTTGAGTAAATACTGTTAATTCTTCACAATCAATGCCATATGTCAGCACAAGGTCTAAGGTATGAAGCCAAGAGTGCGTCGGTTTATGCACATTTTGAGCAAAACCAATTGAATCTAGGATAGTTTTAAAGGCTAAGGTTATCACATTCTGTGTCAACATGAATGTTAAAATCACCCACTATAATAACCTTGTCAGTATTTAACACCAAAGCAGATGAGAAGTCTGACAACTGATCCAAAAACTGAGAGTAAGGGTCTGGTGGACGATACAAAACAACAAAGAGAAGAAGTTTTATTGCTTTGCAGTTTGGATGAGGGAAACTGAGGGTTAAATGTTCAAAAGAATTGTAGTTATTAATTGGCCTGGGACTAATTAATAAATCAGACTGAAAGATGGTTGCTACTACTCCTCCTCTTCCCGTAGATCTGGTAATATGGAAATTTAAATAATTGGAGGGAGTTGCCTCATTTATACTAACGTAGTCCTCTTGTAGACAGGTTTCTGTGAGACAAAATAAATCAATCTGATTATCAGAAATCAATTCATTAACTAACAAAGTCTTTGGAGGGAGAGACCTTATATTTAATAGACCACATTTCATTGTTTTATTTTTTGGTTCAAGGTGAGCATATTGATTTTTATTAGATTTGTTCCTTTTTAGATCCGTTTTTGATCTGTTCAGTTCTGGCCGTGGGAAAGACACTGTCTCAATAGGGTAATGGGTGGGTAACAATACAGAAGCTGCAGAGAGGTGTGTTAAACTACGGCTCTCCTTCCTGGTCTGGACCCTGGGTTGTCAGCATTTAGGAGAACTAATAAATCCGGCCAGATTCCTAGAAAGAAGAGCTGCACCATCCAAAGTGGGATGGATGCCGTCTCTCCGGATCAGACCAGGTTTTCCCCAGAAAGTTTGCCAGTTATCAATGTAGCCCACGTCATTTTCAGGAAACCACCTAGACAACCAGGGGTTGAATGACGACATGCGGCTAAACATGTCATCACTGGTCAGATCAGGCAGGGGACCAGAGAAAATCACGGAGTCCGACATTGTTTTAGCAAACTTACACACCGAAGCAACACTAACTTTAGTGACCTCCGATCGGCATAACCGGGTGTCATTACCGCCAGCGTGAATAACTTACTGTATTTACCCTTATCCTTAGCCAGCAGTTTCAGGTAGGATTTGATGTCGCTCGTTCTGGCCCCTGGCAGGTATTTGACTATGTTCCCTGGTGTCTCTAGTGCCACGTTTCTGACTATAGAGCTCCCAACAGTCGGCTACTCAGCGTGTGTGTCGCTGAGTGGGGAAAATTTGTTAGAAACGCAGACAGGTCAGCTATACTTCCTACGAACCGTCACCCAGCCGGCCTGGTTACCCGGCTGCTCGGGTGCTGCTGCTGGAGGACTGCTACGTGAAGTTGATCTATGTGGCTCCGCGCTAGCTAAGGGGCGACTATCAGCTGGGTTTTCAACAGCACGGTGCCGGGTCTCCAATGCGGTACCGCGCACGTGACGTCACGGCCTTAAGAGTAACGCCCCTTTTGCCGCACCGGTAGGGCAAACAGTCGTAGAACGCACATACAAACCAGCCATTACAAGCGCAACAGAACCAGCGATATGTCCGACTTTGCAGCCATTAAACTTACCCAAGACGATGTCCCAGGCGCACGGTTTACTGGTCGCACTGTGGAAGAGCACACCAACCTTCAGCTGAAACGGGGGCTTGAGTGTCGAGGGCTCAAAAAAACCGGAAGACGGGCCGAGTTGATTCAACGGTAAGCTTTGTTTTTTTCCCTGCTCGGCGTTCATGCCTTTGTTATGATTTCCACCGTGCTCCGTTCACGTCGGCCTTTTTTGTTTGTTTGCAATCAACGTCCAGGAATCTGTATATCTTGCCAATAGGTAGCTACAAAACGATTGTTCACATCTCAGAATCTTTCGCTTAAGAGATTCAGGGCGTTTGTTTTTGAGTAAACTATCCCGGTAGCAGGGTACCATGTTAGCGCCTGCTAACATGCTAGCCTATATGCTATCATCACCCTTTCCACCGACAAAATGCTTGCTACATATGTAGGTGAATTTGGTAACTTTTTCCGGGTTGAAATGTTGTGTAGGCCGCCCGCACAAGTGTACCCAACGCACACACTTCTCCTTGGCACTCTTGAGTTTCGGGAAATTAATGAAGAAAACATCCTTCATATGCGGCCGATCAGCGTACCTCGAGTCGCTGTTGCACGTCCCATAGCAACAATGTTTATAAACCATGGTCTTAGATGTTGGAAAAAGCAGTCGTTTACCGAGTAAAACCTAGGCTAACGCACGTCTCTTCCACACCAAAACAGCGGCGCGTTTGGGAGTTTGCCCTACTGCGTACCACGTGATGTGACGTCATCGTGACGTTGTGTTTCTAAAAATAGCTCGCGCGCGGTACCGCATTCTGACACCCTCACCTCCAAAGCTACAAAAGCACTACATTTATTACATGTACCATTATCACTAAAGGAGGCAAAGGAATAACTAATTCACAATCCCAGATAGACACAGAGAGCAGGAGAGAGGGGGAGACTTAGACAGAGACGGAGAAGCTTATGGACGGATAGGGGAGGAAGCCATTGTGAGGCTAAAGCTAGGCTAGCGACCTCTTACCACGCCGAGAAAAGCAAACCATGTGAAACTTGAGTTCCCAAACGTGAAGTGCAGCAACAGAGAATGTTTTAAAAGTGCTTATGTGTTAGAAACAGACAGATGTTACAGCAAAGAGATTAAAGATAAAAGCGAGAGAGTCTGGAACAACAGGAAGTGACACAATACGCCTTACCGCAAACAGGAAGTGACGATCAGTGTGTTTATCAGGGTCCTGCCATCTCTGTGGACTGTAATGGTACGTTATATATAAATCTGGGGGTGGGGGGTTAGAAATCATTATAAAGGTTCTAACAGTGTGTGTCTAGAGTAAAGAAACAACAACCCTGTAACAGCTTCTACATCCTGAAATCTGATACCAGGCTGAGAAGAATATACACTTTGTAGCCTTCTCACAGATTATCCGTTAAATTTAGGTCTGGACTTTGACTAGGCCATTCTCACGGATGATTGTGCTGCTTAGCTCTAAACCAGTCCATTGTTGCTCCAGATATATGCTTATGGTCAGTGTCTTGAAGAAAAGCAGCCCTATGATGCTACAATTACCATGTTTCACTGTGTGGATGGTGCATTCAAGTGCAGGGTGTAGTGTTGGTCTTAGGGTTTTGATGTGATAAAATATGAAACAGTTCAAGGATTGTTATGACTTTTTTACAATGCACAATACATAACTATCTTCTTTGTTTTTGACCTAATTTCTCTTTCTCAGGGCTCTCTGAGTCACTACCTGAGCATCCAGACAAGCGACTGGGTCAACAGTTGTCGGTTGGCTCACTCCGTCACTCGAGGCTTGGCCTACCTTCACACAGAGCTCTTTAAAGGAGGTAAACCTGAAGCACACAAACCGCTTAGAGGCAAATGCTCACATTGCAAATATAAGTTTGACGGTCCTGCCATGTTTGGATTTCTCTATTCAGTTTTGAATGCTGGAGCCAGAATTTTAAGTAAAAATTTGCCGCACTGTGTTTCAGTTCTACGGTTTTATGTGTTGGGACATATGAACATTTTATCTGCCGGTTTCAGATAAAATGGAAAGACGAGAAAAATGGAACCTGAAGAACCGAGGCAAAAAGGAGCAATAGAATAAACTACGGCAGGAATTGCCTGCGTTTTGAACCAGCTTAAGCAGCAATACCTTCAAGCAACCACCTTCTCTTTGATCTTATCAGTCGCTAAAATCACAGGAATTTTGAACCACTCTTTTTTTAGTCCATCTAGGTTTAGTCCATCTAGGTTTTTGGTTACTTATTAATGCAAGGGTTTTGACTTTGCAGCAATCCCTCCTGTGCCTGAATGTGGCAACAGTGGAAAGGACAACTTCCTTTTACCAGAAAGAGGCCTCTACTAACTAGGCTTTGGGTGGGAAGACACACAACTTAACACTTAAGCAGTACTTTTTATTGGGAAATAAAAACAAGGGATTCACAAAAGTATATGGCAGTAATGGCTCCATTAATGAGTCAGTCCAGGAAAGAGATGTAGAATACAAAGGCAATGATCTACGAGTACTTTTTATGCGAAGGAAAAACAAAGAGTATATCCCAGAATATAATTGCTCCAGTAATGTTCCGGTCTAGACAAGAGAAATTGCCATAAGCGGAGCCACCGAGTCAGGGATACTTTCTATTGGAAAGAAAAGCAAAACTACACAAAGTGCCTAGCTGTAACGGGTTTATCTTTTTCAGCCTAGGAAATGGAAAAGGCTCGTTATAGACGCTGTGTAGAAAATAAAGATAAACCTCTAAGTGTTTGGAAGTGTCCTTATCTCTCGTCCATCACTGACAGGCAGCAAAGATTGCATCGCTAACATTCCTGCTGTGGTCTTTCCACCCTGGCATTGTCATGACACACACTGACTCCTGCTTTCATAGAGGCGGTCACACTAGCTGCTTGTTTCTAAGTCGTCTATGAAATTATTTGCGTCAAACCGAGGTCCCGTACAGCCTTTTTTTCAGTTTAAAGCACTGCAAAATCCCAGAGGGTTGAATCAAGTTGTCTCGCAGGACTCAGTCAATGCCAATGAAAACAGCTGCACTATGAATGAAGCCTTGATCAGGGTGCCAATGCTTTTGATTAGCAGTGGCTGTCCTCTGCTTCGCTACTTCACCTCCTAACTCCTACAGGAAGAGCAAGAATTGTTGCCATTTTTCACGTTGCTTCTGCATTCTGGATGTTTTTTTTTTTGCATCCAGTTTTAGACTAACACAAAGTGTTGCATAAGGAGAAGAAAAACAGTACCTGTGTTTGAATAAAAAAGAAAATCTGGAAACTGTAGAACCAGCTGTTTGAGTGTCTCTACAAGCTTTGCACATCTAGAAACTGAACATTTTGCTCGGATCTGGACGTGGGCTTTGACTGGGCCAGGGGTCACCAACCTTTTTGAAACTGAGAGCTACTTAATTGGCGTTTTGACATACAGAGGGCTACCGGTACTGACCTTTGAACTAGAAGAGTCAGAGTTCATCTGAACTTTCTGTAAAATAAAAATGTTTCATGCTTAGTTATAGATATTGTCGTCTTTAAATGTATACAAATGCAAGTGTGATTAAAGAAGAAGAGTAACGGAATAAAACTAAGTTTTAGATGCAGCTCACTGAGGGGTTGTACCATTTTTCGAACAGGCTTGTGGGCATCACATGTGGTCCTGGGGGGCTACCGGGTGCCCGCGGGCACCATGTTGGTGACCCCTGGACTGGGCCATGCCAACACATGCATTTGCTTTGGTCAGAGCCCTCCACTGTAGCTCTGGCTGCATGCTAAGGCTCGTTGTCCTGCTGGAAGATTTCAGGCCTGTCGGATCAGACCTCACTGCAGCAGATGCCCACCTGATGCGAATAGTGGTGTCCAAGATGCTAAAGGTCACATAGACGGTTGCACACGTTCACAATCCCACATAGAACAAGAGTAACATTTGGATTGTATCTCAACAATGTTGCCATCGCCATAAAAAAATAGTTTATGGTTTCAAAGTGACAAAATGAGAGAAAACCTCCAGGGGGTGAATACTTTCGCAAGGCAGCGTGCGTAAAACCTTAGCCCCGAGGGAGGCTGTCCTTACTTTCACCGTGGCTGTACGTGCTGCACACCGCATCTCCACATGGCTCTGTTTATCCTGTAGAATCCGTATCCTTGTATTTCAGCAAACACAGGGCGCACACTGTGTGCACGCCCTGTCAGGGGTATTTATAGACTTGCCTCCAGCACGCCTCTGTGAGCAAAAGCACGAGAAAGGGACAGAGAATAGATAGATATAAGATAGAGAGTCTGCAGAAGGATCTCCCAGGAGGCTGATTGGACGACTGAACGAGTCTCGGCTATTTCTTCTTCTTTTTTTTCTCTCTCTCTCTCTCTCTCTCCATCATGTCAAAAAATCTCAGTCTCAGCAGTCGCATGGAGCGCCTTTGTCTCAGTCATTACAGACACACATCAAACAGGCTCAGAAGTCGACAGGGGGTGAACAGTGCGGTGATGGCCTGCTTGTGCAGATGGCTAACTAACTGAGAGAGCTGGAGTGTTGGTCTTACAGGGGGGCAGAGAGGGGAGGAAGCTGGAGTGATGGGCAGATAAGGGCGAGAGGAACTGCTAACAGCTGAATCTCTCAGGCTTTGGTACAGTTGTCATCCTCCCCCAACGCCCTCCTGCACATTACAGCCAGGAAGCGGCTGCTGCGGATGCTTCGCTGCACCCTCTGCTGGACAAACCACGACACGGAGATTTCACAGTGGATGTTTAGAGTGCTGGTTTCTCCAGGAAGCAAAACAAAACAAAAATAATGGCCTCCTCTCTCCTCGCTCTAGACCTGTACAAGCCGGCCGTTTCCCACCGGGACCTGAACAGCAGGAACGTCCTCGTCAGGGCCGATGGCACGTGCGTCATCATCGATTTTGGCCTGTCCATGAAGCTGACGGGGAACAGGCCGGCGCGCCACGGAGAGGAGGAGAACGCTGCTATAAGTGAGGTATGAGGAAGATGCCACCTTTGTATCTTTGTCCTCCGCGGGGAGAGACTCCGAGGCGTTTCTGTTAGAAAACGCTCGCCGGTGGTGATGTTCTGAGGACGCAGCATGAGTCACGACTGCAGTCCTCGTTACGGTGCTGCCATTTCGCTCCAACGACTGTCGGCAAACAGAGAGAAGCAGTTATTATAATGCAATCATTAAATGATTGTTTTTAGAAACTTGCCAGACAGAAGATAGAGTACAGCTACGTCTCAGTCAATTACTGTATCAATAAACAGGTCGTTTAGTTCAGTAATTACATTTAAAAAGGGAAACTTCGATCGATTTCACTCAGGGACATTTTTAAGCTTTTCTTGCTGTTAGTTTTGAATATTACGGACTGACCAATGAAAAGCTAGAATTCAGTCTGTAAGGAATTTACACCACACAGGAAGTTGGTGCCTCAGTTCTGGTCAGAACAGTGGGCTTTGCTGTCTGATTAACGGACTCTATGGCTTAACTTAAAATTTTGGCTCTAAGAAATCACAAAAATCACACAAAAGACAAAGGAATCGGTATATTTGGCTCTGCAGGTCTGCTCTAGACGCCGCCACCCGCTGATTCCCCTAAAGTTAGAATGTGATGTAAATATAAAATTGTTTGTTTTTTTGTCCTGAATACAACACTTCACTAAATTAAAGTATTTTTGGGGTTTATTCAGATTGGTCATGTTGATTTGTATACAAAAAAATAATAAAAATTGCTTGTTGGGTCCTAATTCAGTTTAAAGCCATTTACTGTTTTCCAGGTCTAAAAAGATGAATTTTTTCTCCTAACTTAATGCATAAATGTTGAATAATTTGGATTTCCATAATTACCAAAATAGCTGTGATTAGAATTTATAACCAAGTAGCGCTGGCAGGAAATGGTTTTCTCTGACTGCGGAATTTAGTTTAAATTGCTCATTAGCGAGCCACATCCATTCAAAAGTAATACCTAGTCTTAACTGATTGGCTAAGAGTTTCCAGGCTTTTCTAAAAGTGCATAAAATCATTGATAGTTGGTGCATAAAACAAAAGGATTCTTTAGGTTTCAGGGAGTTTGGAGAAATCCAACTTCTCATAAATTAGGGCCTCTGTTGTAAAACTGATGAAATCCAGATTTCTACCTTAAAATCTAGACCCATACATCTGGAAAATTACCGGTACGTCACTAACCCCCGTGAAAATTCCCCCGACTTGAACGTGAGTTCATCGGCACACCTCTGGACAGCCAGAACCACAAAAGCCTCGGCTGCATCAAGGACGAATCCATTTCTCCCGGGTGGGCGTGCCGCTGTGGTTTCCAGTCATTCCACTTCCTGTTTACATTTTAACTCCTGACTGTTGGCGCTCAGCCTCCGCTACTCAGAGCAGGGAAGTGTTGTCTTGGCTTCTTAAGGAGCCAAATCCCCTAAAACAGTCCCATACTCCACAGATATGACGTTATAAGTCTCTACATTGAGCCTTTTGTTTTACTCGTGCTCAAACGTCTGACATTTTTCTTTCATCTTAGGAATTTCTTCCAAGGTTTTACTTTACACGTCGTGGTATTGTTTTAGACAAAAGGGACTTTCTAACCGTCCTTTTTTCATCAAGAATCAGTTTTCTCGCTCCGAATTGTGTGGAAATGTCCTTCTAGGGTCATCGCTGATGTCTGAACTGTTTGCTCCAGAACAGCAAAGCTGGCAGGAGTCCTGCTTTTCAAAGTTAACGTTGTCCTCCTCTGGCAGGTGGGGACCATCCGCTACATGGCTCCAGAAGTGCTGGAAGGTGCTGTGAATCTGAGGGACTGTGAATCGGCGCTGAAACAGGTGGACATGTACGCCCTGGGCTTGGTCTACTGGGAGATCTTCATGAGATGCACCGACATTTTCCCTGGTGAGACGTTCAGACGTAGCCTTCCTCTTTCTGAAATCGGCTGGAGGTTGCTTGTAGTCTCGCTAGTTTCCATCTCTTCAGGCCCAGAAGTGGCCATTTTTGAAAGAACTCTGTTAGGAAAAGAGGTTAAGGTAAAAAAAAAAAAAACTGACGAGTGTTGACGCGTTTCTTTTCCTTCCCTCGTCCCCGCCCGCCTCCAGGAGAATCGGCGCCAGAATACCAGATGGCCTTTCAGGCAGAGGCAGGGAACCACCCCACGTTTGAGGACATGCAGGTCCTGGTGTCCCGGGAGAAGCAGCGGCCCAAGTTCCCAGAGGCCTGGAAGGAGAACAGCCTGGTGCGTACGGTTCTGGGAAGAAGAGCCGGGCTTCTACTCCTAAAGTCTGACTACGTTAAACCCATGTGTATTTCTGTTAAACAGGGAAGAGCCACTTTTCACATTAAACACCCAGATGCTGAAAATCCTTTGTGTTTGGTTATGTCAAAACAAGCAGAAAACAGCTTTTGTACCTTGCAAAAAGCTCTCACAACCACAAGCTTTTGATGCGTTTGGTTGTTTGTTTGTTTTTTACATGACAGACTGACGCAGAGTAGGGCATTATTGTGAAGTGGAGGAAAAAACATACAAGGTTGTTTTTTTATTGTTTTCCAAACGACAGAAAGACAAGGAACACATGTTAAAGATTTAGAAACGTTGGAGTGGAGGGCCACCTTTCATCGGGACAATGACAAAAAGCATATTCATGTGTTAGAATGGCCTAGTCAAAGTCCAGACCTAAAGCCACTTAGGAACCACTGATGGTGGCAGACGCCCTCCGTCCAGTCTGACTGAGCTTTGGTTGTTTTGCTGAAGAGAACGGGCTTAAAATAAAATCCTAATAGAATACATGAAGGTTTGTTTTTTTAAATATCAGCTCATCACATCTCTATTCTAAATCGCACACGTTGCGTTCCAGGCGGTTCGCTCGCTAAAAGAGACGATGGAGGACTGCTGGGACCAGGATGCGGAGGCCCGCCTGACGGCGCAGTGTGCCGAGGAGCGGCTGGCGGAGCTGCTCCTCATATGGGACCGCTCCAAGTCCGTCAGTCCGACCCTCAACCCCATGTCCACCACGCTGCACAACGAGAGGTGGGCTCCGACTCCAAGCCGTCTGCCGCTATGGGGCCCGTGTCGCCCGTGGTTCTTCATCTGTTCCTTCTTTGTTTTCCAACAGAAATCGCATGACCCCCAAGTCGGGCCCCTACACGGACCACCCCTCCACCTACATCGAAGAGCACGAGGGCGTGGCCAAGAACCAGCAGGCCGACGCCGCTGGCTCCTTGTCCAGCAGAGTCAGAGTGGGGACGGGGGAGCGGAACCGGAACTCCATCAACCAGGAGCGCCAGCAGCAGGCCAACGCCCGCCTGCCCAGCCCAGAGAGCAGCAGCACCAGCATGGGCCTGAGAGGCAGCCCGTCAGCCTCGACCACCACCACCACCATCATCTCTGAATCCGAAGGGCCCCCGGGGGCCGGCACAGTCCCCGTTTGCCTGCACCTGACCCAGGAGGATCTGGAAACCACCAAGCTGGACCCTAAAGAGGTGGACAAGAACTTGAAGGAGAGCTCCGATGAGAATCTGATGGAGCACTCGCAGAAGCAGTTCTGCTCCCCCGACCCGCTGAGCCCTGGAAGCTCCAGCTTACTCTACCCCCTGATCAAGATGGCCAGCGAGGCCTCGGGAACACCAGAGCCCGCCGCAGCTCTGCCCCCTGCTATCTTTCCCCTGCCCAAGCAGCAGAATCTGCCAAAGAGGCCGTCCAGCTTGCCCCTGAGAAACAAGCCCACCAAGAAGGACTCCTCCTCCTCCTCTCTCAGGTTCAAGTTCGGACGCTCGGGAAAGTCCAACCTGCGGCAGGTGGAGGGAGCAAAGATGAACACTGGTGGAGGGGCGGGCCCAAACCCCGCGGAGGCCCAGCCGGGGGCGGGCACCAACAACATCCCTGTCACGCGGGAAGCCCATGTCAACGGGGGGCTCTCCTCCGCGGCGTCCGGCGGGACGGGCGTGATCCAGAACGGCGCCGTGCCTCCGAGGCCGGACGACAGCCGGCTGACCCTGGGCGTGATCACGGCCAGCCCCGACGAGCACGAGCCGCTCCTGAGCCGGGAACGGGAGCCGCCCGACGCCCGGGCGGCGGCCGCGGGCGTCGCCGCCCTGCGCTCGGCCCGGCCCAACGCCAACAACAACAACAGCAACACCGGGCATGGCCAGGGCGACGGCAACAGCGGCGGGGAGAGCGACGGCGGGGAGGAGGGGGGCAGCGCCGAGGGGACGAGCAGGGAGACCACGGGGGAGAGTTCAGACACGGGTTACATCTCCGCCGACCCCCCCAGGGACTCCACAGTCACCATGAGAGGAGAGGCGCTGCTCAGGCAGCCCCGAGCGCGCAGACCGGAGAGACCCAACTCCCTGGACCTGTCGTTCACCACGCAGGACCTGGCCTCTCTAGGTAAGAACCACCAGGCCCAGTAGAAAATCCCCCCCACAGCATGATGCTGCCACTGCCGTGGTTCCCCAGCAGAAAAAACAATACCACACGTCACCCGGCGGCGTCACACTGTGGGGAAGATTTGCACAAAGTGTAAAATCCCAGCATCCCTTTCCTTCTGTTCCGCAGCGCTTGCATTGGTCCCTGTACGCTGATCCGGGGTGTTTTTGGTTTTGGTTCTTCCTCTAGGCGAGGGCTTGGTGAGACCCAGCGCAGCCTTGGGGACGGGAGAAAAAATCAAGAAGCGCGTCAAAACGCCGTACTCTCTTAAAAAGTGGCGACCCACCACGTGGGTCATCTCCACAGACAGCCGGGGTCCGGAGGTCAACAACAACGGGTCCACCCGAGGGCAGGGTCACGCCGAGAACGGGCCCAAGTCCGCCTCGGCCATCTACCTGCAAGGCGGAGGCTCGGCCAGCGAGCCCAGTGACACGCAAGTGTGAATTCGGACCTTCTACCTGGACTGAGACGAACAAAAGGGACTGGGGGGGAAAAAAACAAAAAAAAAACAAGCCCAGAACCGCTGCTCTGCTCTGAATCGGCAAGAGGACGCTGCGGAGAGTCGGTCGGGCCTGGTCCTGTACAGTAATTAGGTCTGTCTCGCTCCCTCGTGTCTTTCTGACAGCATCGCTTTAAACAGAATCCAGCTATGCAGCGTTCTCCTTCCTTTCTTCTTTCCCAGCCCCTTTGGTTCCCCCCCCCCCCCCCCCCAGAAATATAGCAGTTAATCAAATGGACTCACGTTTCCTCCCTACGTGCACTTTGAACCAACGAAAAATCAGTGTTTCTGAGCCGCGTCTGCTGCGACCACCACATACAGGTGGTCTCTAAACTTAAATGGCCGACGGCACACAATCAGCCCTCTCTTATTTAGCTGTGGGGAATCTCGTTTAATGTAAGCTCTGTAAAAAGAAAAACATAGATTTGATGTCTTAAAGACGGAACAAACACTTTTTTTGTTAATTTCCTTGATCTGTATGCAATACCATGCGTCTTTTAACCATGTATCTGTTTTTTGTATCATACTTTTTAACTGTGCAATAGGATGTAGTTTTTAGATGCTTTTCACGTTTTTACGGCTTCCATTTTAAAAAAAAAGAAAATTTCTCATCCATATTTTGATACGTTAATCTTTTTTGCACTTATGAATTATCCCAATCATATTGTTTTTGTTTTCGCTTTATTTGAACAATCTACGAGCAATCTCCGTCCCCGCGAGCTCCAGAGGAGAAAACGGACGACAATCCTCTCTTTTCCTTCGACTCTGAGCCGCCTTTAAAGGTGCGGCGGCGGCGGGGCGCCTGGAAGACGGGTCGTTCCCGCCCATACTACAATCACCCGAATCGAGCCTATGGAGCAATCTGCTACGTCACCTGACCTCACTGTGGACCGAGCGAAACACTACAAAGCCCAGGTTCTGCTGTTTGCGTTTGAAACCGGATACTTTAAGAAAAACAACAACACTGAAGCATGCTGGATATTATTTCTGCTTCTAGTTCCTATTCTCTTTGTTTGAATGGATGATTCAGTGTGTGTGTGTGTGTGTGTGTGTGTGTGTGTGTGTGTGTGTGTGTGTGTGTGTGTGTGTCAGCAAGCATCATATGTAGAGCCGTCACGGCCTGTACAGGTGCGCTTCATCGTTGTCATACTTATTCTGAATTGTCAGCGCCGCTTCGTGGCGTACGACAAGATCTCGTTTATGTTTTTGTAATCTGTAATTTGTATTAAACAGGAAATAATGTGTATTGCATTAATATTTGCCTTTTTTTTTTTTTTTTTATGAAAGCCTGTCGTGCATTCAATGGACTCCATTGCTATGCGTCTGCTTGGTACAGTTTCTGTAAACACTTTCAAGTCATTATGGAAGAAAATCTCAATAAATGTATGAAATAATGCTTGGCTTCACATGAGATGGGCTTTTTCCTGTACTGTAAGTGATAATTAAAGATGAACAAAACATGTCGGAGCAGAGCTAGAAACTGCTAGCCTGACTTTTTTTGTACACGGAGGAGCCTTTCAATCAATTTGAAGTGCTGTACTCACGTATATTAATGGGAAGTTAAGTGGAAGGAAAATACATGGTAACGCATGGATCCAGAAACGAATGCAAAAGGAGCCCCGACCAGGTAATGAGTTCATTACTGTGTAATACCTGTCCTCAGTAAGCATTAGTGTCTGGTGCTGTATGTAGAGTTATTTGGAAGTAGGCCCCGTAGTATTGGATTTAAATTCCAACCTTTATTGTTTTCATTTAGGATGGTTGTGGCTACATGTGTTTCTTTTGCATCTTTCTTCACCACATTTTTTTCTCCCCCTTTCACTCAACGTTCCGATACCAGGATACTGCACCCTGTGAACAGTCGACATATTTGGCAATGACCTTTTATGGCTAGTCCTCCAAATGAATGGTGTCAGTGGTTGTCCAACGGACATTAACCCCAAGACGTCGTTAATATTAACGCAAAAAAAAAAAAAAAAATTATACCAATGAAGTATACCAATGCGTGTGATCTATATGTGAGCCTTTTTGAGTTGAATTAAGCCCACCGCAAGCGGAACAAGTTATTGAGGCCCCGCCGGTACCATAAAAGCCCCAGATCTCATCTGCTTTTTTGTTACACCTTAATGTTCTCGGATTATTGGACACGTTTTAAGTTCAAAACAAGATACCCTATTTTTTAATGATTTTATTCATTCAGGTGTCCAAGCCAGCCTGGCGTTATGGAAAAAAAGTAATTCGCTCCCAAGCATCGTCGAGAATTTCGGTCCACTCTACAGAATTGTTTTAATTTAGCCACATTGGAGGGTTTTCAAGCATGAATGGGCTGTTAAGCTCGTGGCTCTCAATCATGATTCAAGGCAATGATTTGACTAGGCCTATTTAAAACTCTTAATTTTTCCACTTAGCCTTTCATAGGCCTGCTGCACAGCAGGAGGCCGTTGTGTTCCTTTTAGGTCACCGGTTTTGGCCTTTGAACTCTAATGGAAGCAATTTTCCCAGTCTGTCTCTTATTGTTGCATCATGAACTCTGATCTTAACTGAGGCAGACAAGCCTGCAGCACTTTACGTGTCGTTCTGGGCTTTTGTGACCTCTTGGATGAGTCATCCATTTGTTTTTGGGTGGTATGTTTGTCAGTCCTGGGAAGGTTCACCATGATAATGGTTCTTCTTACTGTAGTTCTCTGGAGTCCCACATCCTTAGGCTTTGTGACCTTTCCACATATGACTTTGTTTCTGGTCTGTTGAGTCATTATGTGTTACTTTTTGAGATCTTTTGACCAACTTGATGTTGCCAGTTTGCATTTAAGCAATTTCTGGATATATAGCCTGCTACGTGTGTCGCAGTGATCAGGCTATTGAAATTGAACTGAGCTGTCCAAAAAAAAGTTATGTTGTCAATTAATTCCCTATCTAACAACTGTGTCTAAACGCAGGGCCAGGTTGTTTCTGTTTTTTTCTCATGTCCTCTATATTCAACTTAATTTGCACTCCCACACAGTTTGGCAGCCATGTTTGTTTTTTGCAAAGACAGTGAAACCGTTAGAAGACATAGTGGGAAAGGAACACTTAAGTTTATTCCTTTTCCGTTTTCTTTAATTTTTAAAACTAGAGCAAACCCGCGTAAATTTAATTTTAGCGTTTTTTTTTTGTTTTTTTTTATTGAAAACAGACCTCGGTTTCTGTCGAACAACTTTACCTACAGCAGACGCTAGAGGGCGACATTTCCCTCGCCGCATTTGTTTTTCTTGCCACCTCGCCGTCTGCTCCTCGCGCCCCTAGCAACTGCAGCATCAGCTCGAGCGGCGCAGTACTGGAGCGCTACGTCACTGCTCTCCATTGGGTGCGTCAAGGCAGCGGGAACACTACCGGAAATGCCCCGACTTGACTTCAAAAGCGTAAAGGCCGCTGTTGAATAATTCGATTTAAAATGTGCAAAAAGTTTTAGGGAACCATGTATAATAAGTAAATGTTTGTTTTGTTTTGTTTTTTTTTTTGGGGGGGGGGGGGTCAAACATGTTGTGTACCAAGGATTATAATGCAGTTGTTTTACTTTATGGGAAAAAAGATTACAATTCTGGCTGCAATTGTTTTATTTAACAATGTAATATAGCTAATGTAGTTGGAAGCAACATAGAGTCAACGTATTTAGATATGCAAAACAAATCCCTTCAGCATATTTCTCATAAAATTGAGTTTGCAGTTTAAAGAAGGAGCTTGCAGACAATTAATTCCTGGCTTGGTTGTCAGGAAACATTGTCCCGGCATAATAGCTGTAAGTTAAAATGATGAAGAGGATTATAACTCTTTCAGGAAGTGAAAACTTATTATTTGATTCCTTAAAACAAACAAAGAGTCGTATTTTCTTTCTCTGCGGGGTGCTGAGGTAATAGAACACCAGAATGATGGAGGGGTACCACCACAAAATACAACCCATATACATGGGGGTTATTTTCCAGTAACATGCAAGTCTTGAGAGGTATTTGTTAAATTCTAAGGAGACCACTTGGGAAGTACCAGGAAAGTAACCTTCAATTCTTAAGAAGTGCATGGGAAGTACTGAACAAATTCAGAAAAGTAACCTCTAAGTTCTGTAAAAATAACTGACAAAGTACCAGGTGGTCTCTGGAAAATAACTGTAATTTCCAGGAAAGTATCTTCTAAATTCTGGGTAAATCCATGGTAAGCACCAGGAAACTACTGCAGGAAAGTAACCCCTGTGTTCTGCAAACTGTTCTGGGAAAGTAATTTAAGTTCAAGAAAGTTTAAAAAGTAATAAATAAATAAAATACGGCCCAGGAAAGTTCTGAAGAGGGAATTTGACTTGTCACCAATTTTTTTAATGAGCAAACAACTTCTGGTGAGAATGGCGTCGCGCGCTTTATTTTGAAATAAAATCCAGGAAGTTGAATGTTTCACCCACTTCAGCTTCACACTGGTCCCTTCTCCCGTCGTGTCAGCCAGCCTCGCTCAGCATCACCGCCTTCTTCTTTCTATTTCCTCAGTATTTTCTCTTCCTCTATTATTGCTTTCCTCCCTGCTCGTTTTTTAAAAATTCCTTCCAGCGCCCACGAACTCGGTGCGCTGCCCAAATCTTCTTCCGGTTATTTCCATTTGTTATTTATTTATTTGGCCAGCCGACCAGATTGGTCCGCCGGTAGCCGCGCGAGCTGTGGTGTCGCATCGCAGGAAGAAAAGGAAAAAAAACATCCATCCACGACGACTGGGAGGCTGTGTCCCAACGCCATCCATACCGACACCTTCCGTGTTCGCGTATTACCCAGCGGGCCGCGCTTTTGACCTTTTCCATGTCTGCCTGTTTGTGTGTGCCAGAAGCCTGCAGCCTGCTCTCTCCTCCTCTTTAGCATCTTCAGGAGGCTTCTGCTGCTGCTGAGCTCCATGCTCTGCTGCATTCGTTTTCTGCAGGTCAGCGTATTATCTTTATTATTACCCGCATTAGCCTTATCGTTGTCTGCACTGACCAAGGGAACAACATTGCCGAGCATGCATTGTGTTTTGGTGTTGATGTGAGCGGGGATGGGCTGCATGCTCCTCTCCATGTAAACAAACGTGGCCTACATTGCACCGGGCAACCATATGACACATTTTGTGTGTTTCTATTTATTTAAGATTTTGTCGTTTGCATGTAAATGTATTCATTTAATAACCCAAAATCGGTGGGATCTTCACGGGCCCCCCCTGTCTTTGCTTCAACGATGTTTGCAAATGACAGATCCAGCATGAAATATACATATCCGCAATAGAAGCATCAGGAGCTGGAATGAAATGAATGAATGGATTGGAAATGGTTAAATAAATAGCAACAACTGCACATTGGATTCTCACAGTTAAACCATTGGCAGAAACCACGGTTACACTGTATTCATTAAAAAAAAAATCGACAAAAAAGGATAACATGGTTGTTTTTATTTAAAGGTGAAAAGCAACAATTATTCATATCGCTGCTAAAATAATATTAAAAATCTCTTAGTTTTATGATATTTCTAGCATTTATTTACATAGATTGACTTTACAAAATTGTAGACTACATACTAATTTATTATTGTTATTATTTTAAATATATATCTTTTTATAGAATACCCCAACATTGATGACTATATATCAGCTGCTCTGGAAGACTCTGCAGTTAGCTGTTTAGCAAAAATGCTGGTCGTAGCTTCCCGACTGTGGTTCTTAAAAGACGTTGCCTTAATAAGGACAGATGTGAGGATAAGCCAGCTGACCGGCAGTGTGCAGCAACAGTTGCTCCGGTAGATTTTCTTGAATGGTATGATAGAAAATTTTAGAGACGTTTAAACTCAAATGTTTTGAAACCTTGGTATAACAGGGTAGTGGATTGCGTGGCGGTGGAAGGCCCGGCACATATACCGAAGGTGGTGGTCCTCAACGCAGCTGTCTGGAGTTTGATTATTTATAATAGGAGCCTAGGGGACCCACAGACTGTTTGAGATGGAGGGAGCATGGGCTCTGTTAAACAGGGTTTTTGTTTGTTGATGGAGTCAAGATGATTGTGAAGTTGACCTGTTAAACTGTCTCTGCCATGTTGTTATGTTAGCATTTAGCGTGGTTAGCACAGCTAGCATTACTGTAAACAGCAGTCTGTGTGTCTATTCTCTAGATAATGTAGATCCTTATCTAGAGTCTGAGATTTCTGAAAGGCTGCCAATGTTCCCAACTCCAGCATGTTCAAAAAACAGCATTAGTTTGAAAGCTCAACAAAAATACAGTTTAACCTTCCTGTTATCTGCTGAAAGTCTTGTTCTCTCTAAGCCTGAATGAGGGAGCCTGAGGAAAGGACCACGGGCTCTGTTGCACAGGCGTTTTGTTTTTGCAAGAAGTCAAAATGATTGTGATGTTGACCTGTTAAAACGTCTCTGCCATTTTACGTTAGCATTTAGCGTGGCTAGCAAAGCTAGCATTACTGTAAACAGCAGTCTTCGTGTCTATTCTCTAGGTCAGTGGTTCCCAAAGTTGGGGGTGCGCCCCCTGGGGGGCTAAGTGTAATTGTAGAAATGGATTGTAGAAATTATCAATTTTGAGATTACAGTGTATAATAGACAGTTAAACTTAGAACAATTACACTTTAAACATGGTGGTTTTGTGATTTAAAGAAGATTGCAGTTTTTTTTATTGTTGTATGTTTTACTGCAGTTGGCTTTTCTCCGTTCAACTGTTGAAAAGATTGGTTGAAGGGGGCGCAAAAACTTTCTTTTAAATCACAAAGGGGCCCACCGAGAAAAGTTTGGGAACCCCTGCATTAGATAATATAATAATAATAGTAATAATAATATC
This sequence comes from Fundulus diaphanus, assembly GCA_037039145.1. Taxonomy (NCBI): domain Eukaryota; kingdom Metazoa; phylum Chordata; class Actinopteri; order Cyprinodontiformes; family Fundulidae; genus Fundulus; species Fundulus diaphanus. Next base: position 17,020,649 of record CM073139.1, on the reverse strand, counting down.
GTCTTTATTGTCATTGCAACATACATTACAACAAAATTTGTTCTCTGCTTTTAACCCATCACCCTTGGGGAGCAGTGGGCTGCCATGTGTGGCGCCCGGGGAGCAATCGGGGGTTAAGGGTCTTGCTCAGGGACCCAGAGTGCAGGCTGTGGGGATCCAACCGGGTACTTGCATCCTTCTCTGAGTGCAAGCGCGCTGCTCTAACCACTAGGCCACCACTCCCCTGAGTCTGAGAGTTCTGAAAGGCTGTCAACGTTCTCAACTCCAGCATGTTCAATAACAACTTCAGTTTGAAAACCAAAAAAAGAAAAACAGTCCAACCTTCCTGTTATCTGCTGAAAGTGTTGTTCTCTTTCAGCCTGAGAGAACCACATGCATGTCCTAGAAAGTAGGGGTTTCTTACATCCCTGAGGTTCCTCTGACTTTATTTGAGCACATCAATGGTTTTAAAAAATGGCAAACGTGGAGTCTTCTTCCCTCAGTAACGTCTTCCACAATGCAGAGTGTTGTTGATAGTATGGTGCATCCTCTGGTTGGCTAAAGGTTTTGTTTTGGGGCTCCTACTGGCGACCAACTCAAGCTATCCGTTGATATAATTATTATTTTTAAGACTTTTATTGATCCCTTGCTCTATATATGCATTATGAAAGCAGTGACTTTGCTCCATGAGCTTGTCTCACTCTATCCCCTGCAGATCAGTTAAGTCCACCTCCTGTTGTTCTTTTTCTTTTTTTACAAAGGTTAGAGGCTTTCTAGTGCTCTCTTTAAATAGGTCAAAATTGATGTTGTATAGATCGACACAAATGTCGGTGCTACAGCAGCAGAATGCGACTCTTTACTCTTCTGTTGACTAAAACTACTAGCCTCAGTGTTCTTGCTACATGTAGCTGTGGACAGAAGAAACGGGGCAAGGCTAAAGTCTGGATGAGCCTGTCACAAAACAACCAAGACTCTTGCTGCTGGGTGTTAACGAAGATCACCAAGTCCCTCCGATCCCTAGCAACAGGGAGGGGTTGCTGGTCAAGGCTCTTTCCAAATATAGTTTCCGGACCTGCCCAGCCGAGCAAAGCTGTTTGGACATGTAAATCGATGCTGCATTTATCTCATACTGTAGATCAATATGTTGCGACTAATTCATTCTGGGGAAAAAAAGCAGCGAGAGAGCACGAGGTGAAACGCTTCTTTTGTAAAAATCACCAGGCACGCATAATGAACCCTTATATATGGGTCAATAATTAATCAATGCTGAGCCTGCGAGGAAACCACTCAACAAAACCATGCAGAACAGCTCCCATTTGGGTCAGTTAGCCAAAAAGTCCATGTCCCTCAGTGCCCCCACCCCACCCCTCCTGTGTCTAAAGCTGTTTTAATGCCATTACCCTAGGGGGTATATCCGCTCTGCGCAGCATGGCTCGGATTAAACCCAGACATACCAACATGGGACATTCACAAGCTTACCCCCCAGGACAGCTGTGCGTCTGTTGGTTTGTTTTTCCACGTGTGGACAAACGCGTTCGCATTTTTTGGCCTTCCCTGTAACCCCTATCCGACGTTTCTCCCTCTCTCTCTCTGCCCCTCAGACCGTGGCCTTAACCATCTGCGCCTCTCTGCGGTCCTCCTCCGCCGTCGGCCCCCGTGCCTTCTGAGCTCGCCCCCGCCGCCCGTTCTCATCGCCGTCTCCCGCCACCGTGTCCAGCTGTGGCCCTCGCAGGGCGCGCTCGCTGGCTCTCACCTGACAGGTCCCTGGCCTCAGGACGACAGCCAGCAACAACACGTTCCCTACATGAGGGACAAAGCGACGCAGGTGAGTCCCATGGTGGGGGTGGGGGGGTGTTGCACCTCCATATCTGTGGTCATGAGGCCTCGAAAAGGTCACTTTTTTTTACCTAAAGAAGATCCTACGTGTTTAATTGCCGTTACGAGCGTAAACTGGACTTTATTGGGTTTTATGTAGAGACAAACACAAAGTAGTATATTTTGTAAAGGGGTAGTGGCAGCATCATAATGTGGGGAGGGTTTTCTTCCCAGGACAGGGAAGATGGATGGGGCTTAATGCCAGACATTCCTTGAAGAAAACCTGTTGGAGGCCCCCGAAGACCTGAGAGTGGTGTGGAGATTCACCTTCCAGCAAGGCAGCAGTACCACGGTTCCTGGATTTAGATGCATTCGGAACACTCCTATGATTTTGGTACAAATTAGATTTTTTTTGTCAGCCGGGCGTAGCAGCTGGGGGTCTGGGTTTGAGCTCGTTTACGGCATCAGTCGGTCAAAACAAACAGCAAGGTCCGGGGAGATTGCAGACGGTTGCATCGTCGAGCAGCGTGGCTCGTCTCCCGAGGACAGACTTTGAACAAGGCTCTTGATCAAAGAGAACCTGCGGGATCTTGCTGCAACGGCACGTCGATACGCCGGAAAGGACAAACAGCAGTGAACAGGGTTTTGTCTTTTGGTTTTTAAACCAACGTCGCACGAATCCACATAAATAGTGGCGACATCAAGGCTTTCCTCTCTTCTTGAAAACCTCTCCTTAGGGGAAAAACATAAAAAATAGTAATTGTTGCTATATGATAAAAGACTTTGCGCTGACTGGTGTTTGCTTGCCTCTCAGACCCCCAGGGCCTGGGCAGATGAGAGGAGGAGGGGCTCTCACAAACGCTCGGCCTCCTGTGGGAGCACCGACCAACTCAAGGAGGTCTGTGTCCCAGTTTCGCCTTTTCACATTCACGCTGCCGTGGCTGGCGCTGTGACATTGATGTCTTCTTCTGTGAAACCTCTCCAGATTGCCAAATTGCGTCAGCAGCTCCAGCGCAGCAAACGCAGCAGCCGCCACCGGAGGGACAAGGACCGCAAGTCGCCGTTCAACGGCAGCCATACCATCATCCAGTCCCAGGTGATCATCAGAGATAGCCGGGTGTAGATGGAATGTGCAGCGGCTTCGTCTCTGAGGGGACCTGGGTTTGTCCTTATTTAGCTGTGGCACAACTCCAAGTCAGTTGGCCCCCTTTCACCAATTCACGTAACAAGAGCGTACCTGTGTGTGTAACATAGTAATTACGTATGCTTGAAAAATAAAAATGCATCGTTTAATGTAATTCCATAACATTTTCTGAAACCTTTGACACCGTGTTTAGCCCAGGTCTGATATGGCGAAGTGGTGAAAAGAACCATTATCCCACTGGAGCTTCTATGCTCATGATAAGGCAGGTCTTTCCTTGAAAATATCAGTTCGGTAAGCTTTTCACCTGCTTCATTGTCAACTGTGCCCCCTAGTGTTCATTGTCCAACATTTACAAACAGGGGGGGAAAAAAAGAAACATAATTCAATAATTCAGTTTAGTTGAGGTTCCTCAATTTGGGGGGTGTACGAAGAGAGTCAGAGAGTGAGCATGTTGGAAAGGTGGATGGAAAACTAAACGACACAGAGGGGACAACGTTACCAGGCTTCGATTTGGCCAAAACTTTCTAACTGCTGCACCGGAGATTAGATCTTCCTGGCCCTAAGATTCTCCCCACCCCAGCCTGCTCAGTCGATGAGAGACATGATATCCAATAATTAAAAAAAAACCACAGGCTCATATCAGAGCTGAACTCAATAATAATCAAATCGCACCAGGGAACTTGCAACCCTTTCCAGGACAGCAGCGCCCTGCACCAGCTGCTACTCGACCACAGTCAACTAATTATGGATTAGTAAAAATAAATAAATAAAAAAATCTGCAGCATACAATCATTCAAAGAAGAGATTTCAACGCATATTAACAGACTTTCAGTCAAATTCTGTGAGCCCAATAATTCATGGTCATAACAAAACTGATGCATTTGAAGACTCGTCTTTCTAAAGAACTGTTTTTAGTCAGTCGTCAGATCAATCATGGCGTTTGTTTCTGCATATGGTCTGCTGCAACGTCGTCGCCTTAAATGCTGCTGTCTAAACATGCTCTTCCTCGTGTTTGTGCAGTCGCCTATGCCCAAGACCATTCTTATACCAATCCCTATATCCAAATCCTCGGCTCCTCGCTTCCGCAACAGCGTGGAGGGCCTGAACCAGGAGATTGAACGCATCATCATCCGTGACACCCCCGAGAAGGACGAGGCCATTGTTGTGAGTCCCTCCTAAATTAAAGCGTCCGTCACTCAGAACACGTCCAGCCGTTCAATTGGAGGGAGGCGGATTAAGCTGCCACAAGTGCTGTTATTGTGACCTATTTCCTCAGCCACAGGATGTCCCCGATGGCCACCGCGCGCCCCCGCCCGTGCCCCCGCGGCGCAGCAGCAGCACCCGCAGCATCGACACGCAGACTCCGTCAGGGGGCGGCCTGAGCGGGAGCCACAGCAACTGCAGCAGTCGGCCGGACTCCATCTCCCCCTCCTACCTCAGCGTCCTCAACGACACGGCTGGGGGCAGCCCCTACGAGGATAAAGGTGAGGCCAGAAACCCACCGACATCCACCGCAGCTTGGTGGGTGAAGTGTTCACAGCCAGTCTGGGGGGGGAAAAATGTGGGAAAGTATTGGAGTTTCCAAGCCCCTTCTTCTATTTTTCAAAATTTTGTGTCCTTCCACCTGTTCGTGTATCATTCTATCCATCCACCAGTTACATTTCTACCCTTCAGTCTGTTACTACAGTTAGTTCTGAAGTTTAGCACTAAGATGGGCTGTAGGAAGTCTAAAAATTGGGCCCATGAAACTTCGGCGTGAGAAATGTGCAGGAACCTTGTGTGCATGCGTGCCGCTCAATCTCTTTGCTCCCCTTCTGCGCTCCCAGAGCTCAGTCCGTGCTCCCCGCTGCCCAAGTACGCCGCCTCTCCCAGACCCAACAACAGCTACATGTTCAAGAGAGAACCACCAGAGGGCTGCGAGAAGGTCCGAGTGTCTGAGGAGTCCATGTGAGTAGCCCATGTGATTGCCCATGATACGCCTGGAGGTTGCGCTGTAGAAAATCATGTAACCTGAGAGATAAATGCCTTCGTGCGCGTCTGTGTTTCCAGGCCCAAACCTCTGGAGGAGATCCCTCCCTTCTTGTGTCCCGACCGTAACAAGGTCAACTTCATCCCCAACAGCGGCTCTGCCTTCTGCCTCGTCAGCATCCTCAAGCCCCTGCTTCCCGCCCCAGACCTCAACTTTCGCCCGGGGGTGGGCCTCCGAAGCCTGTCCCCGTCCCTGGTGCCTCTGTCCACCCAGCCCTGTCTCCTGGAGGAGCCTGAGAGCTTCTGACTGCTCCGTTGGCCTCAGAGTCAACCCACCGCCGTCTGCTAAATCAGAAAACATTACGGAATCGACCTTTTTGCTCCTGAAACAACAACAAAAAAGGCCTTTAGCATGCCAGCTAAGCTTTCTCTGATGTCCTTCTTTTGTTAAAAAGCTCTTCCCACTGCCTCCTCCTCTGACGTGAGACTCCTGCCCTCCTGAGCAGGCGTCTGTAGCTCACATTTCATCGCTTTCTTCTACAGCACTGGTTCCGCTCCTGTTCTTCTGGCAGGAAACGGGCGAAAGGGACAGATTTTTTTTTCTTTGGTTTCATCGTATTATACCATTGCGCCTTTTCCACGGACATATCTCTTTTTCTATCTACGGTTGTTTGTCTTGATATAAATTATGCCTTCCATTATGAAAAAAAAGGCGGCTGGTTTCTTTGGAGACCACCATGATCGACCGCGAAGGCTAACTTTGGTGCTGCCAGATGTATCGTAGCATACCTTGAAGGGACGTGAGAAGTTCAAAATGTGCCTGATGTTTCAGACCGCAGTTTCCCTGAACCGTCATAATGCTGTGATCGTCTGTGATCTTTAGCGTAATTATGATCATTGCACTATGAAGGCCATAGGTACGAGCAGTAAGCCAGATAAAGTACAAACAGTATATCCTTAAAAACACTTGTAGACCAAATCCTGATAGCTGTTTGCTATTTTAATCTGCCACTTGCTGGGCAGTGTGTATCTATGGGAAACACAGGCCAGGGCTATGATGTTTGACGCATGTTCAACCTGTGTCTGCTTGCCCCGCCCCATGCCCAACCTTCCTAAGCGCCAGCCTTTTTCTAACAGCATCTCTTTTCCTCTTTACCACCATCACCCTCACCCATCTTTTCTCAGTTTTAGCTCTCTCTTTGTTATGGTCCTCCTGTCTTGGTCAGCGTGTGTTGCTTTTGAATGCGTCTACTTGCAGGGTTCTCCTCACGGAGAGGCTGGTCAACCTATAGTTCTACCCTACGTGACATAGTGGTGAACTGGGTTGTAGAAAATACAAACCCAGCAATTCTAATAATTTTTGTTTTACATATAACAAAGAATCACATTAAATAGTGTACTTTGAGTAATATTTTTTGAGTAAAATATTAAATATTAAACTACAAACATTATTGCATGACTGATTATTCATGCTGCAACAAAGCGAGAGAGAGCAAGACTTTCAGCAGATAACAGGACGGTTATTCAGAGTACTTTTAGCTACTGGTATTTAGCATTGTAGAATGTGAAATGTTGGCAGTTTTTTCCATCTAGGAGTTAAAATAATTAGATTATTTAGGAAATACACAGCGAGACTGCCGATTTAGTAATGTTAGCTATGCTAAGTGCTAACATAAAACTAAAGAGGCTTAAAAATGTCAACTATATAGGATTTTTTTTTATTTAAAAATTTAAAGTAACTTGTGTTAAACCACTGCTAATCAAATTAATCAATGACATTTCATTTTAGAAAGGTTAGAAAGACATTGGCCCCTTCGCCTTTCTAAGAAAGAAAAAAAAAAATCCACAATTTTTTTATATCGAAAAACAACTGTTTTGCAAAACTGAAAAAAAATTCCTGCTGGCTTGAAACTTCTTGTGCACAAGAAAACCCAATTTTTGGAGGCATTTCCAAAGAGGACATTTTGAAGAAGGTCCAACATCTTGGGGGACTGGCACTACCTTAGCCATGCTCATGGGTAGAGAGCAGCTGTTTGAGAGTCCCGGTCAGAATGTTGGACTCTCACTTCTGTTTCCCCTGTTATTTAATTGCCTTGTTTTTGAGATTTTTTTTCTCCAACTACTACCTTATACTGTTAGAAATTCACCAATTGTACTTTTTTTTTTTAGACAGAATAGTCAAAATGAACAAAAATATAGGCATTCTAATTTATTGAGACGGTAATATTATACAGTAGGAACCTGGTTGGATGACTGTGTAGTTTACAGATTGACAGCCTCTCCGTGCCAGAACCCACCCCTCCCGTATTTTCGTAGATGTCACAATTACTTAATGGTGCCTGCTACAGTGGGATAGGAATGTACTGGACTTGTAAATACAGAGGCACTGTGTTTGTATTACCGGCTGACGAGAGATATGTATTCGAATGAGGCAACAAGTGTAACGTAGGACTTCTCCTCAGCTGAGTACTGTGAATTACAACTTGACTCATTGTTGTGAATAATAACGTATTTATTTATCAGACAGGAGAGGAATTGGGTCTTCAGAGATTTCTTAACAAGAACTGACATCTCAGGTCGTAGAGAATAGGATACACAGATATATGCTAACATGAAGAGGGCAAAACAACAGCTTTCTATGTAGCCTCACACAGTGGAAATCCTGACTGACTTTAATTTGTAGCAAAGTAGATGTAGAAAAGCGTGGATGTTATTTGTTCAGCGACCCGACTTGGAGCAGCGGCTTGTTACAATGGTTATGTTTTTTTTGTTTGTTTGGTTTTTTTTTTTAAAAAAAGAAAAAAAGGAGGAAGTATGTTCCAAAATACAAGATCCACCTGCTGAAACACAATCATAACGATGGAGGCACGTTCTAATCTGTCGCTTGAAAATGCCACCTAAAAAAAAAAACAAAAAGAAAAGAAAAAGGAAACATGGGTTCAGATCCGTGTTTTTGTTTCAGTGTGGATAAAACAACATTTTGGATATGAGGCTTTGTTGCTTGGTTTGCGTGTCCAGTCGATTGGGAACCAAACTGCCAAGTTTTCATCTTTTAAACCCCCTTTGAGTGAAATAAAAAGGCATAGTTCAAAGAAATGAGTCGTCTCTCATTTACTTGAGAAATACATTCTTTTATTTTTAGTGTGAAAAGGAAGATTTACAGTTGATGTGACAGAAACAGTAATATTCTAGTAGTCGCTTTAAGTTGCATTAGAATGTAAAAGAAGAGAGCCGTCAGAAATAAACTTACACATGTAGAGCAATTCCCCTTTGTTAACTACGACATGGGTAACAGTTCTTCAGGATTGATTCCATAAAACATAGATGCTCAAAATACACGGCACAAAAAGCTAAAACACTCCATATTATAGATTTAGTTCGTGGTCATCTTGTATCTTACCCCAGAAATATAGTCACTCTGGTTCTGATGCTGCAGCAAAACAAGACGAACCTTCTTGGCGTTAGACAAGTCGTGATTATGGAATCAGCCGATGGGATTTCAACCATCGTGTTTTTAGATCTAGCACTAGAGTTTTGCAGACCAGGAACTTCAGTGTGGACAATTCACAGTTTAAAGCTTTCAGACAACTCAACCAGACTGCACATCCCCCGTATCATGAAGGAACCGGTAAAACGGCTCAGTTAGCTTGTGAGAAGCTCCTAAAACCATTGATTACATGGTATTGTGGTCATTTAATGATTAAAATCAGACTAAAGTCTAAAAATAAAAGCCAAGAAAATGTTGCACTGCCTAACTGGGTTTAATACTTTATGCCATAGTAAAAGGGATCCTGCAAAGTTAGCTCAAGTTGACGATGACTATGGAAAACTAGAGTATGAAAATAAGTGTACATCCAGACTTTATTACCCGTCCCATTGTCTAAATGATCCATCCACACATTTTCAAATCATCTATTATTATTGGCCATATTTCCTGTTCATGCCGTGACCATTTTATCTGCAGCTGAAAATATTTATCTGACTGAGCAGCTACTGCTTTCTGTAATGCTTAGAGGCAACAACAACGTTTCCCCACTCTTCCATATCCCTGAGGTGTCACTGAATACAAAAGCAAACCTCCGGAAGCTTGCTAAATCCAGGCAAAAGTTAGGAATATTCATTTCTAAAACTGGGTCTGGGTCAATTTGCCATTTTGTCGGCTTCCATCCTTCCTACTTCCTTTTCATACACACCTACAAACTACTTTGTATCGCTTCGTTTTTCCTTTTAGTTCGTTATTTTCATTAACGACCCAGATCAATAGTTGTAAAAAAAACACTTATACCTCATGTTTAATTTATTTCATTTCACATCATTTTCTGGAACCTTTGAACTTGACCTTACTTGCATTTATTTTAGCTCCTGATCTTAGTTTGGGCCAACTGACTGAGCAACTCAAGCTCTAAGCAACTACCTATTCTTTTTACTGTTCATCAGAGTCATTTAGCCACATATTTTACCACTGACTAGGAGAAAGCAGAAAATAAATTAAGGTCATTGGTTGTCCAAAGTGGGTATTAAACATTCTGATGCAGAAGGTCCGTTTTGGGACTGAAAAAGTCCCGGTGTTATAACTTGAGAAAAAGAGTTTCGACTCCAGCGTGCCAAGACGTTCACAGCCGTTAAATTTTACTTTCTAAATGATCAACCCCGTCTCTGGCCTCTGTTGTGTACTTTCTTTGGCGGCAAGTATGAAAGGTACGTGGAAAGGTTTTATTACAAACAGATAAATACAGCAACACGCGCACAAAGCAGGATGGGGGGGGGGGGGGGGGGGGGGGGTAACCGGCTGAAACGACAGTCGTCCTAGTAGGCACGGCCCAATTTGATTTTCGGCCAGCTGACTGAAAAAATGCAACATTTTCCCCTCGCTTCCAAGAATGACAAGTCAAGTTTTTTTTAAATATGTTTGGCTTTGAAAGACAGTCATTGCAAGGAAACTAAAAGCGCACCACCACTTCATTTATTTATTAATTGATGGAACCTTTTTCCTGGCAGACCACCAGCAGCATGGCTGCAGGGCGGCTACCTGAGCAGCGAGCCTGACAAATTAACTAGACTATATCAGCTTTGTTGCATTTGTTTTAGTCTCTAAAGAGCAGGAAGGATCCTATTAAAAGGTACTACTAGATCCCATTAGGCATTTTGGCTTTGAACTCTTTGCTTAAATCCCGTGAAAACGGAGCGTTTTTACGTATACCTGTGTAGAGGCAGATGAACAATGCGATTACAGAGAGCCGGCTAGTCTTCATGATACAGATTTCTGGTGCGTCCACTGTCGTTCCTCCTTTCAGGGCGCAAAAAAAAAAAAACAGGCCCATCCCTTCTCCTCCGCTAAGCTTATCCCAGTTCCTTACATATGCATCGTTTGTGACAATCGTATGGTCCTTCATACAAACCTTTTTCAGTAGAGAGACATTTCTAAAATACATCCTGGACCTCCGGGTGTGTGCGCGCGGCAGACGGACGCACACCCAAAGCAAGTCAAACACAAAAAGCACACAGCACCCTCCAAAGCAAAGGCGGAGCCCAGGCATCCTCCCTAACGTCCAGGCGTGGCGGTAACCGACAGGTAACATAAACCACAGCGGCTCTTGTGAGAGTGTTGGTGTTCAGTCCGTTGCAGCGACTTCCGAGACGCTGACGGTGACAGTTTAACGATCAGCTCAAAGTGTTTTTAGTGTTTCCAGCTGAAAACAGCTTCGTGGGGAACTTGTGTGTGTGTGTGTGTGTGTGCGCTCAATCATGATGGAACGAGAGTTTGCCGACATACAGATTTTTAGAGAGAGTGAAGGTACGGCGAGCACGATCAGGCGTTGAGCAGCTCGTCCGCGGAGCGTCCGATGGCGTCGGGGTTGGAAAGCGGGTCGAGGTCTGCGAACAGGTTGAACCACGCTGACATGTCTTTGGATCCTGCTGTCGCGGCTGTGGGAAACATCAGACAAAAGGCTGGGTTGGTAAAAAAAAAAAAAAAAAAAAAAAAAAAAAAAGGGGGAAGGCTAAGGGAAGTTGTTCTGAAGCCGAGCACGTACCGCTCGCTGCGGGCGGGTGAGACCGAGGAGCCGCCTGGGTCGGCAGCTGCAGGGGCGGAGCTTGGAACATGGGTGGGGTCACCCAGCCTGCAGGGGAAACAAGATGGACAACATCGGGTCACTCTAATGTGCTTTATGAGTTAGAGCGACACAAAGTTGTGCATAAATGAAGTGGATGGGGTGGTTATCCATATTAGAAATAAAACTCTGAAAAGTGTGCCATGCATCCAGCCCAGTTTCCCTCTGACAGCTCTAAAGAAATCAGGTGAGACTAAAAGGATTTTCTGGGTCTACATGTGAAATGCTTTGAGGCAGAAAACTATCCATTTATAACGCTGACTCTTAGCGCCACCAGGTCACTTTCCTGCCAGCGGACACGCCAGCAAACGCTGGCGGGCTCTGATGACCTCTAGAGGTACTTTGTGGTTAAGGGTGGGATCAGGGGGTGGGAGGATGCCCTCTGTGTGGTGTGGCTGACCTGAGGAGCTCAGGCTGTGATCCAGGAGCTGAGACGGCAGGAAGCCTGTGGGGCTGGGCGGGTTCGAGGCGGGACGGGCCGCGCCGCCGGCGGCAGGAACGCTGGGTGGGTCGAACGTCCCGAAGGCATCCTGCCACTCTCTGCTAAACTCCTCGCCGGCCCCTGGACCTGGGCTGAGGAGGTCCTTCAGGAAGGCCATGTCGCTCCGCTCCCCTTCTTCATCCTCCAGTCTCAGGCCTGGCTCTGGGGGGAGCGGCAGACCCTCACCTGAACAGACGGGACGAGAGGAGAATGACTCTCTGAACATGGGAAAAAGGCAGATGAGAACCTCAGCAGAGATTAGGTCAGTAGAGGCAGAGTTTGGCAGTGAAAAGAAGAAAACCAGGAACCATCGTTCTTAACGGCCGACGAGCTTTTCCCCCGCAGCAGAGTGAGCTCAGGCAGGAAGAGGAGAGGAAGCGCCGCTGGAGGTTAGAAATCAGAGTGAAAGGGCGGAGAAGACGACCGGTTTACCCGAGACAGGCTGCGGTGGGAGGCCCGACTCGAACACCCCAAAGCTACAGCTCTGCTGCTGGACGCCGGCCCGGGAAGGAGGCGGGACCAGGGGCCGGAGGGGGACATTTGGGGGCGGCATGTCGCAGGCCATGAGCAGCAGGTCGTCGCCGGAGCCTGCAGAGAGCGCTGCTGCAACGGTGGGAGCAGTGGTTTTGGTGTACTGAGGTCAGAGGCTCATTGTAAAAGCTTGTGTCCAGAGCTGCTGGCTGAGGAGCGCAGATGCACACGCAGACATTTACTCACCGCGGTCGCCGGCCACGCCCTGCCCGTCGCTGCCGAGCTTAAGGCCTGCGAAGGCAAACAGAAGTGTCACTCACGGGCCGGACCCCCGACTCTGAATCAGACCAGACACTACGTCCCTTCTGAATCTCTCTAAGGGACTCTAACAGCTCGTTGTCTGGCGAGGTGGAGCTATGCAGCGTCTCGGCCACCGGGGGGCAGTACTGACCTGATTCAGATGCACTTTCTGCTGGCTGGTCGTCATCCAAAGACACCAGGCTGGGACGTAAGGGGGAAAAAAAAAACAGCTGAAAAAACTCTGCAGCCTTTCTAATTGAAGCTGTTTTTATAATTAAAGCCACAGCTAGACAAGAGCGTGGGGAGATGCATCTACAAGACCGCATGACAGAGTCTGCAGCACCTTGGAAAAGTATTCATCCTCGCTAAACATCGTTACACTGGAACCACCAACTTTAAACCGCTTTATTCTGATTTTGCGTCAGACTGAAGAGGAGCGGTTACAACTTTTTTCCAAATGGGAATCTGAAAAGTGCGCAGTGCACTCGTCTTCCGCCCGCTTTACTCTGACGCCTGCCTGCCTGGAAGGTGATGGTTCCGCGGACGGCGCCGAGAACGGGACGATCCTGCCGTCGCTGCCAAAAGCTACAAAAACACGCAGCGGGGAGACGTGGATGAATACTTCTGCGAGGTGCTGACTGAGACGTTACAGTTGTGTTCGAAATAATAGCAGTGCCTCAACAGCAGCAAGAAAATCACTGGTGTTATTAACATTTCAAACTCTATACCCCAGATAAGTTTCTGGGGGGTAAAATAAAGGTATAGAAAACCAACAAACCCAACAGGACAGCCATGCATACTGTGGATTCTGTGAAATTGAATGATTAACTGAAAAGGGTGTGTTCAAAAAAATAGCAGTGGTGAGTTCAATTAGAGAGGGCATCAATTAGGGAGGGTATTCTGGGAAAAAAGGGTGTTAACAGGTGATCCGTATTTAAGGATCAAGACAACTGGCATGCTGGCTGTGCATTTGTCCTGAAAAAACAAGGAAAATGGGTCGTTCAAAACACTGTTCTGAAGATGAGCGTTTCCTAATAAAAAAATTGATTAAAGAAGGGAAAACATACAAAGAGGTGCAGAAAATCATTGGCTGTTCAGCTAAAATGATCTCAAATGCCCTGAAATGGGAGCAAAAAACTGAAAAACGAGGAAGAAAAAGAAAGACAACCCCTCGAATGGACAGAAGAATAGCCAAACTGGCGAAGACTCAGCCAATGATGGGATCCAAGAGGATCAAGCAAGACCTTCAGTTGACAGTGAGTACTGTGACAATCAGAAGACGTCTTACTGAGGTTAACCTTCCAGCAAGAAGCCCCCGCAAAGTCCCACTGCTGAGAAAAAGACATGTGCAGAAGCGTTTACAATTTGCCAAAGAGCACATTGACTGGCCTGAAAAGAAATGGCATAATATCTTGTGGACAGATGAAAGCAAGATTGTTCTTTTTGGGTCTAAGGGTCACAGGCAGTATGTCAGACGCCCTGCAAACACAGAATTCAAGCCACAGTACTCACTGAAGACCATTAAGCATGGTGGCGCAAGCATCATGATATGGGGATGTTTTTCATACTATGGTGTTGGTCCGATTCACCGCATACAAGGGATCATGGATCAGTTCCAGTACATCAGGATCCTGGAAGAGGTCATGCTGCCATATGCTGAGGAGGAAATGCCTTTGAGGTGGACCTTTCAACAGGATAATGACCCCAAACACACCAGCAAGCGAGCAAAAGCATGGTTCCAGATGAACAAGATTCAACTGATGGAGTGGCCAGCACAATCCCCGGACCTTAATCCCATTGAAAACTTGTGGGCTGACATAAAAAGTGCAGTGCATGAGGCAAAACCAAGAAACGCTGAGGAATTGTGGAATACAGTGCAATTATCCTGGGCTGCAATACCTGTGGAACGATGCCAGAAGTTGGTTGACTCCATGCACCACAGATGTGAAGCAGTCATCAGAAACCGTGGTTTTGCAACAAAATATTAGTTTAGGATACTCAGCTAGGTTCACTTATCAAGAATTTCTTTGTTTGTACAGTACATTTTTGAGTTTCCAAGGAAAGATGGCAACACTGCTATTCTTTTGAACATGCCATTTCTTACTTTATTTGAAATATTATTATTATTATTTAAGTTTTGATGACTTTGCGCAATTGTTTTGCTTTGGAATAGAATGTACTGTGTCCCCAATGTATCTGTGTTCATTAAAGTACAATTTCTTTGAAGAATTTTGACATTTACTCATTTTTCTAAAGGCACTGCTATTATTTCGAACACAACTGTACATTTACTGAGCTGCTACAGTTCCACCTGTCCGTGTTGCTCTGCGGGGCCTTTTTGTCCTCCTCTTGTTTTGGGGCCTCTGAGATTTGCTCCAGCGGGTCCCGTAGGTGCTGCGGGCAGAAAGGGAAACGCTGGTAGGTGACGTCTAGAGACGCGGCGTGAAAAAGGAAAGCGGCCACACCTTGATTGTGGTGAACTGGTACGGTATGTGCCCCTTGAAGGCCTCGTGGATCCCCGACATGGACGTGGCGGTTTTCTCCCAGAACTGCAGCAGAGTGGTCTGACAGAGCGGGGGCGGGGGTGGGGGGGAGAGATGAAGAGTTGCTGAGTGCGGGCGCTGACGTCTCCGTCGGCGCTCTAGAGCTGGAGCGTACCTGGTAGGTGCAGAGGGAGTGAGACAGCATGTTGCAGCGGCTCGCCCCCAGCATGTCCACCTTCTGGCACACGTCGTTCTTCAGCTTCTCAAACTGGCTCTTTGTCCCTCTGACCTGAGCCTGGACCTGAGGGCGGACAAACACAGAGGCGGTGAGGCGACGCGGGCGGAGCGCCGAGGCAGCAGCGCTAGCCCAACTGGTCGTGCCTTGCGGAACTTCTCCAGCTGCTTGTAGGTGTCCGGGTCCAGCTCCTGAGAGACGTCTTTCATCCAAAGCAGCGCGCCCCTGTACTCCGTGCGGGCCTTCTCCATGCGGCCGACTGTCAGCAGCGTGTCGGCGATGGCACGCCGCCGGAAGGTCTCCACTTCCTGGTACATGCGCTGCAGCGACGGGCAGAGCGCCATCCTACAGGAACCGGCAAAAGCAAAAACCTGCATGGTTAGAGAGCTCCGCCCCGCCCCCAGACACCCCCCTTAACCACCCCCCCCCCCCCCAATCACCCAATCCCCCCCCAGTAATGGACCGATCATCGTTGGCTGCTGCTGACCTCTGCCTGGCGGAGGTACACAGGGCTTTGCTGGTGGCCTCCATCATGTTGCCGGCCTTGGTGCGGTCGCGTTCTGCCTGGAAACGCAGGAACAGGCCCAGCTCGTTCTCCTCCTGGGACAGGCCTTGGGGGGGAAACGAAAACATCGTGTCGAGCTGCAGATTCGGAAAGAAGACGTCTGAGGGACGGGTTGACGGGACTCACGTGTGATGCGGTGCTGGTACTTCTCGATCACCTTCAGCAGCTCCGTGCACGTCAGCTGAACAGAGCGGAAGAACTGCAGAGAAGGAGCGACAGTGAGACCCAGACGTCCGCTTTGTCTGACTCGCGCAGGGGCCGGCGTAAACGTAGCACAGCGAGCTGAGGTCTGTGGTCTGAAAACTCAAAGTGATCTGGACCTTTCTGCAAGGCGCAGCACCTGGGATGCTGTTCTAAAGAGCAGAAACCCTGTCTCTAGATGCCTGTTGGACTACGTTTTGACTAGAAGAGGAGCTGGCGCCACAGCAGCGGTGACTTGTAGGAATCTCCAAGGCTTTAATGAGGAGGAAACAAGATGCAAATCTCCATGAACTGCACTAAAAAAATCTGAGGGGCAACATTTACAGCAAATAACCCACAACCGGGGTCACGGGGGGCCATCGCCACCCACCTGAAACCGCGCACGAAGCAGCAGGCCGAGTCACTGTTTGCTTTCCAGGTGAAACGCACAAACAACACTAAGACAGTAGAAGGACGAGGCAGCTGCGACGCCTGAATTACTCATTAACTGGAGAGCAAACAGAGACTCACTTCAGAGCGTCTCCCTCAGCGGCGGCTGTCCACAGACGAAGCATCCCTACCAAACGCTCTGCCGGTACGGGAGCTAAGCGGACTGCTTCGCTACCCCCCATCAATAAGTCAGTCACTCTGTATTTATAGGGAGCGTTACGCACCCGAAGGGACAGAGTGCCGTACAGGTCCATAAATTAACAGAAATAAAAACATTAAATAAGCAATGAAGTAAAACACCTACAGTAAAACTTATAGAAATAAAGAGCTGTGAGATTTTTAAGACGTCGTAAAAAGGCAAATTCACCTCTCCTTAAAGAAAACGGCTTCTTTTTTTTTAAATCATTATTATTAAACTACGTCAAGCAGAGCAATCACAATCCTTTTAAATGCGTTTTTCTCGTAGCAACAGAAACCGGCCTGCACAGCGACCTTTGATTTGCCGGGACCCTCTGGACGCCCTGCGGGTTTTGGCTGATTTCTGACCCTGACGCTCGGTGCTGAGTCAGCGTGAAGCGGACGTTAACGCGTTAACTTCCCGCCGAGAGTGCATACAAAGCTCACCGCTGTTACCTACGTCAACAACAACACTGAGAATAAAATAAAGCAAATCAAGGCTCTGCGTGAACACGCATTCCAGCTATATTATCCAACTTCAAGAGCGCCAATCCCAAAAAGTCCCCGACTTAAAAAAATTGAAATTGCAAAGTTCACAGAGCAAAACCCAGATTGAGATAAAATGATGCAGGGTTGATGGTTAGGAAGCCCTGGGCCTGAGGGCTTCTATGCTGGAGTAATTAAAGATACAATCTGCTCTTTTAGTGCTCTGCTGATCGTTTGAGACTGGGAGGCAACTGGGGGGGGGGGGGGGGGGATCTCACTCGGTCCTCTTTCTGACCTCAGTGTCAGCGGGGGGGACAAGCAGGCGGATGGATCTCGTTGCAGAGTGAACCGAAGGCTCCCAGTTTATCCTTAAATATTCAGGGACGCACACGACCACGTCCCTCACAAAGCCACATCCGTTCTAAACGCTGCTTTTTAGTTTTAAAAAAAAAAGGTTGCGACGCAAAGTGGGACGCCGCACACTTCACAAGACTTCATGGAGATAAGAAAATCCCTTTACTTAAATCTATCAGAGAAGCCGGTCTCCCCGGGCTAGCCCACTCCTCTTCAAAATGGGAAAGACGAGAAACGAAGACGGGGGTTGATCCTGACGCGTTCGTAATTGGCTGCAGGAAGAGAGCGACCGGCCTAAATGTGCCCATCTGTACGGTCAGAGCCACAAATGATACATTTATAACAAGGGAACCATGGCAACGACAGCTGGATGAGGACCAGAGTTCACCCTGTTACCTTTTACACCCAGAGGGGTATTAAGGAAGGAACAAACGTCTCACCGGTAGAAACCTGCAGCCGTCCTGGGGAACCTTTAGGTCTAGGATCTAAAGCTCCTGTCCCCGAGGGTCGGTGTCCTGTACCTTTAAGATGGGCTAAATGTTTGAGTCTTGTGTTACTACTCTAGAAAGAGCTTTGTGCCATCGTGCCAGTACGGTGGAGGACCTGCGATGCTGTGGACCCGGTAACAGC
Organism: Fundulus diaphanus; assembly: GCA_037039145.1. Classification (NCBI taxonomy): domain Eukaryota; kingdom Metazoa; phylum Chordata; class Actinopteri; order Cyprinodontiformes; family Fundulidae; genus Fundulus; species Fundulus diaphanus. The sequence goes on along the minus strand of CM073139.1, from coordinate 17,002,821 downwards.
GCTAGGGTCAGGGTGCGTGGCACCATGGACTCTTTAAAATGTCACACCTTAAATACCAACCTGGTGGCATCAGTCAGAACAGTACAAATGGGTCATGAGGTCACGCAAACAGAAATGGTTCATCACACCTCCCCCGTCTTCCTGCAGAAAAACCCAAAACGTCCCTGATAAACGAAGGCTGTGAGCTGCCAAGTGACTTCCTACCTCCAGCTTGGCATCCAGGTCAGCGTCCGACGCCACCACATACTCGTCCTCCTTCTTGCCTGTAGCCTTGATGAGGACCTGCTTGGTCTTCCAGAACTTCTTCTGCATGCGCGCCACCACCGAGCTGTCCTCGCCCAGCAGAGCCCGGCCTCCGCTCAGCATGTCCCCGGTAAACCTGGAGCCAACAGGTGGGGGGGGGGGGGGGGGGGGGGAAACAGCTCGGTCTAAACTAGGCGCTGGCAGTTTTCATCAAACGGACGGCATTTAGAGGCTACGTACCCGTCCATCGTTGGATATTGGCCGTTTTCTGTTCTGGAGGAAGCCAAAACGAAAAAACAACAACATCGAGTCAAACAGAAAGAAAGCTTTTGTTGGCAGTCGGTTAAGGATTAGCACCTAGCTAAGTGGAAGTTAGCTACTCACTGTTGTAGCGTTTCCACTGACAAATGCCAATGTTAGTAGCGCCAACACGAACGGGGGTAGGTGTTGAGCTATTAACGTAGTTTTAACTAGCTGTACCTGCCTTTCGTGCGTCTCTCTGTCTCACTGCGAGCGGGAGAGAACGGCGATGTGTATGCGTTCCCTTCCACCGTACCTTTCAAACGGCGGCCTGAAGCTGATTGTTAATACTAGCTGGTTTAAACGCAAGTTTGGAGACTTTTGTAACATTTGTTGGAATTATCATTTAAATGGAGGAAGAAAAGCAATACCCCCCCCCCCCCCCCGAACCCCTCAAAAAAAAGAAAGAAAAAAAGAACGCAGCACATATCGTGTATGGGTTAGACTGAAAATAATCAGTATCGGCACGGGTCTTAAAAAAAAAATATCGGTCGAACTCTAGAGATAAGAACATATCAAGTATAGGTTTTCACAGCAGGCATTGAGCAGCTGATTCTGCTTTGATGACATCCGCAGAGGTAAAAGCACTGAAAGTAAATCCATGCCACACTTTAAAAAAAAAACGTAGGTGACTGGTATGAATACATAAATCGAGGTATTCGTCAAGGGAGACATGCTAATAATTCCTCCTCTGCTGCAGTTTTAAAACAGCACTGCGCCAAGATTGGTAATATATATATATATATATATATATATATATATATATAAACAAAGAGAAACGCATGAAAGAATGCAACTATGCATGGTGAATTAAACTGATCCACCTTCTGTGACGTCATCAGAGACATGTATGACCAGCAGCTGCGTTGGTCAACCGTGTTCTGATTAAATACCGACTGATTTATACAACAAAATGAACCCAAACCTGATAACAAGCTGCGCTGTGTGTAACAAACTATAAGTAAAGTGAGTTTGACCGATTTAACAGAAAGGAAAAGAAAAACTGCATAGCATCTTTAAAAGAAGACTGAACCCCCGGCTGACAGCTGTTGCCATAAACCCAGCGAGCTGAGATCAAGTTACGACCTGCCTCGTCTATGGCTGGACTGAGCCGATGGACGCTGCAGGCTGCCTGGTTTGAACGAAATGGTTCCCGAAGCTGGGGGCAAACACCTGCGACCTGAGGAGGGGGAGGAGGGAGGGGTGGGGGGGGGGGGGGGTGCAGCTGATGTTGGAGCAGGTGTTCCGGTTTCACTAAACGACCCTTGGCAGACAAGAGGCAAACTCCGAGCTGACGCTCGGATATTTGTCACTTCTAAGATGAAGGTCGCGATAAAGTGCCCAAATAGTTCGCGAAAAGTCGACGAAATGAGCGTCATTTGTGCCTCTCTCTCTGCTAGCAGCAACTTAGCTAGCAGCAGCGAATGTCACTTGGAGAACGCCTCAGCTGATGAACATTTAGCGAAGCAACCGAGTCGTCAGCGCGCCGGGTTCTTCAGCCCCGCCGCTTTCCTCTCCCGATGTTCCGCTAAAACCGAGGAACCAGGGCGATCAATGACTACCTTCCTCTTGGCGTTGTCCAGCGGTGCGAGCATCTATGCGGACCAGCTCGGCTAACCTCCTCTCCCGATAGCCATTATCCTCTGAGTCAGAGAAACAGGATATGCGCGAGCGCTGCGGCGCCTGGCCACCAGGGTGCGCTGTTCCTCACATTACGTCGAAGATCGTCTATTGTCCTTAAAAAAGCTCCCGTGAAAAGTTCCTTTTGTCTGCTAAGCAAAAGTTCACGTTCATCCTTCTCTAAACGGGGTTTCTAAGAAGACTTAAATCAAACGTCATGAACAACGAACTAGATAGATTAAAAAAGGCTAATTGTTTAATAATAGACTCTAGAGTGGCAGGTCCTTGTTGCCAAACCAGTCTGATCAGGAAACGCCAAGAAACACGAGGAAGTTGACGAGGTGAAGCATCTCCTGAAGGGAAATGGAAAATGTGTGACTTGGACTTTCCGTCGGGACAATACCTTTATATTGCTTACATGTTTTTTTCTGTGTATGCAAAAAATAGAGAATCACTGTGCCTGGCAAACAATTGTGATATTCCTTGAATATTTCCTAATTTTGTCATTGTACAACACCCCCACTAAACTGTGTATTTAAAAGGCATTTGTTTAAAAGTAAAGAGAAAAGGTTTGCCATACATTTATATTCAGCTTAAGTGACAAAATAACGTCCAGTGCCTCTAATTGCGTTCAGAAGTAACAGACTAGATAGATGTGCACGAATGTAATTTCAGTATAAATGCAGTTATTTAAAGGCCTCTGAGGTTTGCAAAAGAACATTGGAGAACAAAGCACCTAAAACGACTGCAAACCCACCGAGACACCGTTGCCCACCCAAACTGACAGGCCGGTTAAGAAGGTGGTCTGGACCAATGACGTCCAAATGTTATAAGTGCCCGACGTTGAAAAAGCTGTGTGGCAGTAGAATACAAACACTGCACATGGTCCAGAACACTGTAACACCTGGAGGTGGCAGCGTCTTACTTTCTGCTGGGGAAGGCGAAGCTGGTCAGAGCTGATGCATGGAGCTAAACAGAGCAATCCTGCAATAAAACGTGTTAGAGGCTCCAAAAAATATGTGACCAACAATTCTAAACATACCGCAATGTAATGGTTTGAATCAAAGCACGTCCATGTGTCAAAATGTCCTCATCAAAATCCAGCAAGAAAGCAACACGAAGGCCCTTCTCGGCATTATTCCACTTTTTTTTTGGCATCATGGGAAACGCTCTGTGGAGGAAAGCGACGTCGGCAGCATCGTGGTACGGGAATGGCATCTCTCAATCAAATCTTACTGAACTTTAGTTTGTTTCGGTTTTGCAAAGAAAACTGGTCAAAAATGTCCGTTTTTGTTTAGATGTGCAAAGCAGCGACCGATGGATGACCGTCTTGCAGTGGTAACTGCAACTAAACGTGGCTCGACAAAGCATTTACTAATGGTCTGAATCCATGCATGTCCCATTCCAAGTTTTTATTGGTAGAAAAAAACCTTCAATAAATACAGTTTTTTACATGTAGACGACACTTTTACACAATTTTAGTTGTCCGTTGTAAACTCAGTCATTATGAGAGCGATTCAAGTTGATTTAACAGCTTTCCATCGCACTGTAAGCACTCAACACAAGACACGCTTTAGGAGAAAAATTAATTTATACTCTGCTTGGGTTACAGGAAAACGATGAAGTCATGAGAAATTCTGTGTAAAAACAACCAAGATCCAGAAAAAAAAAAAAAACAGGAGAAGGTTTGTCCAGCACTGATTTTACGTGCTTCTGGTCACATTCCGGGGGCCGGGATCCCTACGCCCCTGCGTCCGTCTGAGCCGTCGAGTATCTGTACGTGTAGAGCTTGTTATCTGCACCGCCGCTCAACATCAGCTGGAAAAACAAAACAAACACACGCGACTATTTAGGCACTGAAATTTGGTTTTCCCCCAGCTAATGGGAGCTGTTGAGAAATCTGATGGTTTATCTTACCCCGCTCTCTGTCCAGTCCACACAAAACACTTTGTCCTCGTGAGCTGCCAGGTCGTACAGTGGAGCCTTGCAGCTGAAACACACAGTTAAGAGAGTGAGGCTCCGGTACGGTCTGAATAAACGAGCCCTGCGTTTATTCCGACAAAGCCGGGAAGCCTGCTCTAAACATTACAGGATGGTTGTTTGGAGGGTAGGGAGGATACAGGATGTCCTGCTCCTCGTGTCTGCAGACGTGACCTGATTTATACGGGAGCAGCATGAATGCTGAGCCTGCATCCAGGTTCATCAGTCACTGGACCTCAAATCGAGCTCTTTGATGAATCTAAAGCATTTCTTGCACAGGTTTGAAAATATTGGGGATTTTCTCCGATCCGCACAAGTATGCCCAAACAGCTCAAACTTTGACCGTAAGAGGGACCGGGAATTTCTTTCTTCCAAAGGGCATGCCAGCACCTTTAGCATCACTTATTCACCGATTTAGGTGAATGCATGTATTTATTTCAGCCTTTATGCATCATTTTGACCCTATGTGAATTGGAGGAAACCTAGCTTAACCTTTTTTTATTCCCTACCAATGCAGTTGGATTTCAACTTAAATATATGTTTTCTTTATTTGAATTTAATAAATCGCTTCAAAGCTTTATCATTTTCTACATGGTGATATTTTCCATGTACTGGAGGTTGCAAATTAAATTTGCATAAACTGAATGGAAAGAGTTTAATCGTCACACCTGGCATTTCATTCAAAAGATGCATGACTGTTTGTCATGTTCAGTTGTTTCTTATGGCATTTATAAAAAAGAAAAGTCTAAAAAGGGGCATTCTGAGGCCATAGGAGCAGAAGTGGAGCGATTTAATGATAAAAAAAAACAAGGAGAAAAAGCTGAAAATTTGTAAGAAATCTGTAACGTGTTTTCAAGAAGTTTTATATCGTTTACAAAAAGTTAAATTAAAATCTTTCCAGACCTTCTGGTGTCCCAGAGTTTGACCAGATTGTCCAGGGAACCAGAGACGAGCTGATGCTCATGGGAAGGCGCCCACTTGACTGCGGTGACCCAGCCGGTGTGGGAGGTCAGAGACAACAGCACCAGCGCGCCGTCTGATAGCAAAGATTACATAAGGAGTTAAAAAAAGGCAAGGACGTTTAAGAGTGTGTCTGTTTTTAAACAATGGGGGGACATTTAAGCCCAGTGGTACCTTTGGTGCGAGGGTCCCAGAGTCTGATATGTCGGTCAGTGCTGCCCGAGGCCAGCCGTCGACACAGGGGGGAGTAGGAGATGCAGTTGAACACTTTACTGCCCGTCTGTAGAAAAAGAAATGCAGAAAACAGAATGCCTTGTGGGAAATGCTGCACAAAAACATGTACAAAAGATATCAGAACCTCACAACAGTTCAAATTTGCTAGTAAATAGATGCAAACTATGCTGACATCAGACTGAACTACTTCTCACTTCCTTGCACTTATCATGAAAGTCCTCATCATAACGTCCATCTCAGCTATGAAAGTAAAATAAAAATCGATTATTTTATAAAATGACTTTCAATCAATCTTCAACATATTTTATTTGGGTCTGATTCTTTTTACGATTCACATTCCCGATGGCATAATGAAAGCGTCATTCGCAGCCATCTGAGATTCAAACCCCAGCCTTAAAACCTTTGATATCTGTCTTTCCGTCTATCTTACTATCTTCTCTGTTTCCCATCAAGTTACTGTAAACAAAGGATTACCTAGTGAAAGAATAAAAGAAGGATGGCCTAGTCAAAGTTCAGTCCTAAATCCAACAGACAAACATGCAGCTCCTGCTCTTTTTACCAGCGTGGTCTTCACGATTCCAGCTTCCACGTCCCACACTCGGATGGTGTGATCCCAAGAAGCACTGCAGACTTCCTCGCTGTCGCACCACAGGACGGAGGACACCGCCTCGTTGTGTCCGGACAACGTCATCAAGGGAGTCTGCGTTCGCAGGGGAAGACACAAGTCGGACTCCGTTAAAAGCCGGAGTTACCGCCTCAACCTTTTTACTGGCCAGTCTCTGCGCTCACCCTAGTCAGGCCGAGTTGCTGGGTCTTCTGCTTCTTCCTGGGCCTGTCAGCGGGCTCCTCCACCTCGTCCGCCTCCTCTGTGGGCACTGGAAGCACAACGAGACATCCAAGTGTCAAGCTGATGATCACCTTTACCATAAACCTTAGATTTCTACCAATAGGATCCTGGTCACATTTATCCAGCCTTTGTGTTTTCATGCTCACTTTTTTTTCATGCCACAACCATAAACTTCACTGGATTGCATGAGGCAGACCAGACATAGTCAAAATCGTAAAAGGGAAAGAAAGTTGCCGTTGTGAAATTATTTACAAATGAAAATATGAAATGTGTGGCCACTCCCCCAACGAGGCACATCTCTCCCACTTTGTTCATTAGAAAAGTGTGGATTTAAAATCCTCTTAACAGATTTTCATTCCAGTTTAAATCCTATGAAATGGCTTTTTGACACAATGTATTCTATTTCCACACAGAGAGAAGCAGCAGGATGCAGCTTTTAAACCAGAACCGCAATGAAAGGATCTGAACCCAATGTTTCAGTCTGATTTCACCGTGTTAATTCCATTCCGGACATCACGTCCCCTGGACTGGTGTAACAGTCTATAAGACAGTTTTGTGAGGCCTATTTAGTTGACTCAGTTGTTATAAATCACCAAAAATAAATCTTTATGCCGCTCTTTACGATGTGTAGAACATACACAGTATTTATGGCTCCTTCCATCATCCTGCACCTACCTGCTGACCAGATCTTCAACATTTTGTCCCAGGACCCGCTGCAGAACTAAAAGGGATGGACAAAAATATTTGGTGCCTTCGATAAAACCTGATCAATTAATTATTTATATATATATATATATTCTGTCTTAAATATTTACCTTAGAGCCTGTGGGGTCTGTGGAAATGGCGTCAACGCTCCCTGTGTGTCCCCGACAACAGTGCCTGGCTTTCAACTTGTTCCTCTCAGAGTTCCACTCCCACAGCAGAACGGTCTGGTCCAAAGAGGCCGTCAGCAGCAGAGACGTCAGGCCGTCTAAGCACAAAACACATGTTTAGGTCAAACTCGGATTAGCATTTACAATCAGGGGTGTCAAGTTCTGGCCAGCTCACCTCTTTTGACCCAGGCAACGTCCTTCACAACATCCGAGTGTCCAGCCACCGTCATCACTGCCTTGCCCTCCAAAGACCATATCCTGGCCGTCTTGTCATAAGAACCCGTTAGGATCCTGGAAAAGAGGAAAAAGCTGCAATATTGGAATTTAAACACAACTAATTTTGTTTTCCAAACCAAAAGCGGGAATGCTTCCCCCTGGGTGCGTTAGTCGTCATCTTACCACTCGCTGTCTGCCTCCACGGAGCTAATCCAGTCATCGTGCATCATACACTCCTCCGGCTCCGGCGCAGTGATCCGCTGCACGTACTCTATCTCTACTACGTCTTCCTGAAACGAAGCCAGAAACACTCACGGCTAAGATCCCCAGCTTACTTGCTTTCTTTACAGTTACGCGGCAGGAGACAGAGTTTAGAAAAAGAAAAGAAGAAGCCCGCTCATGTTTAGGCGCCGCGGCAGCTCGTACCGTCGATATTCCCTCCGTCTCCATGTGAGTGGCCAGCGGTGTCCGCAGGAACTGACCCCTGACCAGGAAGTCAAACTCCACTCTACTGTGAGATGCTGTAAAAACAAGAATTATAAATCTGGAATTAATGAATTACCTGCAGTGTTATTTTGTATTGATGTTTTGAATTCACAGCTTTTTGACTTTTTACTTGTTAACAGGGGTGTTGTGAGTGTGTCAGGATCAGCAGGATATCGCTCATAGCAACTCAAAACCTTTAGCGGGATTCTGTAAAAGCGCATCCTATTTTCTTCCCTTGCAGGGCTGGGTAACTTAATGGACACTCAGAATATAAATTTTCATAGGGTGGTAAAATTTCAAACTCTATATCGATACCCAGGAAAATATTCAATACTCGATACCATTTTCGACATCACGGGAATAAGAAATGACCAACAATTAAAGGCATAAAAAAATTGTTATTAACATGAAAAACTCACCTATTTCAATCTCAACATGGAACATGCTTTCTCAGCAGAATCACAGATGCTAGTTAAATAAGTGTGCAAATAAATGCTAAATAAATAACCCAAATTAACACATGGCTAGTAGCATGCTAGCTAGCATGCTGCTAGGATTGCTAGCCAACTAGCCACAGCTAATCACAACATTAATGCGGATCACACTAACATCTAATATATTAAATAAACTTATGAATGGGAGCTTTGATTTGATAACCAATTGAAATTCATCATGAAGGCCAAGGTGTTGGTCCTTGAGATGTTTGGCCAAGTTTGTTGTGCTGCCTGACTTCGTTGCCACCACTTTAAAGCACTGTTTGTTAAGATCTTTGGGTTCCCCTTCTTCGTTTGCCTCGTATGTAAAATATATAGTATCTATACCATGCCAAATTAGCATTGTATCTGGATACAGCGTTTGAGTATCAATACTTTTCAGAGTATCGATATTTTCGAAAACCCTATTTCATAGTCGTGCAAAAAAAGTAACTAAGATCTCAAAAACACAATGTGAGTTGATCTTCAAAGATCCCTTGTTTATATTTGATTTCTAAAAATCTGACGAGAAAAATAAAGTTATGAAAGCACAAAACATCCACAAACTTGGGAACCAAATATCAGATGTTTTACACATTTACATAGGTTTTATAACAAAGTAATGTAGGATCTCAACTACGTAACTTGACTTGTCGCTAACTAACTCCCAACACTTTAGCAAGAGCTCACAAAACATTCGTGAGCTGTTTAAAAAAATTTACTCGGAATCTACAAAAACCTTTGCGGGACTTTGCGCGAGGAAATTCGGGATCTCACAAATTGTGAATCGTCATCTCATAAAACTTGGAAGGATCTCCCAAAAGGCAAGTCGCAATCTTGCAGAATTTTCCCAGCATGTTGCAGAAGTAATTTAGGACCTTGTCAAAGTAACTCTCAATCTCGGAAAACCTTTGCATGATCTTACAAAAAAAACTTCCTGGGATGCCGCACAGGCTACTTAGGATCTCACAAAAGTACCTCAGGATTTTGTGAAATGTTCTTCAGAACCTCGCCGGTGACAAGGTAACTGGGATCTTGCAACAGTAACTCATGGTTAGGCACGTCACGATAAAAAATTTTGTTGGCTGATAAATTGTTCAAGAAATTATTGGGAAAAGCGATAATGTCGGCATCTGGAGACCATTTGCACCTGATATAATGATAAAGGCACAATAATGTCATCTTTTGTGCTGTTGTACAGCGGTGAAATCGCCATTTGTGACACGTATCTTTCCCCAGGCAATTCGCAATGGGTGTCAAATGTTTGCACCATATTTTGAAATGCCGGCTTTTCAACTAAAGGGCAGCATCTCTTTAGAGATGGAGCGAACTACAATGTCTGTAAGTGCGCACCGATTTGCAATGCCCTTTTTATAATTGGTTAGGCGATTAAACTCTCCAGTGATTGTGGATTGTCAACAAGACGGTGACACCCCACTGGTTGTAGGTTTTTGCATTGAACGATTGTGTTTAAGGTGCGGCTGCAAGTTTGGTGTAATCCCGCATTTTGTTTCCACCGCTTTTGAACAAATGCGACATACTGGCTCATTCAGGTTAAGTGTTTCACCGCGGTCCTGTGGTATAAATCCAAAGTGCCCCCACGCTGCTGCTGTTGCGTTCGGTTTTGAAACCAATTCCATGTCTTTTTTTTAAATCTCAACTAGAATGGGTCCGATGCACCGGAGCCTGTGCAAATTATCAGCTATCCGGATCATCGCAACAGGAAACGGCCTTAAATCGCAGGCAACTGGACTTTTGCTGGCAGCTCGCGTTCGAGCTCAAGTCCGAGCCGCCAGGAAGACTCCTGGATAGGAGCCGAAACGTTTTCAGAGAAACTGAGCAAAAGTCCGGTTGTCTCCGATTTAAGCCCGTTTGCCGACCGGACAAAAGCCTTCTGTCGTCCAGTCTCTTTGGGAGAAAGACACACCGGCTTAGATGGAATGAGCGGTTGGCCACCGTCATTTGGCTTAAATCCAAAGAACTCCCACAGTGCAGCGGTCGTGTTCAGCTTTGACACCAATTCCATTTTCTTCTCAAACTAGCGTTTCTCTGGCTCTCTGTCACGAGGCTCTCATGCTAAACTTTAAGCATGTGCCTACCTGACACAAGATTTAACCTCTCCCACACTGAGGAAACGAGAAACCTTTTGTCATCACGTCTCAGAGGAAAGGGGGGGGGGAATCAAAGCATACACATGCAAACGATCAAGCTTATTTTAATGAATCATGTGATTGAAATTTATTGCACGATTAACTGATTTACTGTTTATCCAGACAGGCCAACAAGGCTGCAAACGCAAATTATCGAGCCGATGTGAATGTCTCTCTCGATTCATTTTTTCTATCGTGCGATTGTTTTATTGCGACGGGCTTGCTCACGATCTCGTTAAACCGTTGCAGGATTTTGATGAACGCAACTAGAGATCCCGCAAAAAATTAAAAAAAATACAATTCTTGCGAAAAACCAACATGGGATCTCCCAAATGTACCCAGATCCATGAACAAAACAAGTATACTGGATGTATTTACTAGAATGGAACTAACATTCTTTATTTTATCAGACATCTGACATGTCTGTAGTTTAATAACGCCCATGTTTGTGGTGGCATGAATGCATCTTCTACACCATTAATTGCTACAAAAGAGCAAGCTCTTGGATTCCTGGCAGCAGCAGAATGTGAGGGGCTGTGAGCTGACCATGCTTGGCCTCCAGCAGCTTGTTGATGACGTTGCCGAGGTCCTGGACTTCAGAGGCGGCTGGGATGGAGAAGGGGACGTCATCCACGACATACCTACACACCCACGGAGACAGAGAGATGGTCATCAGCCCGTTTCAGTGGCCAATCCAATTAAAAGACACAAGCTAAGATCTTCATAGTCCTTTGTAGCTTGAGCTGATGTGTAAATGATGACAGCAGCTCATCCTAGCTTCCCGGTTTTTTAATTAGCTTACGTAAAAGCTAAACCACGGATGCCATGTACTCGGGCGGTAAATTAACAATAGTTATCTATAAACTGAAACAGTTTAGCTCCACCGACTAGCTGCTGAGTTAGCCTGGGCGCTCTCGCTGCGCCTCGACGTTTCCAGTCTCACCTTTGGTCTTCCGTGAAGAACCTCGCCTGTAACTGTGACATTCTTCTTCGTTCTTTTAAAACAAAAACTAGAAGCTCCGGGAAAATCAGCAAACGGCCACACGACCAATCGGCTCCACTTCAAAACACATCCAGCTCCCGTGCAAGATCGCCATGTGGCGTATGTGTGTCGGGGTGGGAAGCCTCCGCAGTCAGAAACCGATAAGAATCCGTCGATGCCTCGCCTCGATGGTCGACTCATCAGGCCTGACTGCTGCTGCTGCTGCTGCTGCTGCTGACGGTGCGCACGCGCACAGACGCACACTGGAGCGCACCCTCCGTCGCCGCCATATTGGATGGGTTTTCCTCTCGGCTAGCCAAAGGAAGTAAACACAGAGCCAGCTACCATGCCCGTGTTTTGTGCAGCCTACGGTTGCAATAACCGGCGCAGTGTTGACAGCAGATCACGTGGGATCACCTTTCACAAGTAAGACTAAACAATAACTTCTGTTATAATATCGTGTGATCCTAGCTAACCTTGTCTGGCAACCAGCAGCAGGACCTGATAGTCTTTTTGTTTCCCTTCTTCGCATTTCGAAGGTTTCCCAGTAACACGGACTTGAAAAGGCGATGGGAAGCTGCACTAGGAAGGAAGGGCTTTGTTGCTACACAGGCGTCCAAGCTCTGTAGTGAACACTTCAAGCAGGAGGACTTGGACAGGACGGGTCAGATTGTGAGGCTTAGAGATGGGGTGACCCCATCTGTCTTCAATTTCCCCCCTCATTTAAAAAAAGTAGGTGTTTTTTTTAACTCTACATGCTAACAGGCATGTCTGTGATTCATATGCAAAAATAAAAGTTAATATCACACTTTCCTAAACTTGTTTATGCTGTTAGTTTTTTTCTGCATGTTTAAGACTAAGTGGTGTACTGTGTATTGCAATACACTGTGGAGTATTGAAACCTTTTTCAAGTTTTTTTTTTTTTTAACGATTGTGTACTCATATTCTAGCCTGTAGCAACAAGGAACACAAAAACGTCAAGAAAAGCTAAAGAGAGCCTGCCAGTGGACCTTTCTCAGCATTCCCCTCAAAGTGCACCTCCTCAGCTCAATGATGTGAGTATTTGATGTGTCCCATATAGGTGGGAGCATCATGGCTCTGGTCATATTACCGTTGCACTCCATTTGCCCCGGAAATCAGAAATGGGAGCTGGGAGTGGGGTAAACCCGACTAAAAAGCGTTCCAGTTAACACAGCCTGAGAAGTCGGGATTCCGAAATAATAATAATTTATTAAGAAAAGGTCAGGATTCCAATATGGCGACGGCCAGGAAAGCTGTTGTTTGTAGTATCTCTTATAAACGTCCGGAGATGCAGACGCTACATGTAACATTGATTTTTAGACTCACTCGTACAACTGTGCCTTGTGAAATAAACGCGTTTTATCACAGCTTATTGTTGTTGATGCAAGGAGCTGCCATGTTGCATCCGATAACTGGTCGTGAAAGATTTCTCCGACTTTCCGAGGTGGAAGTCCGACTCTAACGGCCGTAATAGTTGATTTTTTTTCTGATCGGAAGCCGGGATTTCCGAGCTCAGACTGCAAATGGAATGCAACGTTCAATCTCTTCCTTGTTTTCTGCAACTCTTTTCAGACATACTCACACGTGCACTTTCAACATGTAAATAAAATATTTTTATTTACGTTTTTGTCCGTCTTTCCACTAGGACCACTCCTATGCATTGCCCACTTCGCCGACTCGTCTAAAGGCCATACTCAGGGAAGCTTTGAGTAGAGTGGAGAGTCTGGAGCGGGAGAAGATAAATGCAAAGGCCCGAGAACGAAGAGCAAATAAATGCATAAAGAGACTTCTGGTTTCAGTTTTGAGCTTGTATGGGCTATTTTCACTACTTTTTCAAAGCCTTAGAAAAAAATAACATTTTTATTAAAAATGAAAGAAAGGAAAAGTGCCCATACAAAGGGATACAAAGGTTTAAGCACTTAAATACCCTCTTTCTTTTTGTTTCTAAAGGCGGACACAATCAGAGGATGCCAAGCCTGGGCACAACACAGTGATGTTAGACATGTTGCACAGAAGACATGAAGAGGACCCCGCTGTCCACCATCAGATTCCGGGCTCTAACTGAACTGTCCCTCACCAGCAGGAGTTGCAGAGTACTCCTCAACTTGCCATTCATCCTCGGGCCAAACAAAGACTTTGTTTTTTTTCCTCCTTTGATAACAGATGGAAAAACTGAACACAGACTGTCCAGGCCTTCATGAAGATGTTATTGTTTTTGGTGTGTACAGAGGAGTTATGTTTATTTTAGTTGGGCATACGGCTTCCTCAGTAGAAGTAAATGCACTTGAGGGCATGCGAGGGACCCATCCAAAATGGCGGCCGTGCCGATATGTCAGCTCCAGCAAGCACCGCAGGTGTCTGTGTAAATGTCTATGCGCATGAGTGGCTGAATCTTACTCCAACGCCATTTTGTGAGTGGCATTTTCCCAAAGAACGTATCTCACAGCTGTGCAAGACATTTCTGTTCTGAGAATTAAGCTACGTTACTTTGAGGTTTTCATTGACGCAGTGGTCCGTTTGCAGCACAAGGCTTTTCTATTTCATGTTAAATAAAATATGAAAACAAATCAAGTGTCTTTGGAAAAAAAATTCATGTTATGCTCATTTGATTCACATTTAAATGTTTCATATTGTTAAACTAAAGCAAAAGAAGATAACCCAAGTAAATGAAAAAGGGTGTTTTTAAATGATAATTTCATTTAGAAACGCAAAAAAGCTATTCAAACCAACCTGGCCCTATATGAAAAATGAATTGCTCCCTACAGCTAATAGTCATTATGGTAAATTACTATGCTGTGGAAAAATTGTGGCGCTCTCTTCTTTGCAAATTTTGCCACATTGTAGGATTTTAGAGCATGAACAGCATTACCTGTGAGGTACAGGGGCAGCAGAATGGTGTGTGTGGGTTATGCAGCAGGACGAATCGGTACGTCTGAAAATATGAGGCATCATGAAGAAAACATGTAGAAATATTTAGCACCTCAAAACATCAGTGAAAGCAAAGCCATTCTCTAAATGCCTCACAAGCCTAGGCATGCCATCCAAGTAGTTACAAAAAGACTTTCCAAGCTAATCTTCACTTCCCTTGGATCACATTTAGGGTAATACATCAGAAAGTGCAAAAGAAAAAGCCAATAAGTTTGAATTAATTATGAAAGAAGTCTTAAAAATGCTCAAGTCTCACATTAAACTGTATTTTTCACAAAACGTCTCCAGTCTTAGACAATTACATTCCATTTATTTCTGTCTGGGTTAGCTGACTTATGACTACCAACCCCCTGACATTTAAGTCATAAATCAATATTCCTTTGAAATGAACCATGAATATAGAGAATTATTTTCAAAAGCTGGTTGTCAAAGTGGGTATAAAATGTCCCCTTAGCTGGGTACAATTTAACATATGACTGAAATGACATCAAATCGTCTCATTTTGTACCGGTAAAAGTTAGGTGTACTCCAGCACCAATTGCTAATAGTTGCTAGCTGGACCAGAGCAAACAATTAGCATATCCTTTGTGTCTAGGATGATAAAGTCTAGTGCAATAGCGTTCCCAGCAGCGTTATAATACTGTTGTAATCTCACTATAGGGCACTGGTTCCCAGATCCAAACTCAAGTCCCAAATTTTGAGAACATGCCTTTCACCATTATGCTGATGACATTAAACCTTATGTTAATAAAACCAGATGAAGCCTGACATTTTCTGATGTCGCAGGCTGGGAGATAAATTTGTTCCTTCTCCAATCTGCACCTGTGAATCGCCCTTTACCAACATACAATATCAGTTTATATTTGTTTTATTGTCGAGATATTCGGATGCTAAAGTCGTCCATATACCTGGAGTTTATTTTCAGAAAGTATTATATACGGTGCATTAGATTTTATTATGGTTCTTATCCTTGTCCAGTCAACTTTTATTACTCGTGACCGCTGACCAAACCAAAAACATTTGACAGTCATAAAACCATATCCACTTACAATAAACTGAGCGTAAAAAAATATATTTAAGTACTGTATTGTCCAAATAGCCCCATGAAATCTAGTTTTGGCTTCGGTGCACTAGCTACACAGAAATCTGATAATCCATTTTATAAATTATAGAAGTTTATCCAGTTTGGCCACAGGTTTAGTTTCTTGTGGGAAAAAAACAGAACAGTCACATGCATGAAATGAGAAATCAGCATTTATTGCCTAGTTGTTCACTTTTGATCTTGTTTAATACAGATGTCTCAACATAAAACTTGGGAAATTCCCAAAATTGTTATTTGGTAAAAATAAACATTAGAAACTACGTATAATTTCACTCATAACTGGAGAGACTCTCACATCCATAAAATGAGATCTGCTTGATTTCACGCCGAAAAGGCCCAAAATACGGCTGTGCCTTTTGACAATAAAAATATATGACACAAGTCCATAAAGAAAAAAAAAAAAGAAAAAAAACTAAAATAAAGTATATACACTGTCCAATCTCTTTTACTCATCCTCTTCTTCCTTCACCTTCTTTTTTTTCTTCTTTTTCTTCTTTTCTGTTGGCTGAAAAGCAATGAGAGCAATTAAAAAAACCCACCAAGAATATAATAAATAAGATAGACATCGTTTTTATAAAATATGTGAGGTTTACCTCACTTACTGCCACCTCCTCCTCTTCCTCTTTTGGCTCCTCAGGTTCCTCCTCTGCCCTTTTGTCCTTTTTCTTCTTCTTTTTCTTGCCCGACTCTGTTTGTGCTGTTTCAGCTTCTTGCTCTAGAAGACAAGGAAGGAAGACTCTGAGCATCAGGGATGTTTGAACACATCTTCATGAGGGTTTCCCCCAAATTCACACACCTTCTGCCGGTGGTTCCTTTTTAGGCTTTTTGGATTTGACCACCGGTGTTACAGGGTCCTGTTCACTTGTCTCCCCTTCGAGCTCCTTAAACTTCCTCTTTTTCGAGGTGGACGGAATGGTCGAGTCGCCAGAAGGATCATAGATTCTTACTTCACTGAGATAAAAAGAAAGAAAGAAAAAGGACTTAATACTCCTACTTGGAGAAAAAAATTATTTCTAAAAACAAACAAAAAAGCAGGAATGTCTGGCTCCTCACCTCTTGTGCTGGTATTTGTCTGCTTTCGCCATCGCCTTGCCTGTTCCGCTGATTCTTCGGATCTGTGGAGGAAAATCAGGAGTTCGGGCAACTTTTATAAACAAGATTTTTTTTTCTACAAGAAGAAAGATTGCTTCTTTTTGGTCACGTCGCTCTAAAATGACTATTTCTGACAAATCTGCGTGTCTGAGCCATTTCTGCCACATAGAAAATGATTTCACTCGCCTTTTATAGTGGAGCTGCTGTGAAAGAGTAGGATATTGTTTTATTGCTAATTAATTATTGGTTCCTTTATTTTTCACAACAGTAGGCTTCTTTTTCCCCTTTTTATGTCTGTTAAAATTGTATATTTGCAGTCCTGATTGTACTTCTGTTTGAGTCCATAAACACCTTGAAGTAACCCCAGAACAATGCCCCGTTGGCCTAATTTTCCTTCATCTGTGCCCCAGTCGGATGCTTTAAATTGCATTAATAATCAAGTCTGATTGATGTGTTCGTAAACAACATAACGATGGAAGATGGAGATAAACGTATGGATATTGGGGATGAAAAGATATTACAGATTGCAAAAGACTGGGTCAAAAGTTTTCACACCCCTTGGATAAAACTAAAACACGTTACAAGGAGAAATTTTAATGGGGTTGTTCTGGAGCCCAACACAAAGAAGGGAATAACGGGAGCCGACATAAAATGAAAGACGGCTGTCGTACTTACTCCTCTGTCCTCCAACTGTCGCAGCCTAGCCTCCAGCTTGGCCCGGTTCTCTACTCCCATTTCTGCATTCGTGTCCTCGCCGAGCGCGTCGTATCGAATAGCCAGGGACGCTTTAGCCGCCAGCATTCTGGAAATCTGGGCGCCAGACAAAGGTAGAGGGTGGGTTTACTTCCTAATGTGTGGAGACGATGCAGCCCAACAAGCCCCGTCGTCCTGGACTCACCTTGCCTTTGTTCTTGGCTGTGGTCTGACCCACTAAGGAGGCGTGGTATATGAGGCCGTACTTGGGAGTGTCTTTGCGGGTCTTCAGGGCTCTGAACAGAGCCTTCTCGGCTCCGAGGATCTGCACAGTGGAGGCTGGGTGCTTTGCCAGATTCAGAAGGGATCCTGAATATAGAGCGGGAAACCATAAAATGAAGAGCTTCTTACCCCCCCCAGAATCTGCCAACAGGGACTAATAGTGACAGCTCAGATGAGGTAGTGACTTAAACGCATCAAACATATTCAGTTAAATGACATGTAGTCGTCATCATCACCGCTGTCGCTTTAAAGGCATGGTTCCCACACTCAAACTCCCTCAGGCCCTTCTAGTCCATTTTTACAGAGTCATCAGACATTCACTGTGAATTCGTGACAGAGGAAGACGAACCGATAAACCGAAAGACGGACTGACAAGATCGCCAAAGAGATGAACACACTGACAGAAGGATGAACGGACAAACGAACAGATGGAAGAGGGGGGCAAGACGTATGGACAGGCAGACGAATGGAGAGACAGGCTAACGGACAGATAAACCGGTGGCAGAGAATGACGAACCGACTAAAAATGGGACAGCGGACACATGGACGATCGGATGGATGGATGACTCTATGGACAAATTACTGGATAGACTGTATAAAAAGAAGGAATGATTAACTGGATGGACGGGTTGACAGACGGATAGGTGATTGGACGGATAGAAGGATGAACGACCACAGGAACAGAGGAGTGGACAGATCGCTAATGGGCAGATCCACCGATGGCTGAAACAGATTTATGGATTGAGAGAGCGAAACAGGAACGATACTGGAACTAGAAAGATTTTTTCATCCTGTTTAATACCTCACACACACACACACACACACACACACACACACACAGAGCAGGAACCCTGTGAGTGGCTCTTCTTAACCCAACCTACCGGCATGCGAGATGAGGCGTGCCCCGACCAGCTCCCCCACCATCACCGTCAGGTTGGGGGCGATGGCCATCATCCTGTTCTTCAAGTAGTCATAAAGCTGGGCACGGTACTCTGATATCTCGATCACCTGTGGGGAACAACGCAATCCGTGTTACAGAAGGGCACGCGGGTCAGCTGGAGGCCCCGCGGGGCACCCTGCCGCACTCCAACGGGGGGCTGTTCAGAGGAGGTAGTGACTGACCCACACAGAGTGTTTCAGGGTAAAGACAACCGTCGGTTTCATCACCACAGCCGCTCCAGTCGGAGCAACCGTGGCAGACTCGTACCTGGTCGCACAGGTGCCGGATGTTGCCGATGTCCTGCTCCGACACTTCGGTCCCCATGGAGATTTCAGCAGCTAGCTTAACCTCGGCTTCGATCTCCTCCGGGAGAAACTCCGACAGATCCGTGCTGGACACATTCGTGCGGTCGCCTTCA
The DNA here is from genome assembly GCA_037039145.1 of Fundulus diaphanus. NCBI lineage: Eukaryota > Metazoa > Chordata > Actinopteri > Cyprinodontiformes > Fundulidae > Fundulus > Fundulus diaphanus. The sequence continues at coordinate 16,983,982 of CM073139.1, read as the reverse complement.
AAGACAAAGAGACGGGAAACACTACTTTAAAAAAATGCACACCCAATAACAAAAAGAAGAAAAAAAAGCCCTTTAACCCTTTAGAAAAATGGAGTAGGTATTAAAAAAATAAATAAGTAACAATAAAAGAAAAAAGAAAAAAAAGGAAAAATGGAGTAGGGGGATTGAGTTTATCAACTATACGGGAAAATTTCATTTAAATCTGATGCAAATGGCGATTGTATTGTATTTTCATTTATGTAAATCAATGGCACACCCCTTAGGTTATATCTTATGAAAATGAATAATAATAATAAAAAAAGCCCCCCCATTCAGCCCAAACCAAGCTTACCGACTTTGCGGACCGTTTTGCAGTAGGCCAGGTTGTCCGTGATGACCTTTCCCAGCTCGGGGAAGTGCCAGCCGTACCACTCTCTGCAGCGCATGATGTAGTTGTTGAGCTCCTTGTCCAGGTCATCCAGAAGCGCTAGGGACACGAGACAGAAAGCCCGACTCACATCACTTACACACAGCGGCCGTTAATGAGCGCCATGCTACAGAAATCAGGCCTTCAGATTCTGGGGTACATCTCAACCAGGCCAGCCAGTGCAGTACAGACTCATTTTACAGCTAATTTATTGCCATTCGATCAGTTTCTAAGAGCACGTGATTAACCACACACTGATTTTTGCGATGAGGGGGAGCCTTTGATATTACAAATTAACTGGATTTAGAGCTGGACTTTGACTAGGCCAGTTAAATACATTAACATGCTGCAACTCTGGCTGTACGTTTTGGGTCGTTGTCCTGGTTGAAAGCGAATCGCTGCCTCAGTTTTAAGTCTTCGTCGGCCTTGTAACAGGCTTCAATGCTAGCCTTGTTCAGCTTGGCACCGTGTTGCGCCACTTCGTCGTGGCCCGTCCCATTGAAGTCCAGTAAAACAGAAGTTGGCGGTTGCGAGATAACGCGTACCAAAACTTATCGAGGTGTAAATACTGTTGCAAAATATATATAAAAAAGTAAAACCCGGACACTTACAGATGGCCTGCACGATCATTGTGTCCACCTTGTCCGGACTGAACTTGAGCTTATAACGGGACAAACTGCAAACAGACGGAGAAATTAAAAACAGTTCATTTCCGCGTCCCATTTTCTGTTAAGTGAGACAAGAAAGACCAAAAGAGCCTCAGCGGTAGTGACGAATGCTGAGGAAAATCCACACAGGAGTTTCAGACAGCAAAATGTAATCATGGGCAGCGGTCACTTCATAACTGCCCGTCTGCGCACCACCGACCTGTGAGCCAAGCCCAGCGACATGGCGCTGAAGTCCCTGGCAGGGAGTCCGGAGATGAGGCCCTCCATCTGGCTCCGGATGCACCTCATCAGCTCGGCCACGGCGGGGCTGTAAACGCAGCTCAGGTCCAGCTTTTCCTGGGAAACGTACTCTGTCAGACGCAGGACCCTACTGAAAGCGTCTCAATAGCAGCGAGCCGTCGCTTGCTTACTTACTTTAATGACTCCGCCCAGCTTAGCATCGCTAATGGCCAGCTGCTCGTGGGCTTCTTTGGCTACGACTTTCTTCAGGACCTTCTTCAAGCTCTTCCCAATTTTCCCCTCGACAAGGGCGGTGGCAGCTGAGGCGAGAAAAACGGCGATTAAAGGAAGCACAGAAGATAAAAAAAGAAAAACCTACTTGTTTTTTAATATATATACACGTGAATGCACCTCGGGCAAAATCATTCATATTACTCGAACTTTTCACGGTTAATGCAGTACAACGGAACCCCGAAGCCGACACAGGGCAGCTCAGATTTACACAGAGGACTCGGATGAGTTTTAAGGTGAATTCATTTGGGAAGAAGACTCCAGGGTGGCCGAATACTAATGTACGGTACAGTCATAAGGTTTTAGATTGTTAGAATCTCTGAAAACGCAACTTTGCGCTGGACTTTCACATGATCCCAATCATAAACGCAGGTTTGAGGCTTTAATGTGACACAAACGTGAGAGGAAAAAAAACCCTCCCGTTGTAGTATGATCTCAGTGGTAGTGACGATTCTGTGAAGCACCTCATGTTTAGATCAGCCACAGACAAACATCACAGATCAAATGTCTTAAAGCGGGAGTCTGAAAGGCACACAGCGCAGTACCTGCTAAGGCCTCTGTGGTGTCCTGGAACTTCTCAAAGTGCTTCAGTTTCAGTCTGGTGGGAGAGAGGGAGAGAAAGAAGCAAAACCGGGTCACTTTTAGTCCTAAAACATCAATCCGGGTGGGATTGCCAGGCACACGGCGTCTACACGTACATTTTGTTGGCTTTCTCGGGCGTTTCAAACTCCTTATACAGGCTGTCCACCTGCTGCAGCTTGGACTCATCGAGGACCTAAAAGACACAAAAATAAAGATCAAACATCAGATCAAACAGCAACCTTCTGCTGACGCAATTGGCCGAGCTTCGTTAAATATCCTTTTTTTCCAAATTATATAGAGTTAACAATAGAACTAATAGACGGGTCTACAAGTGATAATATGATTGTACTGGAATTAAGCAGACTGATCTGAACAGAATTTAGGCCAATTATTTATGGATTTTCTCTAATGCAGCTGATGAGAATCAGAGGTAACCCTTGCTCAGGAAAAACCTCTCAGAGAAGCTTCATGACGATTGAAGATACTTTAAGGATCAGAAAAAAATCCTACATATGCGGACAAATCGGGAAGGCCTGAAATCCCATAACACAGGGGGGAAAAAAGCATTTGGCCATAGCCGAGCAAGCTTCCTCCACGCTGGAAAAAAACAGGCAGATGAGGCTCCGTGTGCACACGTGGTTACAGGCCTGCAGCGATGCTAGCTCTGTGCTAACATGCGGACCTTTGATGGCAACCCCGATCGCGTAAAGCAAAAACACGTGGTGACACTTCGGGACGTAAAAAGCAAGTTTTTATCACTCTACCAGCGTTTTCGCACACATTGCCGCAAACGTAAACCCCGGTGAACAGCCGTTCCCCAGCAGCGATGCTAATGGAGGCTAACCCCGCGTGCAAAAAGTCTCCAAATCGCAACGATCTCTTTAAATGAATTAATCGGAAACAAAATAATAAAAAAAAGATGCGGCGCTTACTTTAAAAATGGCGTAGCCAGCGGCGGTCTCAAATAGCACCAACATTTTGAAAACAGTCCTGTGGATGTGTCTGAAGGCTCTCCCGGCAGGAGAGCAGAGTAAACTTAGCTTCTCCTCTGACTGACTGTCTGTCCTCGGCACGCGGTAGCAGAGCGAGAAAGAATAGCGAGCGGAAACTGCCGGGTTGCCAGGTTCGCCCCCATGGGCCGAAAAGACACGGTTTCGCACAATTGTTCCCACAGAAAATATTCTGAATCAGAAACACATATCTAGTATTGGAGTGTTTTAGTACTTCTATTCATACAAACCCGTTTTGGCGTTCAGGGCAAGTTATGACATTTTAATAGGTTAGAGTCCAAAAAGATCTTTTGGAAGTATACACCTATGGAAGTGTTTCACTTACTGACCCGATGTATTTTATTGGGAGTTTAAGTGATACACAAACACAACTGCTGCATGTTTTTTTTTCTTTTTCACGTTATAAAAGTCGTTTTCTGTTCTTTTACATATATAAACATTAAACCCTTGTCCCCCATCCCCCCCTTTACTCTGATACTCCTAAACACATCCGGTGCAACCAACTGACTAGAAAAGCCACCTAATTAATAATATATTTTTCCACCTGTGTGTCCATCATTGCACAAGAACCTGAAAATGCCATCCCCTGGTAACACACCCCTTAACAAAAAGTAGTTTATTCAAGTGTACTTATTTCATACTTAAAATGAGGCCGTGTACTTGAGGTTTACTTTTTATAAACTATATTTCATGTACTTAAAAGTATCGTGAAGTATACTTGACTTATACTGAAACGTATAAACAGAAGTCTAAGACTACGTGCATTAATATTAAGACTAAGAATGAAATTAACTTCAAGTATACTACTTTTTGTTAGGGGAGGGCAGTGGCTTCATCATACTGTGGGCCTGCTTTCTTCATCAGGGACTTAAAAGCTGTTCAGGGTTGATGCAAAGATGGTTGGAGTTAAATACAGGATCATCCTGGAAGAAAATCCTGGAAAACCGCAAAGCACTGGAGTGAGCAACATTTTACAATTATGATAAAAACAACTATGCCAAAGACAGTTAAATCCCTGCTCAACAACCAACTCAGTTACTTCTCCATAATTATTAATCATAATTATTAATCACTCCGAGAAATTAACAAATAGGTCTGAAAAGATTGTTGGATAAAAGGATTCCCAGATTTTTTTGTACAATAAGCAATAATCCAGATGCTTTGATAAATGACAAAGTGTTTTCGAGCAATATCTCCGTGGCTCTGGTTCTGGTTCACTGATCTCTATCTATTCACTGGATTGCTGATTCGCCGTTGGTAGTACACGTCGCTGTGAAGCCACCAGCCGCCATATTGGTACTCCCTATTTTCCTCCAGTAACTAGGGAATACGTGCGCTACAGCATCGAACAACGATGATTTTCTCATGTTCAGGGGGGCTTAAGACTTTTAAAATGTCAAATGCCATATACTTTTATGTTATGTACTAACACTATCAAGTACTGAGAAAGTCATGTGCTGAAATATTTTGCATGTTATATATATATATATATATATATATATATATATATATATATATATATATATATATATATATATATATATATATATATATGTGTAATATGGCTGTACTAATACTAGTACTAATATATATATATATATATATATATATATATATATATATATATATATATATATATACACTACCGTTCAAAAGTTTGGGGTCACATTGAAATGTCCTTATTTTTGAAGGAAAAGCACTGTACTTTTCAATGAAGATAACTTTAAACTAGTCTTAACTTTAAAGAAATACACTCTATACATTGCTAATGTGGTAAATGCCTATTCTAGCTGCAAATGTCTGGTTTTTGGTGCAATATCTACATAGGTGTATAGAGGCCCATTTCCAGCAACTATCACTCCAGTGTTCTAATGGTACAATGTGTTTGCTCATTGGCTCAGAAGGCTAATTGATGATTAGAAAACCCTTGTGCAATCATGTTCACACATCTGAAAACAGTTTAGCTCGTTACAGAAGCTACAAAACTGACCTTCCTTTGAGCAGATTGAGTTTCTGGAGCATCACATTTGTGGGGTCAATTAAACGCTCAAAATGGCCAGAAAAAGAGAACTTTCATCTGAAACTCGACAGTCTATTCTTGTTCTTAGAAATGAAGGCTATTCCATGCGAGAAATTGCTAAGAAATTGAAGATTTCCTACAACGGTGTGTACTACTCCCTTCAGAGGACAGCATAAACATGCTCTAACCAGAGTAGAAAAAGAAGTGGGAGGCCGCGTTGCACAACTGAGCAAGAAGATAAGTACATTAGAGTCTCTAGTTTGAGAAACAGACGCCTCACAGGTCCCCAACTGGCATCTTCATTAAATAGTACCCGCAAAACACCAGTGTCAACATCTACAGTGAAGAGGCGGCTGCGGGATTCTGGGCTTCACGGCAGAGTGGCAAAGAAAAAGCCATATCTGAGACTGGCCAATAAATGAAAAAGATTAAGATGGGCAAAAGAACACAGACATTGGACAGAGGAAGACTGGAAAAAAGTCTTGTGGACGGATGAATCCAAGTTTGAGGTGTTTGGATCACAAAGAAGAACGCTTGTGAGACGCAGAACAAATGAAAAGATGCTGGAAGAATGCCTGACGCCATCTGTTAAGCATGGTGGAGGTAATGTGATGGTCTGGGGTTGCTTTGGTGCTGGTAAGGTGGGAGATTTGTACAGGGTTAAAGGGAATCTGAATAAGGAAGGCTATCACTCCATTTTGCAACGCCATGCCATACCCAGTGGACAGCGCTTGATTGGAGCCAATTTCATCCTACAATAGGACAATGACCCTAAACACACCTCCAAATTGTGCAAGAACTATTTAGAGCAGAAGCAGGCAGCTGGTATTCTATCGGTAATGGAGTGGCCAGCGCAGTCACCAGATCTGAACCCCATTGAGTTGTTGTGGGAGCAGCTTGACCGTATGGTACGCAAGAAGTGCCCATCCAACCAATCCAATTTGTGGGAGCTGCTTCTGGAAGCGTAGGGTGCAATTTTTCCAGATTACCTCAACAAATTAACAGCTAGAATGCCAAAGGTCTGCAATGCTGTAATTGCTGCAAATGGAGGATTCTTTGACGAAAGCAAAGTTTGATTTAAAAAATCTTATTTCAAATACAAATCATTATTTCTAACCTTGTCAATGTCTTGACTCTATTTTCTATTCATTTCACAATGTACGGTGGTGAATAAGTGTGACTTTTCATGGAAAACACAAAATTGTTTGGGTGACCCCAAACTTTTGAACGGTAGTGTATATATATATATATATATATATTAGTATTAGTACAGTCACTGACTGTAAAATTACCTGTGAAACGTCTTCCCACAGCCAGAAAACTGCTTTGTTATTGCAGGCAAATCCTATGGGATTCTGTCAGAGTAGGGAGTAGCAAAATGGCGGCCAGTGACTTCAGTTTTTCGGGCCTATCAGCAATCCAGTGAATAAATAGAGATCAGTGCTCTGGTTTCATCTTCAACTCTAACCATAGACATAATATAAGAGTAGACCCCGCATTGACTGTCGCTGCGCAGGAATTACGGCCGCCATCTTGGGGTGGTCGACTTGCTACACTAATCTGCTGATTCAAGCTGAACACACTAATGATGCCTCAGCACTGTGCGGCTCATTTTTGTTTAAATCGAGGGACTATTTACGTCGAGGAATAACTTTTCACAAGTAAGATGAACAGATATCGTTTATATTTTTGATTAGAATGTGATTTTTCTAAAATTAGGCAGAAAGATACAGGTCTACACGTCCAAATCTTTGTTACTTGGTCTCTCCAAAACCGCATCTGCTCCGTGAAGGCATCAGAGCTTTGTTAGACATTAGTGAATAAACAGCATGTATATATATATATATATATATATATATATATATATATATATATATAGAGAGAGAGAGAGAGAGAGAAAGAGAGAGAGAGAGAGAGAGTTCATTTGCAAAAACAGATAACTCCGTTTTTATAAATTAAGAAAACATACTTTTTATTATTTAGTTAAGGTGATACCAGTCAAACTAGCCTACCTGATGAATTTGATCAGGTAAGAGCGACATAACAAAATAATGTCATCTCAAAAATACACCTTCATTAAAAGGACCCCCCCCCCACACACACACACACACACACACACACACACACACACACACACATTTACATTTTAGTTTATTTGGCTAAAAACTGAGTTATCTGTTTTTGCAAATGAACTCTTCATATATACAGTGAACCCTCACTATATCGCGGTTCCCCTTTCACGGTCTCGCTGCTTTATGGATTTGCATTGATGAGCCGTTCAGTACAGTTCTCAAACATAATCGATGGTGGCATGTCGGTTTATTCCAAAAATGAGAATCTTCACCTGCATGTCGGTTTATAAGATTCTTTTTGCCCAGAAGAACAACAACTACCGATAACTATGTTTTTCTCACTAAAACACACACCTGTACCGCGGGCTTTAGAAGAAAAAAACGCTACATAGCGGAGTCGGGATGCAGCGGCTCATTGAGAAGAACAGTGAAATACACGTGAGTCACTATTTGTCCTACTGTACTTTGTATTTTTTTCATAATCATTTTTCATTTTCTCCCGTTCTAATACAATGACTCGGGTCGCGGTGGGGCGGTGCTGATCTCCGCAATTTGAAGCATTCAGTTCGTATTGATGATCAAATTAGTATTTTACAGCACAGTAGTTATTTGTAAAAACAAAAACAAAAAAACGTTTATACAGTACTTTTATTTGTTAAACAAATACTTGGGCCTGTAAAAAGGTTTTGTTCTTTGGTTTCAATGTACTATGGAGTATTTCATTGTATAATAATTGTAAAGAAAATAAAGGTTACTACTTCACGGATTTCGCCCTATCACGGGTTCTTTTTGGAACGTATATATATATATATATATATATATATATATATATATATATATATATATATATATATATATGTGTGTATATATATATATATATATGTATGTTTTTGTATATAGTAATAACAAAAAAAAATATTAAAGTGTATGAGTGGCTGTGTTTTGCAGCATACATAAATTCTGTCAGAATATTCAATTACTTTTACCACACTAAGAACATTTAACTGCACTGAACCATTTGTTATAATAGCTATAACTTTAAAGTTTTCAGAAAAAAAAACAACGTGAAAATTAGTTCAATAATCAGCAAGTATAGTTGACTTAAATTGATTCTGCACCTGGTTAACACATTACACTGAGCTGAGTTCTCGACCGCCCCAAGATGGCGCCCCTAAATCTCGCCCGCGCCTGTAGGCGAGAGCGGTCGATGCGGGGTCTACTCTTTATATATGTCTATGACTCTAACGAGTTGAATTTCGAGAGCTCCCATTTCCGAATTTTTTGAACGCAACACAGCTCTCTTTCCTGTTGTCACGGAAGTGACGAACTCCAGCATAAACATGTGCTCCGTTGAGCTTCGTGGAGGGGAGAAAGCTCACGCGAGTATAGCTAAACACAGCCAAAAGTGGTAAAAAGAAGGAAAAAGACGTTAACGACCGAGAGAAATGAACGAACCAGGACGATATCCGCCTCCGGACTTCAGCTGGCCTCCACCGGACTTCATGCAGCAGCAGCAGCAGCAGCAGCAGCCCCGCTCCAGCAGCTTCCACCCCAGCATGTGGAACTGGGGAGAGACGCCCTCTGAGCCCAGCTGGGGCCGCGGTATCAACCAAGGCGGCTATCACCACAGACCGGCTCACTATGGCCCTCCATTCCGTCAGTATATCACCCAGTTTGGTTTTCAGTGTTTGATTTCAGCTTCGCAGCTCTGGTCTGGTTGGCTTAACAATAACAGAACAATGACAGGCAGGTTCTCGCATTGATTCGTGCGTGTTGTCTTTCTCAGATCAGCATCATGGCGGTGAGTGGTACCAATCTGGACATCCAGGGGGCAGGCAGAACCAAAGACCTCCCCATCAACAGGCCAGGAAGGTGACTTGTCCATCTCTCCTTTAGCAGCCTTTACCTTTTTGAACCTCTTCACGTTTTGTCTCATTAAATCTCCAAACGTCAATGGACTTTATTATATGGTAGATAAATTTGAAATGACACGAAACCTTAAACGAATAAGATCATACACGGTTTTCCAAATGGGTTTTCTGCCCATTTTTTGTATACTTTGATATCTTATATAAAATCCAGTGTAACGGTTACCTTTTAAAAGTTACGTAATTTCTAAACAAAAATCCGCCAGGGTTCACATCACTGAGTTTGACTGTAAAAATCACAACCCCACCATTAACTATGGCAGTGGCAGCATCATCCTGTGGGGATCTGTCGCATAGAAATTCCAACAGTGCGTTGAAGTTTGCAGCGTTAATAAAATTTGCAATAGGGCTTGGGCGTCATGACGTAATCATTCGCGTGGCCGCCATGTTGACTGCCTCCGCCGCCGCTACTCAGACTACTGCCTATGACCACCGCGTACTGTACTCCCTCTCACCCGTGTTTTAATTTGATTAATTTCACCTTAACTTGATTTCAACCATGGTAAACCGTTGCTGTATTGTGGGCTGTAACAGCGCAACACATGATCGCCATGGGAAAAACAGAAAATGGGTTAATTTTCCACCGCTTTCCTGCCTGGAGACGCAACCACGGAGAACAAGTGTCAGAGATAACGAAGAGTCGTTGGCTCGCTTGGATCGCGGCTGTAAGACGACCGAATATAACTTTCCACAGTATCCCGATGTCAATGAGAGTGTGTTCCCTGCATTTTCATTCTGGTAAGTTAAAGATGCACGGTTTTATTTTATAGCCTACATTGTTTCTTTCCTTCAACCGCGACACCACAAACATGCATGAATGTGCGCCCAGAGACGGTTGATATAGCATTTCCTCCTCTTCGTTACTAACTACACTTTTGAAACACATAGCAGCTAGTTAAAAGTACATTACATGTGTGAGTGGTTGTTAGCACTAACGGTTAGCAGCTACTAACCTAGCAGGTGCCAGAGCCCGTCTGAGCACAGCTTACCTTTGTACGAATTACTGTGTTCCCAATGTTTGCTGGATTTATGATCTGCAGCTCAACTGCACATGAGACTCCAAGTACTTGTAGCTTTGGAACTGTTCTGAAGTATAGGCGCTCACACCACAAACAAGGTAGCCGAAGACGTCCGATATGCAAAACGGTGGCAACAAGTCGTCGGTGCTCCACTCATTGTTCGGGACTTCATATGGATCCAAATTATTAATAATGCTGATTTTGTCAACATACCGGTCCCTGGCTTCTCTGTTTAAGGTGTCCCGGTAGATTACAGATCCTTTTCGGGATTTAAACATCTTTTTTCTATCTATTCTACTTCTACTTCTCTTCGTTCAACAACGTTATGTCAGCGTTAAGTTAACGTTCGCGTAGCTGTCAACATGGCCGCCACGTCCCACAATGCAACGCGAATCCCAAGCCCTATAGACCAATGTGGCCTGTATGTCCAGTGGTCTTTTCTGCGTAAGTGCCTAAGTTGAGATGTTTATTTTTTCAATCACAAAATACATATTTCCATAACAAATACACCAAAGCAATCAAAAAAAGGACCCAATTCTAAAATTTGCAGTACGTCGCAAGATGCCTTTAATATCAAAGAACATACTCAAGAGAAAAAGAAAGTTAAAAGAGAAAATCATATTTTTGACCATCATCCAAATAAAAAATTCACTCGGTCATGTAACTGGTTAAGTTTTATATTCTAACATTTTCTTTTTAAATAGAAATAACGAATTACCCATTTTCATATCTATTCTAACGTCATTCCATAACTGAGCACCAAAAACAAACATTTCTGTTTTAACACCTTTTTAACTTTTGGCACAATAAACTTACAGTCATCTCTTTGGTTGTATTTTGTTTATTGCAGTACAAAATATTTTTGAACACACTTGGATTATTTTATAATTAACTATATCCTTTAAATATTATAACTTTAGATTTAAAAAAAATAATGCATTTGTGTGATCCAAGTACGCTGTCTTATTTATCAGGAGTATGACTTGTTTTTGTTGTAAAACTATGGGGTAAGATCACTTCCTAAATAGAATTGTACATAAAAGGATAGTTGTGTCCATATTAGTCAGAAGTTGTGCATAACAAACATTTGTAAACTCATAATTTAAATCGCATTCAAAAGATACAACATACAGTTTAAATAGTTACAACTTCAATAACTAATAAATACAAATTTCAAGTTTAAATTTGTGCTTTACTCTTTATGAACACAAACAGCAGCGGCTGCTTGAGAATACGGATTTTTTCTTTGAGAATATGAATTCACAACAGTGGTCTGACGTCACGGTTTCCAAGGCTGGTTAACGGAGCACAGAGTGCGAAGATAGGAGCCGCGCATGCGCTCTTCAGACTGACCGTCTCTGAATTCACCGCGGCTGCAGCTTCATTCCAGACAGCGCAGAGATCACAGTGGTAAGTTAAACATTTCCTTTTCTGCTGCTGTTCTTCAAAAGTACGTTTTCAGATCGTTTGAGGCGAGAACATTATACTTTTAAGCTTCCCTATGTGGCCTGTTTACAGAGTTAGTGCGTAATTTTAATAAAAAGTCCGACGTTGAGCGTCTGTGCCAACTGGTAGGTTTTTTAAGATTGACAGCCTATTTCCTACTTTTATCTTTAAAAAACAACATTGAGGATGGTATTAAACATGTGATCACGTTGAAATTGTGACTATTTATCTGTAAAGAATTAAAATGAAAACATAATTTTTATATATTAGTAACAGTAAAGGGAGTAGGGTTAAGCTACTTTGTTGCACCTACTAACCTTCACAGCATTGTTCATTAAGGAAAAGTTATTTCTGTCTGCCCACCTTTACAATGATTAATCTATAAATTGTGTGCAGTTAGTTCAGTTAATTATTTCAGTGAAATGGTAGAAATACCAGAGAAGGGAAGCCATTTGTTACATTTACTACTATTCATTTGACCCTTTCTTTCTTGAGAACTATAATAATCTGCATGTTAACCACATATAGTTTTATGGTGTGAAAAGGTGAGAATTGAAAAAACAATTATGGTAACATTTGGCATTTTTTATTTACAGGAAGAAACAGAAACAAAAAACGTGAGGATAAACACTTATGTGCCGATCCTCCAAATATTTTTTAATGAAGGGGACCTGAAACCAGCCGTCAGGCTAAGACGGGCCACCATCCTCCTCCTCCTTCAGCTGCTGCCCATCCAGAAGGTCCATGGATGGCCAGGGGAGATAGAGGTGCTGGTGACCCTCTACTGGCTGGCCTGCGGTGCATCCTATAGGGAAACAGCTTGCCAGTAAGATCTCTTACCTTCTTGTCCTTAAATATTGCCAACAATGACACACAATTGATACATATATTATATTAATTAGATAGAAGATTAAGACATATCAGCATATTACAAGTTAATTTTGTATTTGGTGCAGGTCAAGTGGAGGCACGCTACAACAGACACCACGCCAAGGTGAGAAACATCATCGAGCGTGCCTTTGGTGGTCTGAAGACACGTTGCGTTCCATCTTCTTAAGGGCGTTGGAGGTCCGCCTGATGTTTGCCCCAAAAGTAATCGCCGCCTGCTGCATCTTCCACAATATTAGTATAGAGGCAGGGGACCAGCTGGACGTGGAGGACGAGGAGGTGGACCCAGAGGAGGGCGACCATCCGGCGGCTGAAGACAGGGAGCTGCTCCAGCTGGCTGCATGTTTAAGTTGACATGACTACATGTGACCTAACGTAGATCAGTTGTAGTAGTCATGTACACATGCTGCTTCATTTCATTTTTTTCACTACCTGTAAAAATACATAAAATAATCAGTAAATTAATTTCCATTCCAACTATTTTTAATTGTATGTTTGTAGGCGTTGTCTATTTGTATAAGATGTTAATAGAAGTTATTTCTTTGTTTTAAACCACGTTAGTAACTGTTAATTTGTTAAATATGTTACACCTTCATTGTGTTCCAAAGTTAAAACATTTGTCTAAAATAAATATCTGTATTTTTTTTCATATATTGTTACTATTGTTTTCTTTCCCTCTTTCTTCTCTCAATTCTTCGTGTCCTCACTCAGAGGAAACTCACTTAGATAGGAAAAACATTTATAGAATTTATTTATTTATAGATTTTATATTAGGGCTGGACGATATAGAAAAAAGCATATTGATAAAAAAAATGCATATTGATCGATAGATAATTATCAAAAATATTTAAAACCTGGCTCTTATAATATTGCTAAATGACTTACTTTTAATATCACACACAAACACTCAATCCCAATTAAATTCTTATTTAACCAACATTTTTAACCATAACTGATTTTTTTATGAAAAATGACTTAACTTAAGAGACCTGGGTGATGTTATTAAATACTGACAAAGAATAAACTAAAGTGACCAGCGCTGTTAGGGAGCGCTGTTAGAGAAAAACTTGCAGCCCGGAACTTTATATCGCGGATCAAGAGTGGCGAGTAGTTGTTTGAAGCCAGGTTTTTCAACTGCAGACAACAGCAGCATATCCATCACTATGAAGCACGTTACTGCATGCCTGATGTCCTTACGCCGCCAGGACGCTTTGTCATTTTATCACAAAGAAGGAAGCCCAGTTTAGCTGCTATACCTGCTTTGTTTTGGAAGAAGTTCCATAAGATTCCTAAGAAGATGACGCGGAGTCGCGCGGGGCTAAAACGGCTCGCGCTGCTGCAGGTGTGAGCGGCTTACGTGATGAAACAAGTTGGTTGCGTTACCAGACTTTGTTTTTACCGGTTCCTTGCAAAATTTAAAAATCATTGGTTTATTTCTGTCAGGCTGGCGAACTAGTAAAACCCCGTTTTGGGACAATTATTCACGTGCTCTGTGTTGTGGTTTGAGAGGGCGGGCTTTGTGACGGTGTGCCTGGGTCCGCGATTACGATTGGTTGAGAGGAAGCAGTGACTGCAGCATCAACTAATATAATAGGCTAAGAGGAAGGAAGGAAAACTGTCTCTATAACCAACTTTTATCGACCCTTTTTTCCCCCTTATTGTGCCACAAGTCTTTCGACTGATATATATTGTTATTAAATTATCGTCCAGCTCCATTTTATATGCTGCTGTCATCCTTGGGAGACATTTACAATTTATTCCAGCAATGCGGTACCGCGCACGTGACGCCACGGCCTTAAGAGTAACGCCCCTTTTGCCGCACCGGTAGGGCAAACAGTCGTAGAACGCACATACAAACCAGCCATTACAAGCGCAACAGAACCAGCGATATGACCGACTTTGCAGCCATTAAACTTACCCAAGACGATGTCCCAGGCGCACGGTTTACTGGTCGCACTGTGGAAGAGCACACCAACCTTCAGCTGAAACGGTGGCTTGAGTGTCGAGGGCTCAAAAAAACCGGAAGACGGGCCGAGTTGATTCAACGGTAAGCTTTGTTTTTTTCCCTGCTCGGCGTTCATGCCTTTGTTATGATTTCCACCGTGCTCCGTTCACGTCGGCCTTTTTTGTTAGTTTGCAATCAACGTCCAGGAATCTGTATATCTTGCCAATAGGTAGCTACAAAACGATTGTTCACATCTCAGAATCTTTCGCTTAAGAGATTCAGGGCGTTTGTTTTTGAGTAAGCTATCCCAGTAGCAGGGTACCATGTTAGCGCCTGCTAACATGCTAGCCTATATGCTATCATCACCCTTTCCACCGACAAAATGCTTGCTACATATGTAGGTGAATTTGGTAACTTTTTCCGGGTTGAAATGTTGTGTAGGCCGCCCGCACAAGTGTACCCAACGCACACACTTCTCCTTGGCACTCTTGAGTTTCGGGAAATTAATGAAGAAAACATCCTTCATATGCGGCCGATCAGCGTACCTCGAGTCGCTGTTGCACGTCCCATAGCAACAATGTTTATAAACCATGGTCTTAGATGTTGGAAAAAGCAGTCGTTTACCAAGTAATATCTAGGCTAACGCACGTCTCTTCCACAGCAAAACAGCGGCGGTTTGGGAGTTTGCCCTACTGCGTACCACGTGATGTGACGTCATCGTGACGTGTTTCTAAAAATAGCTCGCGCGCGGTACCGCATTATTGAGTTAATAAAGCAACACGCATCAGCCTGATAAACACAAAACAAACACCAACTCTGTAAATAGGGAAGCTTAAAAGTATAATGTTCTCGCCTCAAACGATCTGAAAACGTACTTTTGAAGAACAGCAGCAGAAAAGGAAATGTTTAACTTACCACTGTGAGCTCTGCGCTGTCTGGAATGAAGCTGCAGCCGCGGTGCATTCAGAGACGGTCAGTCTGAAGAGCGCATGCGCGGCTCCTATCTTCGCACTCTGTGCTCCGTTAACCAGCCTTGGAAACCGTGACGTCAGACCACTGTTGTGAATTCGTATTCTCAAAGAAAATATCCGTATTCTCAAGCAGCCGCTGCTGTTTGTGTTCATGAAGAATAAAGCACAAATTTAAACTTGAAATTTGTATTTATTAGTTATTGAAGTTGTAACTATTTAAACTGTATGTTGTATCTTTTGAATGCGATTTAAATTATTATGAGTTTACAAATGTTTGTTATGCACAACTTCTGACTAATATGGACACAACTATCCTTTTATGTACAATTCTATTTAGGAAGTGATCTTACCCCATATAAAACTCTAACATTGGACATTATTTTAAAAGGTGTTCCCGGTTCTACTCAATATGTCATATACGCTAGTATCGGGGTACAATAAATTGTAAACAATGCGTTGTAAGTAAGCAAATCGTTTGTTTTATACAAAATAGCAAGTATTTCTGATTTATTTATTTATTTATTTTTTTTTTTTTTTAAACCTTTATGTAGTTTATATGCTGCCTCCATGTTAGCCTGCTGTCAACAATGACCCATAAAAACTTTGTGAAAAACTCTCTCTCAATTTCAATACCATTCATTTAAAGTTTTATTTCTCTAAATGCCTCTTTCTTACTTCCAAAAACCATAAATTCGTTTTTTACGATATTGAGAGACAATTTCATCAAACCACGTTTTGAGTAACTTTAGCTCTTTTTCTGTTGGTCAAGAGAGTATTTAATTTTTTACCAGACAAAACTATAGTATCATCTGCAAACTTAATAAACTTACATTGATTTGAAATTTTACATATGTCAATAATAAAAATATTGACAGAGTTTTGGACCAATCACAGAGCCTTGTGGCACTCCACATGTTGTCCTAAATCCAGACGCTGTATTTTCCAGTTTGACACACTGTTGTCCATTTTCCAGGTAACTTTTTTTTCTAAGATGATGTTCCTCTTATCCCGTACTTGTTTAGTTTTTCCATAGTATCAAATGTTGTTTGCTTTTTGCCTAAAACCATATTGTTGCTCACATAGTAGTTTATTCCCCCCCAAAAACTGTTTAACAAATTGTTTGTCCAAAAATTTTTAAAATTGTGGTGGAAGAGAAATGGGCCTAACGTTTTCCATACTGTGTTTTTTTTTTTTTTTTTTTTTTGTCTTGATTCGACACACAGCAAAAGAAGAGGAAGGAGCCAGAGTATTCCCATTACTGCGACACCTGCGACCGGGGCTTTTCGAACCAACAAAAGTACGACGAGCACGTTTTGCAACATGTCAAGGTATTCGACCGCTACTGGTTTGGTATCTTCAGACACATTTCGCTGTCTGCGTTGGATCTGACTCGTAACGTTTCCTCCACTGAACATCCTCAACAGTGTTCTGAACCTGACTGCCACTTCATGGCTCACGAAAAGTTGGTCGCCATACACTGGAAAAATGTAAGTAGCTTTACACCTGTGTGTGACCCAAACGTGTTGGGCTTTTCTATTTTCATACAAAGGGCACCATGTCCTAACTACAGAACCATGGACCAGGGGCCAAAAGGATCAAGCTGGACACCCCAGAGGAGATCGCCAAATGGAGAGAGGAGAGGCGCAAGTCGGTTCACACCGTTTTTTTTTTTTTTTGTGGTTTTTTATGTTTTGCCACATGTAATGGCTTTCCTTAACTGTTCCTGTCATTTTTTTGTTGTTGTTTTGACTTGCAGAAACTACCCAACGCTTCAAAATATCGAGAAAAAGATGCAAGTCATGGCGGTGCGGGAGCAGACTGGAGGGGTTCTAGAAACGGCTCAGTTCGGGTGAATATGCAGATCAAATCTGTTTTGTGCGACTTTTTCCTGACATGCAGGTACATCTATTAGGAAAATCATTGTGACGTTATTTGAATTCAGCTATTTAATTTAAAAGCTGAAAGTAATATTTTACATAGACTTATTCCACACATAATGATATATTTAAGCTGTCTGAAAACCCCAAATTTTGTTTCCTAGTAAAGCCAAATACCGTATTTTATAAGGTGCACTAAATATTCTTCCCAAGTGTGTGATATCACTCCGCCCCTTCACGTACACAGCTCTCTATCCGTCTGTCGGGAGGACAGAGTAGTTGGACTACTGTAGCATATCTGTAAAGATAACAGTATGCTATATTTTAAATCAATGTAAATGGATAGTAACCAATAAGGTCAATGGGCTAGTTTTCTCAGAATATAGATACGACTCATGAAGGAGCAGACAAAGACTTAGAAGTTTGCACTACACTGCCCTGTTTCTAACATAAGGCCAAAATAAACGTAATTTTTATATTGAATTAACTTACTAAGTTTATTGTTGCTAGTGCGGTCTGCCTAAAGGCTCCCACATACTCGGGCGTACTGTGCGCATCCTGTGAGCTGTGCTGACTCCGCTCTGATTCTCCACAGATGTTTTACCCTTCATAGTCGAGCGTACTGTTGCCTACATTTCTTGTGACAAATTCCTACCATTCCCACGCTTTCTGCCAGTGGGACGACGCGGTGGAACGGATGGTAAAATGTGGGATTAGCTAGCTGAGCACCTAGAGCCGTTTCTTTCCCAGCAGGCTCTCACCTGTCAGTGACAACAGAGAGGGACTGTGATGCCGCGTGTCCTTGTGACCTCCAGTGCATCAATCTTGGTGTCACATATAAAACAGCTCGATGTAGAGACGTCTTGCGGCCGAGAAGTTTATAGTGTGACAGCGCGTATGCGGTTGTAAAAATTGAGCTCTGCACGTAGTACCTGTATGCGCAGAGTCCGCCTCGAGTACGCACGGACCTCCGCAGAGTGAACTACACCCGAGTATGTGGGGGTCTTTACATGAATGCACTTCTAGTTTAGACATTACAGTCAGGCAGTCTTGTAGACAGCTCAGGGGTCCGGTCAGGTAGTGACACAGTGTACCGTGATGCTCTGAATATCTATTGAGCGAATATCCATTGAGCGGAGCGGCCTTGTTGCTTATCAAAGTCATACTTACACATTTTAACAGATTTTTGAGCGCATTGTACCACATAAAATCAGTCAGTAAGCAAAACGGTAATCATATATAAGGCGCACCATCAATTTTTGAAGAAAACTTGATGATTTTAAGTGCGCCTTATAGTCAGAAAAATACGTTAAGTCTATTCAAAAATCATTACAGATATTTAAGCCTTCTAGTAAAAATATTTCACTGCACAGTATAAGCACCCAACTCTTCATTGAGACTGCTTTTGCATCAAACAGGAAGTGGTCTGACATTTCCAGCTGTTATGACTTTGGAGTTGATTTAAAAAAAAAAAAAAAAAAAAAACATTGGACCAACACCAGCAAATTCTGAGTCTTAATCATGGCTGACTGTGAAGCAGGGATGGATTTATGGCTTTTCGGCCTTTCAAATACTTGTGGGTGTATTGCTTTCCAAACAACGGCTCGTTTTTTTTTTTTTTTTTTTTGGGTTTTATTCTGAAGGACCATTACTGGGGTAAGTCGTTTTCTATTTTTCTCGCAAACTTTACCCCGCGTTTCAACGTTTCCGTCAGCCGAAAGGTGCCCTCCGGTGCTGCTGCGTTGGCTCTGCCTCAGACTGCCACTCACTTCAAATGAAGCGTTCATGCCAGGCATTCTAAAATTTGAGGGCCCATTAATGTCCTGAGCCACTGAGTTACCAATGGGAACACACCTGGTAGGAATGTTTTGCCTGATCTGGTTTTATACTTGTTCTCAGGCGAATGAGAGGCCGAGGCAGGGGTCGGGGCCGAGGCTGGGGTAACAGAGGGCGGCACCAACAAGGGCCACCTCCATCAAACGGCACTGCTGCAAGGACCCCAGGACAGCTCAACCATGTCTCCAAGGGGGGAGATCCACTGGGCATGCTGGCTAGAGCTAACCACGGTGAGTATAGAAGCAAGCTACTTTGAGAATGACTCTTTAGAAGGAATATCATAAATGGCAATAAATATTACAGATGTGTAACTGGTTTCTGGTGTGCTCCCAGATTCAGATAAAGAGGAGCCAGACCCTGGCCACAGTGCAGGTGGCCTGGTTGTGGCCCCGAAAAAGATGAGCTCGGCCCTCGGGTCCTTACTGGCCAACTATGGTTCTATGAGTGAAAGTGATGAAGAACCAGAGGGTGAGCTCATGGTTTTCTCACAAACAGCTCCTAGATGACGGCCTTCTATAGTCGTGTTTACACAGCTCTTTGCGTTGTAGATGCTCCTGTTCTGAGAGCCGAAGAAGCAGTTCGAGAAAACCGGGCCCTACTGCACGGAGTGCCGCCAAGTTCTGGGGACGGGGAAAGGCCCGGCGAGAGTCGTGCAGCTCCTCAGCCAGGGTCTGGTCCTAACACGCGGAACGACAGAAGAAGAGGAGGGGGCAGAGGAGGCAGGGGACGGGGATGCAGAGACGTGCCTCGATCACGTCGCGCTACCTTACTGGAAATGGTGACGTCATCCGAGATAAAACTGGCATGAGGTTCAAGAGATGCACCAAGAAATGTTCTGCTCACCCAAATTAGGCGGGTTTCACTTTAAGCAGCATCAGTAGCGATCGGCTGGTTGGAAACCAGCACACAGGTTCTCGAAGTCTTTCGTCCTTCCCTCTGAAACAGTTCGCTCTTCCCATCATCATCATCTTTTAGCCATTCAGTTCTTTAGACGATCCACCTGTGGCATCAGCAAGAGGTTCCATTAATCCATCTCGCCACCTTTCTATTGTTTTTCCAGGTTCCATATATAAAGTGAGCCCTGTAGAAATAATTGCTATAACTTCACAGGGGATTCTTGTATTAAGCTTCAAATTTCTCTAAAATATTTAAAAGAAAGGCCTGTAGAATGTCAATGAAAAGAATTGGCGGGAACCTTGATGGGCGTGTTTGACTAAGCCGACGTTGTTTTACAGAAGGAAGGCTGTAGAGATCAAGGTGAAGTTGGTCAGTTGACGCAACTAAAACTCGCCCCGATTCAAAAAGTTTGCACGACTGAAGAATCTGTCCAAACAGGGCAATAAATCATACACCCATATAATAGTGTATGCCCAGCTTTAAATCAACTATCACCAACTGTACTAAATAGGCTAATCGCTAATTTAAGATGCTAAAAGCTCTTGACTGCTTGAATAGAAACCGGAATCAGCTCGAAATCGGTATCGGTCAGTCATAGCTTTACAAAAACTGGCGATCGGAAACGTTTGATTGGTGCATCTCTAATAAATTAGGTCATAGACTAACTTAATCCTCTTTTTTTTTTTATTCTTCTCTCAGAGATCAGAATAGGTCCCATTACTGATATCTGTATTTTTTTTCCTCCCACTGTGTAGTTATTGGCCCCAGATATCCGCCACGAGAGGAACGTTCTACTGCAGTGTGTACGATATGTTGTCCGCAACCACTTCTTCGGGCTGGAGAGCAGATCTCAGGATCAGGAGGAGACGGAGCACAAAATCCTGCCCGCTTCTTCAACCAGCGAGTACGAGGGGAGTTCAGAAGAAAAACCTCCGTCCCAATCGGACCCCGCCGTCCGTGACGAGACGCATTCAGAATGTGTAATCGTCCCGGAGGCCGAACACGTCGAAGGTTCAAACGGTGAATCTGCTGAAAGAACTGAAGGAGGGCACGCTGATTGTGTCCAGAGCGTTGAAGAAAAGACTGCCACAGATCAAAACAGTCCAGATCCAAGCAGCGCTGATGAAATCACATCTAGATCTAATATCTACGACGATGAAATCTGGGAAACGGCTGTTTCTGCTCTTTAAAATGGTCGGTATTTTAAAGACGTTAGGTTGAGGTACAGGATTATTTTTCTTGTCAATAGAATTATTTTGTTGATGGTGGACCTTTTTGATTTTCTTTGTAAAATAAACAAACTAAAATTGTTCAACAGAACTTTTATTATAATATAAAGTCCGCTCTGATTCTCCGTTATTTCACCTGCTCTCTGCGTCAGTATCCCTGACAGGCCAACACCATAGCATGATGCGACCACCGCCATGCTTTACAGGTGTGGGCTGAAAGTCTCCCTTTGACACATCGACACTATTTGTATTGTGGCCAAATAGTTCAATCCTTCTCTGATTATACTTTAAAACCTTATTCCAGAAGGCATTTGATTTGATCTGTGTGGGGAACAATGAATTTCAGGTGACGCTGATGGGGTTTTGCAGCTGGGACTTCTTTCCTGGTTTGCGGGCTCCTGCTTCACAATAAGGCGTTGTTGCTGCTTGTAGATGGCAACATTGCTGCTCCAGCAGATCCAGTTTATGGCAGGCTGGAGGCTTGACGGTGTGGGATTTCTGCTACACGACCTATGTGATTACGTTTCAACCTTGGGTGACAGTTCTGGCCCTTTTTCGGACTTTGGAAAGCCGACTAGGTCGCTCTAAACTTTTTAAAAAATTATTTAAACTAGTTACCTAGAATTCGCATGGGTCTTAGAATCAAATGACATACATGGAAACTGAAAATGTCTATTTTTGGCAAAAAAGCTCAAGAGTGTATTTGCAATTTCTACATCTTTTTGTGTATTTCTGTTTAATGTACGTATGGACTTTGAGCTTTTCTAACTCAGAAATAGGCTCTGGTTTAAAGCATTCCATGAAAGCCTTTGTGTTTATGGTAAGGAAAATTTATTTGTATAGCACATTTCAGTACAAGGACAACGCAAAGTGCTTTACATGATTAAAACTGGAAATTAAAAACAGAAGGAAAGACAAGTAAAAAAAGACAGTTGGTATAAAATGTAGGAAAATTGGAAGAAATAAAAACAGGAAAAAAAAGCAAATAATGAATTTACATTGTGTAAATAATGAATTTACACAATGTGTTGTTAGTACAACTTTAAACTAATGTTTCAATTAACAGTTTAACTACGTTTAACGATAAAGTTATAATGGGAAATAAGTTGAAGTCTGTAAATAAGCTTAAATTGTTACATTTTGGAATAAGACTAAAAGCCAAGGAAATCATTGTTTACCATATAAACATCCAGTGAACACTCCACAAAATATTTCCACTTTCTGTCAATGTTTTGACTTAAATCACCAAACTGAATGTTTACTTTTTTTTTCTTCTCATTTTGACTTGATTCTAGTTTTGAAAAGAAAAGAAAATGCCCAAAAAGCATCCACCTTTTATATATATATATATATAGCTCATGTTCTTTTCAGAACTGTTGGATCAATAAATAACTTAAATAGAACCTGTCTGATAACATGAAGTAGGTTAAAACGTTTTCAAAATCACTCTTCAGTGTAAAGAAATTCTAAAACAGAAACAAAATCACTGACATCTGTCTTTAAAGGATTACTGGACCACTTGCAGTAATTGATGGAGCCATGATTTCTGCGGTCAAACAGAAAGTCCTGATGGAGATGTTTGGTCATCAGCTTGTGACTTTAAAGTTTAAGAGCACCTGGGTTATGGATCTGAAAAATGAATAGTTTTCCGTTTGGACTTTATTTAATTAATCCTAGGGCTGGACCATATAGAAAAAAATTATATTGGTAAAATAGAAATCATTGATTGATATTGATAATTAACAAATTGAAAATATATATTTTAAGTGCAGCCCTGGCCATTTTATACTGTTGCTTAACGACCTATTTTTAGATACATAACACACAAACACTGAATTCAAACGTAGCTTTTTATTCAACCAACTTTTTACCAATCTGCAAGTTTAAAAAAAAAACAAAAAAAAAAACGAATGCTCTCTGAACTCTTTGAAGGGGGCGGAGCTTGGTTCCTGGGTCTGCGTTTGTGATTGGTTGGGAGGATGTAATGACTGTAATATTAACCTACATGATAGGCTAGAATGACGATTTTTTTCTATCATTGATACACGTCTATCGGTCCATATATTGTTATTGAATTATCGTCCAGCCCAAATTAATCCTTTACTAAAACAAATGAGAACCAAAAAAATAACTATTTAATTCACTTCAACCTTTACTTCTTTATTACCAGGCTGCTGCCTGTCTCAAGCGTTCCCTAAACTTACAGCCAAAGCTATAATAGAATTGTTCAGATCAATAAATTGTTATGGGATTTAGATTCCCACATAAATTAAATTACAATCTGTGGGAAAGTTAGAAAAAAAAGATGTTCAGACTCTCTCCATCCTGTCCCACTGAGCTGGACCTGTTTGGTAAAGAACAGGTATTAACTCCGAGTTGAGTTCAAAAAGTGCCACGCTTTAATGAAACAAAGTTAGATACTAGTGGCCTTTATTCAACAGTTACTAACAGGAAAACAGGCAGAGAGAGGTGCAGCAAAACCAGTATTCAAATCTACGAGGACTATACAGGACTGTCTCAGAAAATTAGAATATTGTGATAAAGTTCTTTATTTTCTGTAATGCAATTAAAAAACATGAAATGTCATACATTCCGGATTCATTACAAATCAACTGAAATATCGCAAGCCTTTTATTGTTTTAATATCGCTGATTATGGCGTACAGCTGAAGAAAACTCAAAAATCCTATCTCAAAATATTAGAATATTTCCTCAGACCAAGTAAAAAAAAAATTATGACAGCAAAACAAAATCCAACATTTGAA
Organism: Fundulus diaphanus; assembly: GCA_037039145.1. Classification (NCBI taxonomy): domain Eukaryota; kingdom Metazoa; phylum Chordata; class Actinopteri; order Cyprinodontiformes; family Fundulidae; genus Fundulus; species Fundulus diaphanus. The sequence continues at coordinate 16,959,914 of CM073139.1, read as the reverse complement.
AATGTCCATTAATGCACTCAGTACTTGGTTGGGAATCCTTTTGCACAGATTACTGCATCAATGCGGCGTGGCATGGAGGCAATCAGCCTGTGGCTTTGCTGAGGTGTTATGGATGCCCAGGATGCTTCAATAGCGGCCTTTAGCTCATTTGCATTGTTGGGTCTGGTGTCTTTCAGCTTCTTCTTCACAATACCCCACAAATTCTCGATGGGGTTCAGGTCAGGGGAATTGGCAGGCCAATCAAGGACAGTAATGCCATGGTCAGTACACCAGGTACTGGTGGTTTTGGCACTGTGGGCAGGTGCCAGATCTTGGTTGTGCAGCGTTTCCTGCCACATTTCCCCCTTCCAACACACTTTTTGTGAATGTGCTTTGAAACTGCACTCTGTGAACAGCCTGCTCTTTGAGAAATTTCTTTTTGTGTCTTACCCTCCTGATGGAGGGTGTCAATGATGGTCTTCTGGACAGCAGTCAGATCAGCAGTCTTCCCCATACTTGTGATTTAGTTTACTGAACCAAGCTGAGTGTTTTTCAAGGCTCAGGAAACCCTTGCAGGTGTTTCGAGTTAATTAGACGATTCAAGTGATTAGTTGAATAGCCTACTAGTATACTTTTTCACAATATTCTAATATTTTGAGATAGGATATTTGGGTTTCTTAAGCTGTAAGCCATAATCAGCGATATTAAAACAATAAAAGGCTTGCGATATTTCAGTTGATTTGTAATGAATCCAGAATGTATGACATTTCATGTTTTTTAATTGCATTACAGAAAATAAAGAACTTTATCACAATATTCTAATTTTCTGAGACAGTCCTGTAGGTGAGCCTATTCTGCCAACTAAACCATGCAGCATCCCTATTTTATTTTTGAAAATGCTGGAAAACCACATCTTTTCACAATTATGTCAGATCGCGTCTTTAAATGAAATCTTAGCACCATACACAGTATTGAAGTCTGTGGTTGTAGTCATAAAAATGTGAGGTTCCAGTGTGTGTGAATGATTTTGCAAGGCGCCATTTTCAGCTCGTTCGCACTTAATTCCTAGAGTTCACTCCAGATACAGAGGAGGAGATCCTTTGGGTTCCAGTAGCAGGGTTTAACAATCCACTAAATGAGCAAATTTGTCATTCGTGGCTGCATCTCTTCTACTGCTGCACCTCTGCTTTTTTCATCTTAGACCCCTTGCTAGACCCTGGATGCACTGTCACCAGGAGTCAAGTGGTCAACAAACTTTATTTGATCACCAGCGAGGGATCAGTGTCTGGTAAGTCAAGCGTTTTTATTTGACAGGTATGACACTATGATCTTCTAACCTGACGCTCGCCAGACGTATGTCCGCTTCACTCACATATGTGAGTGAAGCTAGGCGGACATACGTCTGGCGAGCGTCAGGTTAATGATCTTCATCCAGGCTGTAAAGTTTACAGTGGTTGAAACCCCTCTCTCAGTTTCTTTTACTGCCAAGTGGAATCATGGCCTTTTCTTTTACCAATGCAAGACCAGAGTCCCACCGGTACCTTTAGGCTCAGATTTACAACTTGACGTCATCGGTGGTTTTCTGCTATGATCTTGACCTTCCACACTATCCTGAGGGCTGTTTCGCAAAACCAAGATGGAGGATTAAGGCGGGGTTTTCCAGATATCCTGGCTGAATGAAACTTTGAGTCAGTTTCACAAAAGCAGTGACCTAAATTACCATTGCGATTTATTCTGGGCAGTTAGTCTGCTCCAGATTAGGCCAGGTTTAGTTAATCCTTGTCCCTTCTCTGTTCAGTCAGCGATCCCGCTGCTCAGATAACAATGTGTTTCATCAGTTTTCTTATGTGTTTTTGGTATTTTTTAATCAGCCTGCCTTAAAATATCACTGATTCAGCTTGGTGTTCAGTCAAGTCCTATTATTTTAAAATTATGATGGTTGCCTATTATTAACTTTATTATTTTCCATGCGTGCATTGTTACTGTTCAACTGTGTTTTTGAAGACTGATGCTGTAAATTTGACAGAAAGGCCTTTAATAAAGCATTGCATGTTTTGAGATTAGAGAAATAGCTGATAAAGAAGTTGTTGTCAATAAAGTCTGGGGTTAAACGATTTCCCCTCAAGTGTACCAAATATGCAACTTCACAGCCCCAAAAGGAAAAAAAAAAAACGTACAAACCATAAGGATCAGTCAATTAACGATTAATGGAAAGAATGTTATATTTTATATATTTTTTTCATCATGAATAGGTAATTTCATTGCATATCATATATCCTACATTAACGTCTTTCAATTTGTTTGTTTCAGAATCAGAATCAAGTTTATTGCACTTACAAGGAATTTGACTTGGTGTTGATGGTGCAGACAAAACAAAATAGATATATATGCAGAAAGCTATATACACGGTAGACTGTACTTTAATGTAACGCAGAAGGTCTGGAGATGCTTCGTTGGTGTAGCTTGTAGGTCCTGAACGGGGGAGGGAGAGAGGCCGTGTCAAGTGTCACGGCCTTGTTGATAAGGCTGGTAGCGGATGGGAAGAAACTCTTCTTGTGGCTTGAGGTTTTGGTCCTGATGGACTGCAGCCTCCTGCCAGAGGGAAGTGACTCAAAATATTTTGTGAGTTTTATTATATTTATTTATATTTTGTTTGAGTCTATGCTTAGTGTTTTGAATGCAAACAATATTTGTATTAATAATTAAGGCCACTATTAAAATCTGATATGAAGTGAACATTATTTTGCAAAGGTTGTCTGCTGAAAAAGATTCATCTCTCTGCTGCTTTTCTTTCAGGAGTTATGGAAGGGTCAGCGAAACAGCGCCCTCTAGAGTCAGAATCAGATAGCTCAGCGAAATATTTTTTTTGTTGCCATAGCAGTAGCTCCAAACAAATGTGTTTTCCTTTGTAATAGCAGCAGCGTTTCTTTTCTTGAGTATGATGTGCTTCAATTCCTCATAAGGCTCCATCAAAATATGTTGCTTGTTTGGTTTGAAGATTGGCGCACGCAACTCAACCATTATAGGTCGATTCTGCGATCGTGAATTTATTTATCTTGATATTTTTTATACATGACAAGAACCTGGCATTTGAGTAGGGTTGTGTAGACTTTTTATATCCAGGGTATGTGTAATGATTCTATCTAATATAGGAGTTTCTCTGACATATGGATAAAAATATTGTACTTTTACCCAATACTAGAACTTTTTCAAAATGTACCTGTTTTGTAATTACTACACTCCTACAAATAAGCCCACAAAACACTGATACATTTATTACATGATTGAAAACTCAAAATTGCAGTGAAATATTTTGCATAAATAGGATTTATTTTCAATTTGTAAAAAAAAAAAAAAAAGCATAAAAAAGACACCTATGTTTGATCTACATTTAACAAAGTCTAAAAGGAGGTAAAAGCAGTGCCATTGGATGCCGTCTTTTCCTTTGAAGTGTGACGGTTTCAGAATTGTGCCGTCTCTGTTCTATCCAGTCTTCCAGGTGTAGCTGTGGTTCTTCATTGTAATGTGCGTCAGAGCAGTCTTGCCCAATGTGGAGGGCTGCTGCAGCTGATCAACTGAAGCAGGGGGAAGACCACAGTGAGCCAAGGTTCCCACTGCCTTGTTACACTGTAAAAAACACAAACAGTAACTGTATTTTTTTAACTTCTTGCTAAATACTTTTCACTGAACAGAAAACGAGGATACTGACCCTTGCATATCAGAATAAATACCAGCATAGAGTTGAACAGAGGAGTACAACAGTATTAGTTTTGTGGCCTATTCAAATATAAGATGCTGTCTCATGCAGAGATGCAGGTCCTGTGCAACATCTCTCCTTCTCTGAACTAAAATCGATTTCTGCAGTCATGCTTTCAATTATGTAAACATCTTTCAGTCTTGGTTGTTCGTTCACATATAGATGGCAGTTTAATAGCGTTCCAGTTTACTTTAATTATGCTCTTTGCTATTAGGAAACGTCTTCTTACTACGATGCAGAGCGAAACTATCGGAGCAGCTCTTTCAGCAGCTGTTGAGAAGGGCCACTTCTGTCCTGGGCTGCACTCTGGACTCGGTGGAGGAAGTGGCTGAGAGGAGGGTGTTGTCCAAGCTTACATCCATCATGGACAACAACTTTCACCCCCTGCACAAGACTGTGAAGGAGCTGAGCAGCACCTTTAGTGAAAGATTAATACACCCTGTTTGTAGGAAGGAGCGCTACCGCATCAGACTTTACAATGCTGCACTATAACTGCAATAACTTGTGCAACAATTACTGTGCAATTACTATTTAATACCCTGTGCAATAACCTGTGCAATAATCCTGTTAAATAAGAGACTTCAGCTGTTATAGTCATCTCACTACCTCACTGTTGTTCCTTACCTGGTACCACTTTAATGTACAATGTCAAATCCATATGTATATAAGTCACCTTAAATCTCTTCTTTTTACACCATTTACGTTAAGAGAGAAAAGCCAACCTTAAACAGAGGAGGAGGACTTAGGTTCCAACTCTCAAAAACTTACAACACAGCAATAGGGTTGATCCCTTCCAATTATCACCTCAATCCTCACCTCCATGCAGGTGATCAAAACATCGCTCTTGTAAGCCAGGCCAATAACGACCCTAACGACTCCCCATTGCAGAGGCGTGGACCTGTTTCAGTTGAATTTGCATGTTATCTAAGCCATTACAAGACCTTTTTTGGGCAGTACTATAAAGCTTGGAACTCCACACTACTCCAGACACGTGCGCGGTACGCCACCATCTCATGAGCAACACCCCTTGCCGCTAAGGTAGGACAAACAGTGGGAGAGCGCACGTAGCAACCAGCCATTACTCGTGCAACAGATACAACGATATAACCGACTTTTCAGCTGTTAAACTATCGCAAGAGGATGTCCCAGGCGCCCAGTTTACTGGTAGAACTGTCGAAGAACATACCAACGTTCAGCTCAAACGATGGCTTGAGTGTCGAGGGCTTAGAAAGACTGGAAAACGGGCCGAGTTGATAGAACGGTAAGTCGATGTTTTTTTCCTGCTCGGCGTTCATGGCGTCATCGGCCGTTTTTTCTGTTTGTAATCACCGTCCAGGAATCGGTATATTTTGCCAATCGGTAGCTAAAAAATAACTGTTTACATACCTGACGGGAGCAGGCCGGCGGGACCGCGCGCTTTGGTGGCAGAGGCAGGCGAGCGACGCCAGAGGAGCCTTCGGTGGGTGACCGGGACCCAGACCAGGGGGTCGAGCCCGGCTCGAGCGAGGCCCACGGGAGGCACCGGGCGTCGAGGGAACGGAGGGGAGAGAGGAAAGACGATACCCCCGGCGGCCGCGCGGCACGGCAGACCGCCCCGGCACGCACCAACCCCCCCCCCCGCGAGCGGAGGCGTACCGAAACGGAAGGCCAGCGCATCGCGCGGGCCGGAACGCTCGCCCTCCCCAACCCCTCCTCGAGCCGACATCCGGGCCCCGCGGGTCAGGATGTTTTTTCGGGTTGAACTGTTGTGAAGGCCGACCGCACAAGTGTACCCAGCGCACACATTTCTCCTTGGCAGTCTTGAATTTCTGGCAATTAATGAAGAAAACATCCTTCATATGCGGCCTATCAGCGTACCTCGAGTCGTATGTTTGTATAATTGTATAAACAAGATTGTCTTGGATATTTTTTAAGGATAAAATATTCCAACGGGATAAATATACTAATATATACTTTATTTAAAAGGGGACAATGTACAGCTCAAACATAAATGTCACCATTTGATGCGCTGCACCAGATTATATCCCATCTGGATCCCACATCAGCCTAAACTAATAACAAAATAAGCGACTTTGATGTAAAGTGAGGACCTTTTTTCGGTGTAGAGGTCAGGTTTAGGACTAAGGTCTCAATTAGGTGTAAGTTAGGGCTAGGGTTAAAGGTTAGGGTTAGGGTGTCAGGTTTAGGCCATAACGAGGCTTGAAAATGAATGGAAGTCTAGGGAAGTCAAGGCACAGTCCTCACTTTAGCCCCATTTACACTACCCTTGTTAAACCGATCCATGCCGAGCTCGGTCCGAGCTTGGATCAGTTAACCAAGCCGAGCTTGGTTGTGACGACCGTTTACACATCACGTTATCTTGGTTCCTTGGTTTCCTCGCCTCCTAGTGACGATCTGCGGTACTACCACTCTCTGGGTTTGAAGGAGGAAATCAGGCAAATAAAAATGGCGGCGCCCGTAACATTCAGGAAGTTATGCTTGGTTATATTTCGTTGTTTGCGGAGAGTCAGGCGAAGACGGCAACTTTTGGTGAATTTACTTGACAGAGTCGGCTTTTGGGAAGTGGATAAGACAAACGAACAACTAATAAGGATTTACAGACGCAGGAAACAACGACAGATGCTGAGGTTCATCACACTGCTGAGCAGAATCATCACTGGAAATCGTCTGCACGGTAGGGAAGCTAGTATTTTTATGAATGTCTGAAATGTCAGCTGGCTGTAAGGAGATGACGCGGTCTGCTCATGCGCCCTTTGTCATTAGAAAACCGGGCTACTGAAAAACCGAGCCGAACCCACCCATGGAACTGGTCTGCATTTAGCGCGGTCCGGTTGAGTTTGGCTCGGTTCAGTTCAGTTTGCGTTCCATTTACACTCGATAGTTATCTCGGTTACCAAGCTCGGACTGGTCTCGGCACGGTTAAAAACGGGTAGTGTAAACGGGGTATTTGTATTTTAAACAAGGATGTGTGTGTCAGAGAGGCAGACGAGGGCAAAGTTTGCCTCACGGAGTAAAAATTTAGAGCTTTATGAGATTTTTGCCTCAGCCATGGTGGGAGAAACAAGAAGACTTTGATACCACAAAGACCACAAACAGCAGTGAAATAATTTTAATAGGTTACATTTTACATATTCATGCTGAGTGATCTTTGGACAGTTCCGAGCAGCTCTGCCTTCTACCGCACGCGGTGGATGAATCACTTTTTTTAACCACTCTTCAGAGACAAAGCTTAACAGTTTTCAGTGTAAAATGACCTCGCTGATACAGCGCGTCTGCATATAGAAAGCTGAGGTGTCCTTTTTCTTTTCTTTTTCCCCCCCTTCAGGCGTGGTTCATGGTTTGCAAACAGTAAAATTATAGTTCGGTTTGACCCACTCCGTTCACAGTGGTCCTTAATATTAATGTTGATGCTCTTTAGTTTTTTTTAGGACTTCCTCAGAGAAAATCTTCTCGTTTCTCCTCGCCCCTCGGTCAATCACGGAAAAGCAGTGTGTTCACGTCAAAACTCCGCTCAAGTCCACTCGGTTTGACCCTGCTCCTGAGCAGGGCTGGAGAAACCCGGGCTGCCCCTGAAAAAAAAAAGTCTCTGAAATGCTCACGAGTGGGTGGACGCGCCAAACCGAGGCGGTGGAAATGGGGCTTATGAATGATATCATAATGATATTATTAAACAATAACATTTATGCTGAAGTTACACCGATAGCTGATGAATCGGCACACGCTAAACACCATAAAATGGTGGAAAGAGTGAACTTTAAAAAGTAAGCAGTGGAAGCAAGGATACCGCAGGGACAGATGGACCAGGAGGGATCAGGAGTGGTTCTTGACATGCATCAATTAGCTCGTCCACTAATTGTGAACTTCTCCCAAATCCTTGAATGGATTTTGCTTGACAATTCAGTTAAGGCTGAGGTTCTTTCATCTGCTGGCGCAACTTTTCCTACCACACTTTTTCCTTCCACTTAACTTTCTATGACTAGGCTCAGATTCAGCACTCCGAACATCCGGCTTCCTTAGCGGCGTCCTTTTGTGCCTTACCTTCCTTGTGCCAATGACTGACTTCTGGAAATATGTCCAGTCAGCAGTCTTCCCCATTAATGTGTAGGCCGTAGTATGATTATTACATGACATTTACACATTAAACATGCTTTCTAAAAATTGGTCCAACGCAAAATATAAATGTTGGGATTTAATTAGCCGTAAGCCCAAATCATATAAATAACAAGAAATAAAGGCTTGAAATATGCCAATATGTGTAATGAATCTACATACTGAGTGACTTTTATTTACTGAAATAAGTGACAATAAACAATGAACTTAATACTTTTGGATGTACCTTCTCTAGGGTAAATCCCATCCGTGTACTAGTTCTGAAAAATAAAATAACTTGATGGTGCCGAGTATAGTTTTTGTATACAAAAACTGAGTTTTAAGCCAAGTGGGGGATTGGTCAAGACGCGCCGTCATGGGACTGACTGCATATTCGTGTTAACATGCAGATTTTTGAGGATGTCTATATTTCTTCTTACCTGTTCATTGCCGGTCTTTGTGTTCATGACAGCAGTAGGTGTATGAGTGTAAAGAGCAGCGGAGAAGTCGCCTTTTTGGGCGGTTTGAAGAAGAGCTGTGATGGCGTGAAGCGAGGAAGGAAGGATGGGTCCTACAGTGAAGAAAGAAATGCAGCTCAGTTGGTTCACACAACCCCAGCTCATTCATTTCTCGCAAATTAAAATCGCATCAGTCATTCTCATCGCCCAGACAGATTGCCATCAATGACGCACACTCCAGTCTGATATTTTAATGCAAAGGAAAGCGGGTTTTAATGTTACCTGAGAACACGGACACTCCCTAGTAAGAGGCCAGTGGAGCCAGTTATCTCCGCACACGCGGCAGCAGAACACATCGACGTGACGACGTCAACACGAGTAAGTGTGACCTTCCAGGGCGTGGTCTCTGATTGGCTGAAGCCGAACACATAGAAGGCCAAGAGGTTGGAAACAACCTGTGTCCCAACGATGGGGCTCTCCAGGCCGAACCGTAGTGACTCACCGCGCTTTACAAGCAAAATTACTAACTTTGTTTGAGATTGCCTTTGGTACATAATAGCTATTCATAGCCAAATTAAACTTACTGTTGCCAAAAAAAAAGTCCCAAAGGGAAATGAAATGCTGTCGTAACTCACATTAGCCAAGGTTCTCCAAACAGTTCTTGTAGATGACAATGGCAGTGGAGCGGAAGGATCTCCGCTAGAGGGTCAACCTCAAACAGGCTTAAATCGGAGGCAAACGGACTATCGCGCAATTTTTCGGAAAACCTTTCGACACCTAAAAGTCTCTGTCAATTCTGGCGGCTCACATGTGAGCAACCTGCAGTCGGAGCGCTGCGGTTTCTAAAGGACACGGAGGCCCATCCTCCAACTGAAGACACACTGTTGCTGCACAACAGTCTTGTGAAGATGCTGAGGGTTGTCCGCAACACTTCATTTTATGAACAATTCGTCCTAGCACCTCTCCAAAATTTCTAGTGTCCCCCGAACAGAACCAGTGTATATCAGCTTGTTGAGCTTTTTTTTTTTTTTTTTTTTTTTTTTAAAATCGATGCCTTTGAAATAATAATAAGATGATGGAGATGAGTTGTTTCTATTTTAAGTGGAAAATTCTTGTTCCACTGGCAGATCACTTAAACTTGCCTGCTTAAATCAAGGACAAATACACCAATTTCAATGTCAATTTGACTTACTTTTAGTTTGCTTTTGGCAGTGTATGTGCTCATTAATATTCATGTATTAACGGGTTAGAGTTTACATTTCAAAAGGGGACAGAAAAAAAAACAAAAAACATTTCCAGCTCTTCCTCTGTTGGTTCTGTACCTGTGACCTCCAGGCTGCTTATGTTCTGGTAGGCAGAATCGACCAAGTTCCTCGCATTCACGCTGCGGCCCTGCAACGCACCACAAAATGGATTAGGATAACCTGATTTTCCTTCTACTGCCTACCTTTTTCAATGTTTCTAAGAATACTAACTTTTTTTTCTAAAATGGATTTCCTCCATCCTATAGACTTCTTCAGGGAATCATTCCCTTTTTTTTTTGACACAAAAATGGTGTAATCATCAATGTGATCATGTTGATAAAGTGATGTATGACCAAATAAGCTTAGACTTCCAACTTCCAACCAATTTCAAGATGCAACGCTTTACAAAATTTGATTAACTACCAGGGAACGCTAATCATGGACCAATTGGTAGTTAACCCGTGCTTAATGGGGAACACACAGCCTAGCCTTATTAGGGGACTACTGGTTAGTTACATGGGAAACGGAGATGTGCTAATGAATCGTTAACCAGTACTTACTGGGGAGCACACAGTTCAGCCTTATTAGAGGACTGTTGGTTATTTATTAGGGAATCAAAGAGGAATGACTCAGGAGCTAATGGGTAGTCAACCAGGATGGACTGGGGAACACACAGCCAAGCCTTATTAGCGGACTACTGGTTTGTTACCAAAGAACACTGGTTCTGAATAAACTCTACACCAGTGATGTCACAGCTCGTAATTGTCAAAAACCTGTTTCCTAGTGATTACTGATTTTATTGGATTCCCTCTTTTTTAAACCTATGGATGAAAGACATTAGCAGTTTTATTTTCTTGTACTGCCGTCATCTTAACGATGTCTGACTATCACTTACCGAGTACCAATTTAGTGCCTGGCTATTATTCAGTTAACTTCACGTAGTAAAACATCATACCAAGTACTTACTGAGTTTTACTTAATCAGTTCCTGACCAGTCAGATCAGTCTAATATCCAATATTAACCAATAACTTTTTGATCTCTTACAAATAAAAGATATCCTCAACTGATCCGTTAGATACAATTTCTATGATATAGTACTGGCTAATACGGTTTGGCTGTGTTCCCCAGTAAGTACTGGTTAACTACCCATTAGTATATGATTAGATCATTTCTTCCGTGATGCTCCCTGAATGAATTCACAGAGAAATAATCCAACAGGTCGAGCTTGTAACCAAGCCTTTGTTCCTGAGCACCAGCGAGGACCGCCCCCGTACCTTCAGCACATTCATGGTGGCCCCTCTGAAGGCGGTGGGAGCCAGCAGGGTGGGCGGTAGGCCGGTCTGAGAACCGGCTGCAGCCACCACGCTCTTGCAGTTGATGAGGAAGTTGATGAGGTTGAAGGAGTGGGATCCCTCCACACGCACAACAGACTCCGGCTTATGGTCCACAGACAGAGTTGGAGCTCCTTTTTGTCTGTACAAGTGGTCAAGGAGAACTTTGGTGTCCGACAACAACAAGGTGACATATTAGCTCAGATGTGTTACAAAAAAAAAAAAAAAAAACAAGCAGGAGGAGGATACAGCTGTATGTTAATGCCTTCAGGTGTCCTTATTTTGTCCTGAATTCCCATCTCCTTGAGCCACGACAAACTGTCTTCTTCATCTCCTTTCTGGCAGTCGTCGTCCACCTGCAAACTAGAACATTTTAAATGACTACCGCAGTGAAACCAGGAGAAAGCTGAGGATAACACGATTTTAAAAATCTGTCGATGGAATAAATGTGGGATATTCTTTTAGGTGGAAAAGCAAAGGAAAAGAAGAAACGGACCCAGGCCTGTTCAGTTTTCTCATGTCTTAAATGTACAGTGCAGAAAAAGAAAGCTCACAACTCTTTGTCCTCCTCTTCCTCCTCCTCTCCTCTCAGTTGGAAAGCTTTGTGTTGCTCACTGATCTTCCTCCTTTCCTTCAGCAGGGGAACACTGAACTCTACACCTTCAGAAAGACACGGGTCAGAGAGGGAGCACAGCAGTACCAGGAACGATGCTGATCCTTCAGGATAGTTGGTGCATGACCGATTAAACAATAAATACAGTGGACAGTGACACAAGCTTCATGATTTGGGCTCTGCGTGCCACCACGTTGGATTTGAAATGAAACAACTACAATGTAGTTGAAGTGCAGACTTTAAGGTTTAATTCAAAGGGTTGAACAAAAATATATGATTAAACATGTAGCAAGTGTAGCTATTTTTATACCAATTCTCCTCATTTCAGGGGCTCAAAAGTAATTGGACCAATAAACATAACCCAAAGTAAAATGTTACTTTTCTCAATTTAAATCGGTACAACCCTAATATACCAGATATATGCACAAAATGAAAAGGGGACTTTGTTTTATTGTATCTGGGAATGCAGGGAAATTAAAAATTTTTGGAGAGCATTAAAAAAAACAAACTGTAGAACATCTCGTCTCAAAGGATGTTGCACTGGATCCGTTTTTTTCTAATTTTAGGTCTGTATCCAAAAAAACGATTGATTGATATGTGCCTACTACAAGCTAAAAGACTGATAGCACTATTCTGGAAGAAAACAACAGGACCAAGTATCAAACAATGGATCAGGCAAATGCTGAAGACTTTACCTCTGGAACACATAACATATCTCCAAAAAGGGAAAAGCGAATTATTTGAAAACTTTTGGAGACCCTTCCGGTATTTTGTTAAAGGAGTGGACTTGTCTAAAGATGAAGAAGCCAGCTAAAGACTAGATTAATGTCGGACCATAAGGCTAAACAAGGGAGCCTCAGCGATGGACTATTATCTTCTGTATACTTCAAGGAATTTATGCAGATGTGTGTCTAAGAGGGCGTTTGTTAATGTTGTTGATTGTATCGGTTATATGGCAGGTACATCTGTAAAAAAATAGAATAAAAATATTGTTGGAATTTTTTTTTTTTTACTTTTCAATATTTTGCTGAGAATCCTTTGCAGGCAATGACTGCCTGAAGTCTGGAACCCATGGACATCACCAAGCGCTGGGTTTCCTCCTTAGTGATGCTTTGCCGGGCCTTTACTGCAGCCGTCTTCAGTTGGTGCTTGTTTGTGGGTCTTTCTGCCCTAAGTTTTCTCTTAAGCAAATGAAATGCATTCTCGATTGGGTTGAGGTCTGGTCACTGACTTTGCCATTGCAGAATATTTCATTTCTTTGCTTTAAAAAGCTCTTGGGTTGCTTTTGCAGTAAGTTTTGGAGCATTGTCCATCTGTAACTGTGAAGCGTCGGCCAATCAACTTTGCTGCATTTGGCTGAATCTGAGCAGAAAGTTTATCCCTATACACTTCAGAATTCATCCGGCTGCTTCTGTCTTTTCTCACATCATCAATAAACACAAGTGACCCGGTGCCATTGGAAGTCATGCATGCCTATGCCATCACACTGCCTTAGAGATGAGACTGATCTTAAGTCTTATCTGTCCAAAGAATGCTGTTCCAGAACTGGGCCGGCTTCTTCAGGTGTTTTTTGACAAAGTCAATTCTGGCCTCTATCTTTGAGGCTGATTAATGGTTTGCACCTTGTGATGAATCCTTTGTATTTACTGTCATGAAGTCTTCTTTTATGGAAGACTTAGATACTGATACACCTACTTCCTGTAGAGTGTTCTTCACTTGAGTGGATGTTGTGAAGGGTTTTTCTTCACCATGGAAAGGATTCTGCGATCATCCACCACCTAGACATCCACTTCTCCATGGACGTCCAGGCCTCTTTTAGAGTTCACACTCTTTTTTTTCTCAGATTGTACTAAACTATTGTTTTGGCCCCTCCTAACATTTCTACTATCTCTCTGATGGATTTCTTCTTTTTTCAGCCTCAGGATGGACTGTTTCACCTCCATGGAGAGCTCCTTTGACCGCACCTCTAGACCTTTTAATTGGTTAATTGATGACAGGAGGGAAGAGCTCATGCAGCCTTGTTATTTATTTTGCATTCTTCTGAGTCAATTGTCCAATTACTTTTGGTCCCTTGAAAAAGAGGCGGCTACGTATTAAAGAGCTGTAATTCCTAAACCCTTGCTCCGACTTGGATGTGAATACTCTCAAATTACAGCTGAGAGTCTGGGCTTTAAGCGAACATTGACTATTGTATCCTGAATATGTTTTCATAAACAGATAAAATAACAAAACTTGTGTCACTGTCCAAATCTTTCTGGGCCTAACTGTAGCTCCTTCTGGTGTACCTGTCATGAGCTTTTTTATTAGCTGTGCAAAGGTAGAGACAACATTCCTATCAGCTACAGCAGCTATGGCTGCTGCCTGCAGGAGAGCGAGTGCTGCTATCCTCACAACTCTGGATCTAGTTATTAACTTGATGGTCTATGGCAGGGGTCAGCAACCTTTACAACCCGCAGAGCCATTTTTAAGTTTGTTTAGAGCCACAAAAGTTACACATCTCTTTGAGATGAGCTTGTTTTTAGTAGTTTAGTATACTATAGGAACTTTTTTACTACTTTTACTAGTTTAGTATACTATAGGAAATTTGTTTACTTTTTTTAAATTAAAGATCAACAGTTTTTATCATTTAAACCAACAGTATTTTTATGTTTAGGTTTAATGCATTTTCTTCAATTGGACATTTGATTTTTATAGCAAATGGCATCAAAATGATGAAAAAGCAAGTCGTTTGCAACCTATTGATAAAAAGATACTTAATTTAGCTATAGCAAAATATTCTACACACCATTAGTTCTTTTCTTTCTGGAAATGTTATGCATATATTGTAGAACTAAATGCATCCTAAAGCTGGCAATTTTAAATTACCTTTACATTCAGAAACATTGACCAATCCCCCCCCCCCGCAAGTTTTTAAGAGCCAAAGCTGAAGGTGTAAAGAGCCACATGCGGCTCTGGAGCTACAGGTTGAAGGGCCCCCCTTTAACACAACGACAGGGTCACCCCTGAAGATCAGTAACATGTTTAAATGTTCTAAGTTTGTATTTCATCAAAGCCTTACCTTCGGTCCTCATTGCTTCCCTGAGACCTCGGGTCGTCGGCGAAATCAAGGCGGTTATGCAGTGCGACCCTGCGAGGCCTGCTGCCCGGAACAACACTGTGAACTGATGCACAGTTAGGTTAGGGGAAGAAAAACAGGACGCGTGGCACGCCGAGGCGGGTCGACGTACCTGATAGGAGCAGACATAGAAGTACGGACACAGCCCCGCCTTTAGAAGGCTGTAGAGAGACGACAAACTGACGGACCTGAAGAGAGGAAGGGAGAACGGCTGTCGTTGGTTGCTGCTTTCACAGGAGTAGACCTCCAGGAGAGCGCGGTTATTACGGATCGGCAGCAGCGGGCAGAAGGCACGCGCGGCCTCACCATTCCTTCATCAGGCTCTCCTGCACGGCTCCGTCCTGAGTCCACGGCGTGTTCTTCCCAGAGAAGCTTTTCTCCGCGTTGATCCGGGGGAACAGAGAGAGCCAGGGAAGGGACGGGTGCTGCCAGTACACCAGGCACTGCTGGAAGGCCGACCGCAGCTCCGACCACGACCTGGGCTCCTGCAATTCACGCGCAAACAAACTGTAATGAATGTCATTTTTGATTTAGAAACCCCCTTATTGGTGGACAATCGTTCCACCTACGGTCACCTTCAGAGCTCTAAAAAGCCAAAACGAGAAAAGCGAGCTGCCATGCGGTGAACTACCTGCAGGTCGTGCGGCAGGGCGCCAAACTGAGCTCTGCAGCTGTTACTGAGCCCCAGAGCCTCCTCCTGGGCCTTTGGTTGCTCCGTCCAGGACAGGGAGGCCGGGGAGGTGAAGAGCACCCGGGTTTTCAAGCTCCAGTCGGCTGGATACTCTGCACAGCCAGCAGGAGGGGTGGGGACAGGAGCAACCTCCAGCGGGTTCTGAAACGGAAACCGTGAGCCCGTTCACGCTTCGGCGCGACAGTGTGTGACCCGAAGAACAGAAAAGAAGAGGAAGGGGAAAAATATGCCCACCTCGAGTAGCAGATCGGGAACATGTTGCTCCTCCGTCTCCAGCCGGGAATCACCTTCAGAGAGACCGGTCTAGGTCAAAAACACAGACCCGTTTTTTTTAAATCAGCAGAACAAGGCTGAGCAAGGAGCCCAGACCCAGACATCAGCTAATAGTCGGAAATACACATTTGTCCGTGGATGTAGGGGCATACGGTCAAAAACTCTAAATTCTTTCCTTTCATTCTAAGACTTAATACATCAGGAAATATGAATTGGGTCATGATCAGGTTATCATCTATAAAAAAAAAAACTAACAGACTGAGCTGAATAATTTTTTTTCTGCAGTCTGATTTCATTGTTTATGGGCAGGAGATCCAGCAGAGACGAACTGATTATTTGTTTCTCTCAGAGCATCACTCAGGCTCATAGCCCACATAACAAATAAGGGACATTGAAGGTTTATTTTACAACTAACGTTTGTAAGAAGAGTCAGGATTTTATTAAAGAGGGGCACTGAGGTGTTTCATGGATGTGGAATTATTTCAAACTGCTTTGGCACCTTTTCTAGGACATCTTCAGCTTTCTCTTTCTGCTGTTTATGGCTCTTTAAGAACAATTTAAAGGGCCAAAACAAAAGAAAGCCTGATGGCAGGAGCACGGACAGGTAACTGGTGACGTCACGACCCGCATATAATGGGATAAATGAGGGCCTTCCTGCCAGACTTGTAGTCTGGGCCACCCTACCTCTGCCAGGCTGTCTCTGGACGGACACCCTCTGCGGTCCCCCGACGTCCTCTCCGCGGACATCAGTTTTATCAAGCCACCCACGTCCTCATGGTCCTCGTCTATGAGCGCAACTTTCTTCGGGGGACCGAGGGTGCTGTCCGACGTCACAAAAGGATTTCTGCGTGTCCCTCTGCTCCTGGGCAGGCCGCGGAGGCCGGGGGGCGCCGTGAGGGGAGCGGACGCCGGAGCGGAGCCGCTCTCTCCGGGACTCTCGCCTCCGTCTCGCGGTCTTTTCCTCTTCAGCCGAATGATGTCAGCAGGCCGCTTACAGCTGGACCAGGAGTTGGTCTGCTCATCCATGCTGGAGGTTTTAGTTGAAGGAGACAAAATAACTAAAAATATAGTGAAATAACCCACACACTGAATCACACATTTGGTTGTCGCGCCTTCCACACTGCGCAAACTCGTTCAGTGTTCTTCTTCTCTTGGCGCTTTTCCCGTGTAGAGACCAGCGCAAAGGCGCACTACCGCCACCTACTGGAATGGAGTGTAAGATGTTGAATGAACAACAGAAAACTAAATCTAGATTGGTTTTTTTATACACTTGTTAAATGAAACAAAAATACATACGAAATAAATGCAAGTAAATATAAAGTCAGGTTTTCTTTTTTTCATCTGTCACACTAGTTCTGTTCCTGTGTAATATTGTACATCAAATGGTGACAATTTATTCTTTCCTATTTCCAACCCATGTTTGTCTTTTGCCAAAAATTTTTAGTTTTGTGAATACATTGCATAGAATACAGTAGGTCTAAATAACTAATGCACACTTATTTGAGCTGATTGTTTAAACACACAGATCATTAAAATCCAACATTTAGCTTACTCTGGACTGGAAAGCTGAATATAACGCAAAAAATTCTTGCCTAACTTTTGAAGTTATGTGGTGAGGAACAGGTGACCAGGCAACGGTTTCAGGGTTTAATTGGAGCCGATTAAACCTCGGGCATTTGTTAATGTTTATTAACTATCCAGCAAGTTTGAGCATCTGTGTAAGTCAGAGCCCTTAAAGAAACAGCATGACTGCTTGTCAGCTGTGCGATTTTAGTAGGAAGTATTAATGTCACTTATTATCTCTCAGAGAAGGAGAGAAAGTAAATGATGGTAGGAAATAAGGCCCGACCTCATAGCTCATGTAACCAATGAAAACTCTGGTAGGTAATTGCTGCTCCTTAAATTTTATCATAATGATTCCTTGTTGTTCTCAGCTGTGCCGCCTCTGATATTTTTGCTCTTTTGAGGTTTTCTGTTGTTTGATCAACTGTCCTGATTGCCAGCACGGCTGAAATACACCTGTCAACATTTGTTTGTTTTCTACCAAGTGTTGCACTTGTTTGCCATCTGTGTCGATCAGTCTTATGAATTTTCCCTGTTGAACATTTTCATCGGTGTACATAATTTTGTCTAAAAAAGCATGTTCCACACTGTTACTCCTCATGCAACAATGTCCCCCTGTCGTTCTTAGTATTTTATTGGTACCACTTTACAATGAGGCTCCCCTTATAGATGGCTAATCAATAGTTTATAAATATGTTATTAATTAATTAATCTGTAAACACTTTATAACTCATTCATAATTGTTTATTATGTATTAACTAAGGGCGAGCAAGAGACAAAACTGGCCGGTTTGTGCTTAAAAGGTCGTAACTTAGTCTAAAATGTTTAATATAAAGTGAAATACACAGTTGAACAGATTAGGTTCAGTATTTGACAAGAAACCAGTCAATTTTGTCTAGTGCTCGCCCTTAAACAATGCAAAATAAACACTTATGAATTAGCTATAATGTTTTTACAGATGATTTCACAACTATTTATTAGCCACCTGCGTGGAACCTTAATGTAAAGTGGTACAGTTCTCTTTAATAAGCCACCCTCAGCATAGAAACAGCCACTTCCTCTCTCCTGTTCCTAACCCCCTTTATACTGCTTACCTTAACAGTGGGTTGAAGCTCATGCAAATGACTTCCTTTTGATCTTCACCTCGTTTATGTTGCTAGGGTTTCATCATGACACTTCAAACCCCTATTTTAAAGATGTTGATGCACATTTGTTTACTCACTTTTATACTCCTCCAGACTATCCCAGTTTGTCTGTTTCTATAGACTGAGTTAACTATTCAAACATCAATTCTCGCTTACTGCAAAGAAGCAAAAACATATAACTTCTCAACACTGATTATGATTTGAGCGCAGACTCGCACTTTGAACAAACGGACGGCACACTTGACCAAAAAAGCTAAACAAAGACAGGAGGGGACCTATTAACGGGAAAGAACAGGTGGGGTTGAAAGAGCAGAGGTCAATAGTTTTTCTTTTTTATGGAGACCACACTCTGACTTGAGCTCCTTCTACAGAACATCTCATACAGTAGATGCCATTTACTTCCATTTGAGGAGCTCAGTTTGAGCTTCTGAAACTGGAAAGTACCAGATGCCCTTATACTTACCATGGACGGCAGCTGCGCTGCCCTGCAAAAGTATATTTGGCCTTAGAAAATTTTCACATTGCAACCAAAGACATCAATGTATTTTATTTGAAAAGAACTGTATGTCACAGACCGGAAACAAAGGAGTGCATAATCGGGAAGTAGTTCGGCCAATCTAAACCATCCCATTATATCTCTCTCTGCATGTTTTAGGGTTGTTTATGCTGCTGGAAGGTGAACGTCCATCCCAGCCTCAGGTTTTCTGCACCCTCTAAAAGTATTCCTTCAAGTTCATTTGTACAGCACGTTTAAAACAAACATAATAAACCAAAGTGCTTTACATGCTGAAAGATCAACAACTTATTCAAAACATGTAAAAAAAAACACACACACAGATGTCCTGCTAAACTTTTTGAATTCAAATGCAGCATTTGGTCTGGTTCTGGGGGTGTGCAAGAGCAACTATCCAGTGGACCTAAGAGCCTTGGCTGAAATGTGAAGGTGAAGCAGCTCACATAGCAATGCCAAGCAGTTAAAACCAGTGCATGGTTACAATACTGGGGCTATGTGATTGTGCTGTCGGTTCCAGTCAGAAGGCAAGCTGCTGCATTTTGCACAGCCTGCACCAGCGTTTAGCGCCATCCAGCCTCCCCACAGCATGATGCTGCCACGTTTCACTTTAGGAATGGTGTTTTCAGGAAGATGTACTGTGTTCATTTTTCACCATAAACAGGGTTCTGCATGTAGTTCATGTTCGGTGTCATCTAAAGATAGCACCCTCTCCCACATTTTATAGCAAACAGGACTTCTTATGACTTTCTTTCAACAATCGCTTTCTTCTTGCCACTACTGCCATAAAGGTCAGATTTGTGGAGAGGAAGATAAAAGGTTTCCCAGTCAACTCGAGCTGTGGATTTCTGCAGCTCCTCCAGAGTTACCTTGGGCCTCACAGCGGCTCCTCGTCTCGATGCTCTCTCTCCGTTTGCAGTTGTGCCGCACTCTTTCCATTTATACTTGTGAATTGACCAGTTCTCTATGAGACGTAATTTTGTGACGAGTTTAAACTACACACAGATTGACTACTAATCTACAAATATAGGCCCGGTTCATAGCTATCATAAAAATCCCTCCTGAGAGATCCTAACACAGTTACCGGTTGGATATGCGGCTAAACGCCAAGCCACATCACAGAGCGGGCTGTCAACTAAACAATCATGAACCTTGGTAACATCCCAGGTTCATGCAATCCGTTGAACTATGTTGCTATGCAGACATCAATGCAGCTGAAAGTCATCTGAGTCACACCTTTACAGTTAT
Organism: Fundulus diaphanus; assembly: GCA_037039145.1. Classification (NCBI taxonomy): domain Eukaryota; kingdom Metazoa; phylum Chordata; class Actinopteri; order Cyprinodontiformes; family Fundulidae; genus Fundulus; species Fundulus diaphanus. The sequence goes on along the minus strand of CM073139.1, from coordinate 16,939,896 downwards.
TTTGGCCACAGATTCATTCTTTCTTGTGAAGCTCATCAGACCGGATGTTAGAACAGAGAATAAATAAACTGGGGATTTACAAAGCTCAGTATTAGTTGTTGGTTCTCCTTTTAAACCAGGCTCGTGTTCTTCTGAGTGTCTTTTTCACAGTTTTGATTTATTTAGTTACTAATCCAGAATGGATGTGATGCAGTGCAGCAGTAGTGAAGATCGGCATCTAAGTTACCATACTAAAATAGTTTTTCACTTACAACCCAGCTGCTGGTAGTCTACTGTAAATGTAAAGAAAATACAATAAATGTACGTTTCTTTTACTACAGTAATGTACCATAACATTGATGACAGTATCATGACTGCATTATAACAGTTTTATTAGCCGTTTATTAGCTGTTTCACTTTTTAGTCTGGCATTGAGTAAATTTGCATTGAGGCGAACAGTCTAGATTACTACGAGCAGTGTTCAAAAGACATGCAAAACATGTACGTTCATGAGAATCTATTTAGACACAAAAACATAATCTGCGCTGTGTTTAAGTCCTTTTTCCAAATGACCTGCCAGCATCATTTCAACAAACTTATTGTTAGCTCAGAGGAAAGCATGAATACAGGCCAGCTGATATCGCTCAGTCCTTCTGACAGAATTAGAAGAATAGAATAGTTGCTTTAAACTGAACTGGAGCTCAAACTCCCTCTTCTTTTGCCCACCATGGTTACCCCCAAGGAAATAAATCCACTGGTGCTTCAGAGGCAAGCAAGCTGTTGCAAGCAAGACTGTGACGAAATCAACCTCTGATTGAACCCATATCAACCACATCGGAGAGAGAGAGCTCACGTCATTGCAGAAAGCATCAGGGTGTGCAAGAAACAATGCTTGGACCATCTTCTAATACAATTTAAAAAGAAGTAGATCCGTTTGCTAACAATACAGAGCTTGCTCAGGGATGTCAGCAGGGAGCTGTGAATTTCTGAATGCAAAATGAGGCTGAGAACTCTGGATGCTGGTCTAGTGTCAAGATGGGCAGAACAGAAACCTCTACTCAAGGAAAAAAAATAGGGACAAAGACAGGAGGAAATTACTGGACCAGAGAGATGACAACCCCATTCAGACTGTTAAGGACATCTGGAAAAAAAAATTGTAGAAGGAAAACAGAACTCTACCACGTCAGGCAGTAATTTCTCAAAACCCCAAGACCTACTTTGCTCAACGATCCAGGAGCAACATGGTGAACAAAAGCTTCTTTTCAAGTATAATGGAGCACCACATCATCGTGTTTGATGACTGAGTGCCTTAACCATAACTGAACATTGAAGTATTTGCGTCATGATAAATACCTGTGGTTGTTCTAAAAAAACAACAGTGGAAATACAAACACAGCAATTAAAATTCAGCATGGAGTCTGGATTTAGCCCTGAATCTGACAACCACCATGCCCAGACGATAATGGAGAGGTCTTAAAGAGGAGAACATAATTCCTTAGTCTGTGAAAGCTTATAACTCGTGAAGTGTTTCAGACTCCAGAATACCAAACGCCTGACAGTGAACAATGCCACAGTAACGTTCATAAAATGTGTTTTCGATTGAATCTTGTGGGAATGACTGCAAAGGATGGTAAATACGAAGGTGCTCAGGGTGAAATCAAGGCTGCAGAGAAGATCTATGCAGAAAGCGAGGGAGAGGGTATGCAGAGCTGGCGTGGCAGAGGAGGATACTTGGAGTAGCGTGAGACGGTAGATTCTAACCTGCTGGAGGAGGGCAGCCAAAATAAGAAGAAATATGATGGTTTCTTGTGTAATGAGTGTTGTTCAGCCTGGAAAATCCCACGTGCACAGATACCTGGGCAGCTCACTTGGAATCTTGCCTTTTGGAAATAAGGTCAATACTCAATATTGGTGTAGTCACTATTGTTGTTTTGGGAGGACTCCTACTTTGCTGCTCTACTACATTTACACAGAAATATGAAACAGGCTAAGGTGTTGAATTCTGGTTAGCTCGCATGAAACAAAAGTCTGCAAACTTTCAACCATTTTATTGACATCCCATGTATAGAACCAAACAATGCCTTGCAACTCTTTCACTGTAACTGTGCATGTGTCCAGATCTGAGACGCTGGATCTCAAATGATGGTGAAGTAGACCTCTTTTACTGTCAGAGCAAAAAAATCTATAAACACTTAATTTAGTGACTAAGTTGCACAAGCTGACATGTTGATTCATTGGTACAAAACACACACTATACTGAAGGTGATCTCTATTCACAGTCCTACTGCTATGGATTCCATCTTTAGAGCCAACTGGAAATTCATGTTTTTTTTTTTTTACTGAAAATAGACACCAAAATCTACATTTGTCGTGGTTGAGTAACATTTTGAAAACCCGCATGAAAAATGAGCAGTTTTCTGGACAGATCAAGGCTCTTTTTAAGAACCAGAAACCGTAACGGTAACTTTTCAAGACTTCTTGAGATAAAGATGCTCTAAGAAGATGGATCAGTATATCTGGTGCTGACAGAGAGATACCAGGAAGCCAGAAACCTTTAAAAGATTAAATAGTGGATTCCACTTTACAGGGTGTGAGACTTTGGCTTTGCTCCCTCTATCAAACAACTCAAATGATGTAAAGACAAGACTCAATTCACTTAGTCCTCAAGGTGAAACCACTCTTGGCAGTACTGCCGTGACAAGAGTAGAAAATCTGTCCCCATCTCAGGCGACTCAGTACGGTCTCCATACAGCTTCGGCAGCAGCCATGTTTGTTGGTGAGCTACTGTGGCTGGATTCCACCTCCACTCCTACTCCCTCATTCTGATTGGGCAAAGAAGGGTGTAGAAGAGAGGAACCCGTGGAAGCAGTGGTGCAAGGCGGGAGGATGCGAGGTGGAGAGTGCGAGTCACTGCTGCTTCCTCCCCCGGGCATCATAGAAAACTGGTATGAGCCAGTGGTGGCGGAGTAGTACAGGTGATAAGGAGACGAAGTGGATTGGAACGGCCCATTCTGAGCTTGGTGAGGGGTGTTTGCTGGGTAAGGTGGAGGCAAATATGTGTGGTACCGTCCTGTTTGGGTGGTGGCCATGGCTGTCGCCATGGTGATGCTGATGGCACCATTAGAGACGGGATTATGAGATGGGGTGTATGTGAACGCGGCTCCTGTAGGAGGGTAGTGGACCCGAGGGTTAGAGAAACGGGAATCAGGCAAAGATGGGAGGGAACTGAAAGGTCGCTCCAAAGCCATCCTGGGGTCACTAAAGGCTGTAAGGTCAGGACCTGAAAAAAACAAAACAACAACAAAACAACAAAGGTCAACGATTACCACGTGTTTTAGTCTCATTTAAACTCATTGTGTATATGCATGTGTTACCTGTGAGCCTTGAGGACAGGTCGCCGAGAGACGAGCGACCTGGCGAGAGTGGACCCGCTGTGTGAACAGTAGGAGTAGTTATCTGGCCAAGGTAGGGATACGACTGATCATAGGACCAAGAAGGAGAAGACTGTATCTGTCTGGAATCTGAGAGGAATAAAATGACAGAGAAAGGTTAATAGTTCCTAACTTTGCATTAAGTCAAGAGCTGTAGATGGCAGAGCGGCATGATATTGGAAAAAGAGAAATTAGTATATTTTGTTCTTGAATATTGTGATACGTCTGTCTATCTAGGAAGTCATATTTCCAGGTAATATCAGAGAAACACCGGCACAAACCCCTTTGGAGATTCAACGAAACCTCAACAAAGCAAACACATTACTTGTGACCTCTTCATGGTCAAACGGCCTGACACGAGTATTCTAGTTAAGGATGACATTCCAACATTCCAAACATAAATCCTGGATGACCACCGCCCAGTGGCACTTGCACTTATCATCCTGATATGCAATGAGAAACTCGAGTGGAGTGATATAATGACCAGGCGGCCAGCAAACCTAGACCGAAACCAGTTTGCCTGTAGGTCCCATTCTTGTGCAGGCAGTTAGGCGCTGTGCTGTATTTTTATTTCTTTATGAACACAGAAGTAGAATAGAGTGGAACCTGGCAGTATGGAGCTGAGGGAGCGGAATAGGGTAGAGCTAAGGAGGTGTAATGCCATCAGCAATACCAGTTGCGCATTCTCCAACTTGCCTGCTTCCGTTCGCCATAAGTACTGTCAGAATAGTGCAGTCAGTAAGGAAGGAGGTAGGAAAAGGAGCCTGTATGTTTCCTATGACAGCTCCTTTAGCATAGGGAGCTCACAATGTCCCTCATTGGCACTAAGGAGCCATAAGGAATCTCACAATCCTTAGGTAACATGACATATAACCTCAGCCCACCTCACGAAAATTTATGAAAATTTTCGTAAAGGAGAGAGCGCAACACTTTTTTCTTTTTGGAATGCTGTAGACCATCCATGTGCGTCTCCGCTTTGGTTTACCATGGGAAACCAACGCCTGGACATGCAATGGAAAAGCAAGTAATTACATTGAACAAACAGCTCACACGGTATGTGCAGCACTGCTTAAGACAGGTATTTAACTTAACTTATAAATAACAAAATAATACTGTACATTTATTAGTTCTTAAATTTGCATACTCAGATTAAATAAATGTATTTGTATGGAAATATCTGTAAACTGTTCAAGGAACACAGATTCATGATTTACATACACACAGTAGAGTACATAAATATATTTGGAGTTAAACACATTAGTGAATTCAACATCCAGATATTATTTCATTTATACTTGACTGAGCCAAACGGCACCATAATCTTGTTGTTATTCCATGGAAGTGAGAATAACTATAAACTAGGGCTGGGCAATGATTAAAATATTTCATTGCGATTAATCGCATAATTTGCCTGATTAATCATGATTAATCGCTTTGTATTTACAAACTCCAAGAATGAATTCAAAAGTAGTATAAAGAGCACTTTTATTTTAATGTTCTGCTGCCATATGAACAAAAGTGTTGTAACATTTGTAGCACTTATCAGTAACACATATTTAGTGTAAAGCTCAACTTAAACATGTAAAACAAAAAATAGCAATAATAAAAATTAAAGCTTATTGCCACTGACAGGGAATTCTCTTTATGGGGAAAAAATCTACCAAAAACAGGCAATTTCTGAGGTAACCGCAGGGAGCAGCATTACCATTTTATGTTCAATACCAAAGATTAACTAGGCAGTGGTTACAACTAACTTGTTTCTGTCATATTCGTTGCTGGAAGAACTTTAAACTGAAATGCTTGCTAACTCGATATGCTTGCATGTTTATTTGATGTTAACAAGCGTTTTTTTGTTGTTGCTTTCTCGCGTGCATATAGTGAATGGCAGGGGAAAAACAGGCAAAAACACATGGTTACTTTGAAGCGAGAAGCGACTTCACCGACGGCGTCGATGCAGACCCCGCTCCGCTCCGCACAAAACTTGTTCCGGCCGCCAACTCACCACCTCGCCTAAGCAAATTCCTGCGGGAAACACCGCCTTCCCCATGTCGGCTGTTTTTTTCCGGCCAGCACCTTTCTTCCTCTTTGAATCCGAGGCTTGGCTGACAGCGAGGTTATTGGCGCATTATCGCCACCTACTGTTCTGATTCAAACCCCTACACCGCAGCAACAGACCTTCACAAAATAAAAGCATGTGAGCAACATGCGTTAATGCGCGTTAAAGTAAATATCGCCGTTAATAGTCCAATGAATTAACACGAAATTAACGCGTTAACTTGCCCAGCCCTACTATAAACATATCTTACTTCTTATTTGCGTTTACTCTATGCTAACATCCTCTCCCCACAAATAGCATTTTTTTTTCCTGAACGGCCTCAACAGAATCTTCTTGCACATTATACGGTTGCCATTTCCACTTATCAGACCACTCGGGATGTAAAAAACAAGAAAAACGTTCATCTCTGAAACAGCTGCGTTGCTGGCAAGGTCCAGAGGCATTTCTCCCTCTAGAAGTGCAATTTGTGCAGAAGGACATATGTTACTATACTAAAACTATATTTGTAATATAAACATATAAAACACTACTTATTTTGATTGTTAGTAATGAATTAGGGTGTGGAAATTTTCACCAGATATGTGTTCCTTCACGCGCAGGGGTAACCTGGCAAGCCAGATTGATAATGTGTAGCACTCTACATTCTGCACATTATTAATCAGGGTCCCATCTAATCCATTCGGGGAAAGGAGGGACGTTTAGCAGAACTTTCCAAGCTGACTGGGCGAAGCAACACATAGTGCCCGCCTACCAAAGGTTGGTTTTAGCCAATCATGGTATCAAATGAAAATGTTGTAAGCAGCAGGCGCCATGAGAAACCACAACAAGTTACACTGGTCAAGGGATAGTGGATAGTGACACTCGTGAATTCTGGAAAAAAAACACAGATGTGATAGCAGCAGCTGCGCGTGCGCCCTCCTGCGCTGACATGTTTATTTTGTTTCGGCTGTGGGCTCGGTACCATTAAATTTTGTCACAGCTGTATGTCCCGCCTTAAACTATAATACAGCAACATGATTGGCCCGAACCATTTTGGGTCGGTCTCGAACGGTTGAGGTGGGAGCGGGACAAGAGATGGATTCCCGTGGGTTTGTGAGCGCAACATTCGTTGCCTGATCAACCCATGTAGTAGAGACAAGCCCTCTGACAAGGATCTCATGTGTAGAAATAAATGGCATCCATGTGGTAACTTAAGCTAACTGAGACAGGTTAGTTTGAATCACTCAGTCTTACTCTCTTCTTACCAGCTGTCAGTCCAGAGTGTGGCGGGCTGGAGAACGTCGCTGAGGTGAGAACCGCCGACTGGTGGCTGTTTGCTGACGGCTGATGGTGATGATTGTGAGGAGGGTTGACTCTGATAGAGCTCCTCCTCAGCTGCTCCAGCTCTGTGAGCCTCTCAGAGAAAGCCAGGGAGCCAGGTTTGACCTCGTCCAGCTTCTGGCGATGACCTGCAGGCCAACAGATCAAGCAGTTTTTTTTTAGATGGGTCGCCAAGACGTGATGCGGCACAACACAACACGGGGGTTTTTCAGTCTAACATGGAGCTCCTTAAACTTGTAGGGAACACGGCGTAAAAATGCTGTCTGTTGTAGTGTTTATGGAATGGTGATGGGTTGGATGGGGTAAATCTGCCTCCCTCTCAGCACGTGTGATTACTTTTTGCCTCTATGTGCTGACCAATGCTGCTAATTTTTTCATGGCTATCTTTAAAACGAGCCAATTCTGTTCGACCCACGGCTTCTGTTAGCAAAGCTTACGTTTGATTCGTAGTTTCTGACTTGCGAGTCAGCTTTGACGGCTGAGCCTGCCACTGACTCACGAAACGAAATCCAGAGCTCACGCAGACGTTTCCTCTCGCCTTTAAGTTTAGCAACAGCCGCTCGTGTTTTTGTCCCCTCAGGGCTTTCTGCTGGTCGGCTTCCTCTGATCCAACAGGAGGTTAACAGGGTTTCAGGAAGTGCCTGTAGTATTGGGATGACACTTCACCTTTACTCTTGCTTTCTAGAGAAATAGCTGACTCAAACAGCGCAGCCTCAGAGTCTTTGGTAAACTTCCAACTCATTTCTACTGAGGATCTCTGTCAAAGGAGGACACTGACTCCTGTGATGTTTTCAAGAGTTTAAAGCTGATTGAGTCCATACTACGCCTAAAAAAAGAGGCTTCTTTCCCCTCCCTGTACATTAGCGTTGGCTTTGAATTAATTTTATTTGCGCCGCGTTCCAGCTGTGCTCTGCGCCACATTGTGGTCTGCCTGATACCTCCCCGTCACTAAAATCGTTCCTGAACTTTGCAGAGTTTCCTTCAGAATAACCGCCTTTCCTAATATATTTCAAAGCACCTCTTCTGATCCTGATATGGTATGCTTGAGAATACAAAGCAAGCTTAAAGCTTTTCCTATCAGAAGGAATTCTTGAACATAATTTGACACTGAATGCAAGTTTTGACGGCTTTCCATAGTCTTTATTATGCTACACAAATTGTACCTTTTTTATTCCAACACTGTATGCATGAATCACCAAAAGCGCTGTGGTGTTTATTAAGCTTTTCGGATGTCATTTAGGCTTATATCAACCTGAACCGCTGAAATGTTCCTGTCCATGTTGACTGCAGAACAGACTCAAAGCAGGCCCGTCCTCACCCTTCCTCAGGGATATTTTCATGTAGGCCCAATCTTCATGCTGCCAGACTCTTTACAAAGGAGTCGAGAGAGCTGACGCTCAGCTATATTTATCTGTAAATTTCTATGAATCTGATCAAGTGGACTCCAGGCGTGTCTTGAAGACAAAAGAACCTGGATGACTTGAAATATTCTGCTTTTAAAGGCAGATAGGTAGCAGTCGTCTTTGGACCTGAGTCTTTGAAAAAGAAACTGCTAAGTCGATCATTTAATCTGGTTGGCATTAAATTGGCCTCCGCTAATAAAAAAAAAAGAAGAAGAAAAAAGTAAGAAAAAAAAAACACCAACTTGGTGGTGTTTTTTATCAGGGCATTTTATTTCATTTTAAGTACCATATTAAACAGGCTTCCAGGGTTTCCTTCTTTCACCTCTGGAATATTGGCAAAATTAGAAATATTCTGTCCAGGAGTGATGCTGAAAAACTAGTCCATGCGTTTGTTGCTTCAAGGTTTTCAGATCATCCAAAACGCTGCAGCAAGAGTTCTGAGGAAAATTAAAAAGATCATATTTCTCCTATTTTAGCTTCCCTTCTTTGGCTTCCTGTTAAATCCAGAATGGCATTTAAAGCTCTTAATAATCAAGCTCAGTCATACATCAGATCCTAACAGAAGAGTTTGCTCTCAGACTACAGGTCTACTGGTGGTTCCTAGAGTCTCTAAAAGTTTTAGTTCTTGACAGAGGTGGGTAGAGTAGTACTGAAATTGTACTGAAATAAGAATAGCACCACTTCAGTAAAAAGTTGTCAGCCAAGAAATCACTCAAGTAAGAGTAAAAAATTATTAAGTAAGAAGGCTACTCAAGTACTGAGCAACTAATCATAACAGCTCAGGATTTAAAATCTAAAATTACGTAATTGGACAAACGAAAATATAAGGTTAAGTGCAAATTATGTTATTTTAAAGCATGAAAATTAAAAACTATACAAAGAATAACATGATTGCAAAACTAACAAATTCAGGCAAAAGATTTTATGAAACTTTTCTAAATCTTTTTTTTTTTCAACATTAATTTTGAAAGCAACACTTACAGAAGTTAATGTATATACAGTATGCTAGAACAGTGCAAAGTATTTCCAATGACAATATCTACTGATTACTGTATGTTTCTTTACTATTTATTTATCCAAATGGCTCAATGAGCTAAGCAGATAGAAAACAATAAAGCTTGTGTACAAATAAGCAGTTTCACTTTAACATAAACTCAAGGTTTTTGTCTCTCTGGTGCATTTTTATTAAAACAAGTATGTTCTTTATTCAGGAAGCAGGTAGAGTAGCCGGAGATTTTACTCAAGTAAGAGTAGCAATACTTGAGTCATAATATGACTCAAGTAAAAGTAAAAAGTATAACGCAGTAAAGCTACTCCTAAAAGTAAATTTTGTTCAAAAAGTTACTCAAATAAATGTAACTGAGTACATGTAACTAGTTACTACCCACCTCTGGACCTTCAGCATTACGCACATCAGCCGCCCCCTCCCTAGTGTGCCCCCACATTATTACGATAATATATGGAAAACGTTAATATTAAATGTTCTAAACTATTAGCACTTTAGGACTTTTTTTGTGCTAACAATAAGCTTGTTTACAGTGGATACAGCAATGAAATCAGCTGCTGAAATCATGCCGTCTAATATTTCCGACCCTTCGAGACGCTTCAGATATGGGATAAACGGATTTAGATTAGAAATACCCACGAAGGCCTAAAGAACCTTACGGAACTCGTTGGTAAAAGGACTCTGGGTAATAAGCACCAAAGTAGCAGAGAAAACCTGCTTTTATTTGAAGGAGTTTTGCCACTTTGCTTAGCAGAGCTCACTTACCCCATTCTGCTTCAGGGAGGCTGATTTATTTTTTTAGCTTGCTGTTTGGCAACAAATCAACCTGCCCGCTGAAAGAGATGGGACCTTGAGAGCAAAAGAAAAAATCCCGGATATCCTGAGCTAGGTCTGATGTAAGCACGGGTTACTTACGTCGTGGCTCTCTGGGACCGTCCACCGTGATTTTGATCGCTCTTTGGTACGTAGCTACTTGGGGAGGGTTGGTGAACACCGTGATCGTGAGAGTGAAACTTTTTCCTGAAAGAGAGGAAAAGACGGGGAATGAGGAGAGAAAAAGGAGTCCTATCCACTTCTGGGCGTCCTTCAGAGGCGGCTTACCCCCCAGTGTCTGTCACACATCTCTGCTCTTTTTTAACCCCAGGCTCCTACCATGTTAGAAGCGGTAGAAACCTCTCTATGGTAAAGGCCATCTGGCTGAAGTACAGCCCAGCCTTAACAATGCAAGCGTTAGCTCTCAGTGTCATGGATGATGTCTGGAAATGGAAGCAGAACCTCCTCCAGAAGATGAGGCGATTGTATATATATATATATATATATATATATATATATATATATATATATATATATATATATATATATATATATATATATATATATATATATATATATATATATATATATATATATATATATATATATATCTATATATATCTATATATATATATATATATATATATATATCTATATATATATATATATATATATAATTATATCAGCTCTTTAAAACTTCTATCAGGATCGTTTCTGGCTACTGTACGTCAGCGCCCCTTAGCTGGGGAAAAAAGACTGCATCCTGGCTGCAAACTCCTCCGTTTGCCACCACTCAGACCATCACTGCTATTCTAATGAAGGTTACCGCAGCAGACAGATTCCTGCCATTCACACGCATACAGACCCTCAGAAGAGTATTAACCCCCCTGACCTTTTCACCTTCCAAACACACACATCTTTGGATGTTTGTTCTTTTAGAACAGACCACCACCACAAACACCGAGTGGGGCATCATTGTGAAGGACAACGATTCATGATTTGCTCAGTTTTCACAGATGCAACTTTGTTTCTCTGCATCAAAAAGGAGTCAGTTGAGGTGGTCGGGCTCGCCCCATGGGTGCCTCCCTTTGGGGGTTTTCCGGGCACGTCCCCCTGGGAGGAGACCCCGGGAAAGACCCAGAACTCAGCGGAGAGACTATATATCCCATCTGGCCAGGGAATGCATTGGGACCCCTAGAAGGAGCTGCAGGATGAGGATGAGGAGATGTCTGGGGTTCCTTCCTGAAGCTGCTGCTCCTGCAACGCAACCTCAGATAAGAGGAAGATAATGGATGGATGGATGGATGGATGGATGGAGGGAGGGATGAATGGATGGATAGCTGGATGGATAACTGGATGGATGGAGGGATGAAGGGATGGATAGCTGGATGGAGGGATGAAGGGATGGATGGCTGGAGAGAAAGATGGATGGATGGATGGATGGCTTGATGGAAAAATGGATGGATGGCTGGATGGAAAGATGGATGGCTGGATGGATGGCTGGATGGAGGGATGAAGGGATCGTGGAAAGAGTAGCTTCCACTTGTATGGAGCCAGGTTTGGTGAGCACAGACTTTTTAAAATTGAAGTTATTGTATAAGGGACCGTGAACAAAGCTTTGAAGCACCAGCTTGGCCTCTGTATTTCCACACCACACTTTTTTTATCCACCGCTGGCGGGTGGTAGAGAAAAATCACTGCTTTAAAAACGGTCCCCTGATTAAAGCCTTGCACCCGCAGTAATGTGCAGGTTTCATGATGGCCACAAGGTGGCACCTACCTCCATTTAAAGTCATTTTATGGATTTAATTCACACTACATACGCAACAGTCTATGGTGCATATTCGTTAATGTATCAATGTAAATCATTCAACAGCAATATGTGATCATAATTTAGAGCAACAATAAATCCATCTGACAATCTGACTTGGAGGAAGAGAAACAACAACCAAATAGATGGAGTCTGTAGTGTCTCTGAGGTCTCACTCACTCACTATCCTCCTAATATAAAAATGGGCTCCTGGTGGGATCGCCTTGTCTGTCCCACATATCGTTCTTCCCCCTTTGAATGCCTTTGGATAACTGAAGGCTCTTTGGAGGAGATGAACTAAGTTTTGCTGGCCTGTTTGTGCTCAGATATTGCAAAACAGAATAATGAGTTCTCTGTTTAAAAGAGGAACTAAGAGTGAGACTGAATGGTAGTCACAACACAAACACACACACACACACAAGCGGAGGAGCGTAGCATTTAGCGCATTAACAACTGCGGATTTCGAGAACTTTTTATATTCTTACAGAAACTCTGAGCGCGTTCTTTATTTTAAGGACACAAGACATTTCAGTTCTCGTCCTATAATTGGATGCTCTGATGCCTGGATGTTGACCTGAAAGCCTTAAAATGTCAATTCAGTTCAACTCTGTGTTTTTATATGATGCCAATTCATAACATATGTCATCTTAAGGCGCTTTACAAAGTCAACTCTATCAAATCATTCAGACAGACCAGTTAAGAGGTTTTCTATCGAAGGAAAACCAGTTGAGTCCTTGCACCTTGACTCATTCACTATATGGTTACTTTCTGGCTGGAGATTGAGTGCCAACCCTGACCAGGTTCACTCTCCCTACTAATATATTTGGTATAACAGGAAAAATTTAAAAATGAAGTAAATAAAAATCAAAAATCTATTCTTTATCCCCTCCTTCCGAACACCTGACCAGTGTCACGTGACAAGTTTGATAATTTTTTTATTTACTTTGACTTTCTAACCTGTATGGAAGGCTAAAGATCTACATTGCACCAAATAAAAACTATGTTGACATGGTGGAAAACAGTATGACATGAACTTCTGAGGGTGGTTTCAACAGGAAGATACAAACAAAACAAAAACAAAACCCAAACAACAAACCATTAAACCAAATCTGACTGCAGTAGAAGTGGATTAAATGCACTCTGATTGTGAGGGAACTATGCGATAAAAATGACAAAGGAAACATGAGATTTCTTCCTGGAATACACAACCTGTCCAAATTCTATGCAATTTCTATCTCAAAGCCATAGCTCTGCACATAAAAAAACACAACAAAGATCACAAGAAATTGTTAATTCCCCCAAAATATTAAGAATAATAAAAAACAATTGCCTAAACGTGTTACTTCTGGTCAGGTACTCAGACAATGTGCAGTTCTGAGTTCCTCCAGATCTTGAACTTACATTTCTGTGGGGGGAGTAAGAATGCTGAACCGCAGAAGTGCCGCTTTTATTTAAATGTGCATTAAAGCAGCTTTGAACTGCAGGTAATTTTCCGCAACACTGGCCTGAGAGTTCTGCCCACCTTTTCTTCTGGGTCTGGAATATAAGCAACCCTTTGACACATTCCTGAATGTGTGAAAGCGGCGAGGGAATTTGTGTACACAGTAGTGCTGCTTTAAATAGATAGGTTGGGACATTTGCCTATGGCTGATTTAGAGTAACTGTGGTCCAGTGTGTCCGTTAGAGACATAAATGGGGAGGGCGTGGCTTGGCAGAGCCAGGTTGAAACTAAATGAAGTTTTAGGAGGAAGTTGGATGAATGCTGTTTTTATTCACGGTACTTCCCTTATTTTATCCATTTGGCACTGAGCGCTTGTTCAAAACACGTCCCTCACATTTCAAGCCGGGTGACACGAGGCGACGAGAAGTGCCCAGATAACCTCTCTAACGTTTGGTGCTTTTGGTTTTTTTTTGCCAAACTGCGAAGAAAATCGGCATCCCCTCCGTCTTGCATGTGTCGGCACGCTCCCATACCTCTTCCGCTGCGGCCGACAAAGCGCAGGTCGTTGAATCTGGCCACTTGGTTCTTGATGACGGCTGTGGCGTTGCGAAGCTCCGCTGAGTAGTTCTCATCATTCCCGGCCATCACCGTTACCAAGGTGCCATCGGGAATGTCGCCCAGGGTCACTATCTGGTGGGAGCCACCAAAAGAAAACATCACAGGGGGAGAAACCTCTCTCTTGTTATACAATTAATTATTCTTGTCTGTGTTTAAGACATTTTTTTTCCCAGTTTCCTGTGAAACGACAACATTTCTGAAACTTTAGGTATAAACGAAATAATTGATGTTATTCATTACCTAGGTACCATATATATGCCATATCCTGTTGCAGAGCCAAAATGTTGGGTTCTTGATGGGTTCCCCCACTGGCTCTGTTTCAATGTTTAACTATCATCCCATTTAACTAGATAGACACAGTTCTGTACTTGGGGAAGACTGGGACATTTTCATCTGCAGTCATTCAAAAGTATTGAAAAAAGTATTAACACCCCTTAAACTTTTTCCACATTCGGTCTCAGTCCAACCACAGATTTCATCGGGTTTTACCGTGTTGTTCTGTGACAAACCAACCCAAAGTAGTAGATAATTGCAAAGAGGAAGGAGGAAAAAAAATGTTTTTTTATGAATAAAATAATGAAAAATTGCAGAAGAATTTGTTATCATCCCCCTTTAGCGTGACGGCCATTGTCTTCAGAAGTCATCGTATTGATAAACAGATTCCAGCTGTGTGTAACTGACTGAATACGTACATAAATGAGTATAAATGCCGGTGTTCTCTGAAGGCGGTGGAGGTTTCAACTCAACGTGGAGAGAGGATTTGGACCCACTGCAGAGCTACCAAGACATGGAGGTCTGCCTAAATAAACTGCAGAGGGGAGCAATAAGCAGGGAATGGAGGAGCTGCAGGAATCCACAGCTCAGGTGGGAAAATGGCAAACGTGGAAGAAGCTGCTCTGGTCACGAGAGACCAAAACTGTATGATTGGCCACGTGTAAAGGAAAGCCGACACCGTACATCACCCTGAACACACCATCGCCATTGTGAGGGAAGCGGGTCAGAGTTGATGGGAGGATGGATGGAGATAAATTCAGGACAGTCCTGGAAGCAAACCTGTTAGAGGTTCACCTTCCACCTTCGTTCCAATACAGCCAGAGCTATCTGAACTACAGGATAGTTTAGATCAAAGCAGATTCATAAATTAGGATGGCCTAGTCAAAGTCAATCCGTTGATAAAACTTTATTTACAGACCACTTTCCCTGCAACCAAGTATAACACTTCTCAATGATGCACTGCTTTGTGCTTTATGGGTGTGAATACTTTGGCCAGTGTATAGCTAAGGGTTTAGAGTCCTTTCTCCTCTTTAACACCAGCTGCTATAGAGCCTCAGCTAGGCTCATTTCCATATAAACGCCTATCTACCCAGAGCATCGCTGAGCAAATGCCCGGGGTAGATGTGTTACTATGGATGGTTTCTCTTCCAACATGGAGCTCTTCAAACAAACAATTATGACCCGTGTTGACTGACAAGCTGCCAGCGACCTGTGAGATAAACATTGGCTGTGACGCACCTCTAAACATTCACGTGTTGATGTGACAGGAGAAACTCTACCGCATCGCGATTTGTCCAAAACAACAGCAGCATCGTGGGCATTACATCAGAGGAAAGTCCAAAAAAAGAAGAAAAAAAAAAGAAGAAATGAAAGAAAGTCTACATCGAAAACCCCATGTGAGTGTGCAGATATCCGTAGAGGGAAAACATTAATTACCTGCCTGCATGCCCATCGTGTTTGTGTTCTGACATGCATTTTGATCTGCACTTTCATGAAACGGCCATTCATGTGTACATCCCATCCATTTTCAGGAAGAGGTAGTTACAGCCACTCATTATGCTCCATAATGATGCATTATGTACCAAATTCACAAACAAGCAGAGAAATGCATGTGGGAAGACTAATGCATAAAACTCAATAAATCAATCTGTTTTGTGTTCTGCCGCGCAGAGAGGCTTTTCCACAAATGCGTTGAGCCTGAAAGAGGAGAAAAGCTTCCCCCCCATACGGCCACATGTGAGCGAATACACTGGAAACAAATTAAACAGCAGGCCGTGGGCTTTCAGAATGCTGTAAATGAATCAAGAAAGTATTAATGCAGTTATGGTTCACTAGAAGAATTTGAAAAGTGCTCATATTGGAGTAAGATCTTGAAAATACAAATAATAATCACAGATGATCGGGGATATTATCCCTTATATTAACAGATCTCTGCAGAACACCACAGCCCATGATGGGGATCAGATTTATTATTGAAAAAGAAGATATTTCAAACATGGTCAAACAATAAAGCCATTCACAAATAGTTTTTTGTTTAGTTTTTATGATAATGAATGGAAGGAACTTGAGGTTTGGACTGCAGGTTGGATACATAGACAGAAAGGCAAAAAACAAAGAATCCAACAGAAACATATTTCTCTCTACCCTGATCCGAAAACCAACGTCTAACTTTCCGCTCTGGGGCACCGTATAGGGTGGAAAAGTTAATACAATTAAATATACATACGAGCTTTTGGAACAATTTAGATTTTTTTGTCATGGGGCCCAACATCTGTGACGGCACCCCTGCTTCCACTGTCTGTACCCGCCTATCCCTGTAGGGTACAGGGGGCTGGGGACTGGTACCTCCACCTTGTACATGATCCATCACAGGACAGTACAGAGACACACAGCATACACACTCTCATACCCAAGGGTGATTTAGAGAGAGCAATTATGCTAACAGTCCCACATTTGGACTGTGGCAGGAAGCTAGAGTACCTGGAGAGAACCCACGGGTGCATGGGGAGAACATCCAAACTCCCTGCAGGAATACCCTAGGCTGGGATTCGAACCACGGACCTTGTTGCTGCAAGGTAACAGTGATACTGTGCAGCCCCCCCAAAAAATAAATAAATATATATATATATATACAGTGCCATTTTAATATGTCTGATACACACCTTAAAAGCAATTGGAAGGGTCTTGTTACACCTCCAGTGAGTAGGCAGCACAGAGCAGAGGAAATTCGGGCTGTCGGTCTTCACCAGCTCCCCTGGATGATCCGAAATCACCTAAAACGATCAAAAAGGGCATGACATTTTTCCTCCCCCCTAAATTATAAATCAAAGCGCTTGAATTATTGAAGAGTTTGTTGCCGTACTTCAGCCATGCCGTGGTCTGCTATTCGGAATTTGCCCATCACCGTAGCCCCCCCACCCGCCTCCTGGGCTCCTAGAGGCAAAGCCTCGGCCATTTTCCCCCCTGAGGCGAGTGAGGTGGAGGGGGGAGTATATCGCCTGCCAGGGGCTGGATCTGGGAGAGAAATAACACGCTGGTCTGAGTTATGCTATAGGTGGCTTTTAGTTCTCTAGAAAATGTTAAATAATGTCGAAGACAATCAAGTGATGAAAAATCTGCAAATACTTGTTTAATAACAATTTTATAGACAAATCACTTATTTTACCATCTACTTTTGACTAATTATATGTAACTCATTTGGACATTTTATACATGCATACAGGCTGGAATACAAACCAACCATTTTACAGTGATAGGTACCTCTTATAGAGGTGCATCCATCATTTTAATTTTTTGTCCCAGCAGCATAATATATAGTATAATAGTTAGAACAAGCCAACCTTTAAACTTCAGTTTGCTCATTCTGTGGGCAAAAATAGATTTTTTAACAACAATCCCCTCAGTCCAAATACTGGCACCTACAACAATTGCTATAAAACAAATGTAACCAAAGGACTTTTTATCATTTAAATGGACTGAACTGATATAGCACTTTTCCAGTCATGCTGACTGGCCAAAGCACTGTACACTATAGCCACATTCACCCAATCGCTCTCACTAACACGCACACAATCATACACCAAGACGCAGCTTGGGGTTAAGTGCCTTGCCCAGGGGCACATCGACATGTGGAAGCTAGGATCGAACCCACAACCTTCTGAGTGCCAGACATCTACTCAACTCATCAAGCCACAGGTATGAATGATACACAACATGGCCAATAAATGGGAAAGACAAGTGAACATGCCATTTAAGTTATGCTAATATGTGTTCATCTACATAAGACTTGGAACGTCTGCAAGAAAATAGCAACTCATCTACTTTAACAACTGGAACTGTGACACACAAGGATGGAGGAGGACCAACAGTCAAGGCCAAAACCTCTGACAGATTTAGATTTAAAATTCTTTGAAGACGTTTGTTACAGAGAGGGAACCCGAGACCGAGACTATAAAAGAATGAAAGAAAATATCATTAAAAATGGCATGTTGAAAGTTTTTTACCTTCCTCTCAACAATCCATGAAAAATCTTTTATGGCATTAAAGTACCGAAGCCCTTTGTCTAGCAGCTGAGCTGCATATTTCCCCTGGTATTTGCATGATTTGGTGATGAGCTCCGAGTCTTTGAAGTTGGAAAGGCTCCTCACCATCACCTTAATCTCTGATTTCCCCCCTACGTACTGAAGGGGTTGGGGTTGTTGCTTTCAGGGCACGTATCTCCGTCTCTCTGCAACAGGTTTCTTACATTTCTGTACCAGCCCTATGGTACCAACACTGAGGAGAGCCTTTGGGTCAGCTGCTGTATATTTCATAGCAGTTTTGACCAAGCCACATTGAAATGTGTGATCAAGGGACCCAAGGAAACAGGAGCATCTTTGATCAAATTCTCTCTTGAGGAAAAAAAAAGTTGTCAAAATAGCTTGTTTTCCCACAGGCGCATGAATTATGGAACATTTACTTTGACACGCCGGGTTTTCAACGTAAGGAGAGGTCTTTTGAATCACAGAAGAAACAAAAGTCACGCGGCGTTGGACGGACAAATGTCCGAGAGACTTCAGCCGCCGCAAGAGAACAGACCAGGATTGGAAATAGGAAGAATTCTGCCGAATTGTGCTTGGTTGCAGCAGTTTACTTCTAAATTATTTTCTGTAAAATGTCAATGCAGTGCAACTGTTTGCCTGCTTTATGTAGCAGTCATGACTTATTAAGCCAAAATCTGCAGGGCGCCTGGGACTTTTGCTCATGTAATTGCTAAGTTGCACCAATGCCTGATTTGTTGCTTCTGTTGTTGTTCTGGCACAACAAGAACTATACTAACCCTATTATAGATTTTTTTTTGGGGGGGGGGGTAGTTTTGAGTGCATTCTGCCGAACGGACGAAGTGGTGAATCGTATCTGGATCCTCAAGCATTATGCTGGAATTAATTAAGTACGGAAAAAATCATTTTAATACTTTTTTTTGGGCATGGCCTAGTATAGGTCAAGCTGTATTTTGATCATTGTTGGATCCTACACTCAATGCAAATTCTTCACAGGACAGATCTTTGTTTCTTAGAATAATAATAAAAATGTTTAAGAGCCAATGATCCAGTTTAAACTTGGCTGCAGGTTGTCTACAGACAGAAAAGGTCCTTTTTAAATGTGGACTAAGGGTGAATTTATCTCTTGATTCTCAAGCAGTAGCTTAAAATCCAAAACATGTTAAACTCCTCATATAACGTGACAAAACAAAGCTAAATAAAAAAACAATCTACTAACTGAAGGTTAGCCTTATAGCAAAAAGCAATAATTTCTGGGAACACATTTTCCCCTAAGCTTTATTTTCTTTTCCACATATCATCCAGACCTGCAGAATTATAGAATCAAAGCTGCATACGAATTCAGTAAACGTAAAAAAAAAAAAAAAACACAAAAAAACCCCAAAACTAATAAAAGTTAAAATTAAGAAACACCCACACAAAGTAATAATAGTTTTAATAAAAATCTAAATTTAAATCAAACTGTTGGCATCCAGCCATCAGGGTGCGTTCAGTGTGTAAATGAAAACTTTTCTTTACAGCCTAATAATCTCTTAGGGCAAAAAATAAATACAAAAATAAATAAAAAAAATCTGAAATATGTGCGAAAAAGTAAGGAGAAAAGTTGTTTCTCTATATTCTAACAACATGAGCAATGCAGGGAGCATTTCAACGAACAGACAGGAAAGCCGGCGCCGCCTTCCTCGAACGAAGCAGAACAAAACGAGGCTTAAAGACGTGGAACTGATGTCCGAATTTGGTTAAAACTGCTTTTTCGTTTGTTTGTTTTTTTTGTTTTTGTTATTGTCTGGTTAGAAAATGGACCGGGAACTCTGCACTGCTGAAGCCATAAAAAGACGTCCAGTGAGCGGAGGGAGAGCAGTGATGGAAGGGTTATTTAATGGTTCGGGTCCTTGCTGAAGAAGAAACCCGGGAGACCGGCTCGTGAGACCGGGGACAGACACCCGTGCAGGCCTACCGTATTTTGCATCCCACAGAAACACCATCTGTGCGCCTCAGTGCCGCCACACCGCCTCGGCTCTGACCGTCACCTGCAGCCCGCAGCTCCTCCACAGCACCTCGGTTCCTCCGGGGGGGCTTCCGCAGTGCTCCCCGGCTATTTGGGTCGCCCCGGTGTTCGGGTAAAAATCCCAGCCGCCCTGTGGTGCGTCACAGTGCAAGCCCAGGGGCTCGGCTTCCCCAAACAGAAAGTGGCTCGTTGAGATCTGCGATTGGTTCCGAACAACTAGGAAGTGAAAGGAGAAGTTGCGGAGAAAAGAAGATGTGTTGGTGTGAAGCAGCTGCGCACCCACTCTCTCTCTGTCTCTGCGGGCTTTGGCCTCTTCTACACATGAATGTCCATCCTGCTGGAGACATCGAGCTTTTACCGGCACAGATCCCGTATTTGCATACTGACAGCATGGGCTCAGCCAGCAGCCAATCAGGACGCTCGACACAGGGGCTAAATGCAGCTGACCAATCAGCGCTTCGTCCGTCCGAAACGCTTCAGTGTGGGACAGATTGCGTTCATTTCGAGCCTCTGGAGCTAAACGCGACGTTTCTAAAGTAAAACAGACGGTATAATAAAATTGGCCAGAGTCAGAATGTGGTCATCAGACTTACTGATCTTGACCAGAAAGCAAACCTTTGTGCTGGGAAGGCTGGCCCGCCCGGAACGGGGCATCCACCTGACACTCGCTGTTCCGCACGACTCCGGCAGGGGGCAGTGGTACATTTGACACATCCTTTCCCGACTCGGAAAATAAGAGCGTGTTCAAAGCGAAACATGACGAAAAGAAAGGCTGAAACACAAATCCTTTTCACAAACTCAGCCAAAACCATTCTGTGCAAATTAAAGTGACGTATTTCCTCCTATCCATCCTGTGTGCTTCAATCAATATGCACCAACTCAGTCCAGTGTCGGTAAATGTATAATTCCCATATAACATTGCACCTATATTGTCTTAGCGTGTTATTTTTCTATAGTATTATTTAAGAATCTTCAACATTAAATCATGTAATAAATGTATTTTTTCCAACAGGGGAAAGGTCGTATTTCAGAGTTGTATTTATTCATACATCTAAATAGCTGCTAAAGTTTGGAATTTCAGTTTTTTATTTGATATGTTAGTTTTCATATTTATACCCACAATTTAGTTAAATCTGTATGAAATGAATATTTAAATGAAATGTACTAAAACACTTTTATTAAATTGTTATTTGTTGTTGTAATAACCAACAATAATAATGACAAATTTCCATTACACTCAGACACATTCTGATGTTTTCAAGTCCTCAAATGTCCTTGGATTTTCTGCATTATAGTTGTAATAAATTGCATTCTTCATGTACAGTCTTAGAATTCAGTGTTTAGAGGGCCACCTGTGATAACTTCAATATATATATATTTTAACTATATAATTTCAAAAAATTGCTCTCATATTGCCTGTCAGGTTTTGGCCAAAAAGCAATGGACTATTCCTTGGAAAAAGGAGAAAATTCTTGGGGGAAAATAGCTATTTTTCTTTGGCTCAAAAACAGCAGGAAAATATTATTGTTTTTAAGAATTAATCGCTTTATTAAGAAGTTGGCGTAGAAGACACCGCTAAAAATACACGCTCTTCTTTAAAATGTCCAGCTGTTAAATTGTAGAAGTCCGTCCTTCTGTTTCCCTGAAAATGACAGAAGTACTTTATCTGGGAGGCAACATTTTGTGATCCAAGTAAAAGGGTACAGCCTTTCAGGAGTAAAATTTCAGCTTCAGTTCCACAAATAGGCAACAATAAAATCTTAGAATTAAGGCCTTTTTTAGGACAGAATTAAGGAGGCCTTCTACTTTAAGAATAACTAAACTATTTAAATAAGGGCGTGTCTATGGGCTTTTTGCTGGGCAAAAATCTGAAATTATTTCGAAGCTGGAAGAAATGTTTTCCTTCCTGTTAATGGGAGATATTAAACCTTATGTCCATGGTGTTCTATTTTGAGGTGAATGCCACTCCAAATATCGTTGCATTGTCTCTTCTTGTGTAGCACCAGGGCTGAACAATAAAACTGTAGGTCCTTCATCTCTTGTCGTGACTTGAGATGGCCATACCATCAATAACCGCTGTAAATGTCTATACTCTCATATATTTTGTAATGTTTTCCTTTAATTAGTTGTTCAGAGCTTTAAGTGATAAAATAATAATGATAAATAAAGAAACTCATGATTGTGTTTAGCAAAAGCCCGAAATTTGTCCACAAGTTATCTTGCTACAACCACAAACCTACAAAGCCTGATGTATATCACTGGGATTTTGTTGAATATATCGACACAAAGAGGTTCTTCATCGTAAAGAGGAAGGAGAAGCTGTGGATCCTTTGGTCCTACAGGCAGAGGTTTTTGTCCATTCCTCTTTGCGGAGCGGCTCCAGCTCAGTCAGACTGGATGGTAGCTATCTGGGGACAGTCTTCTGCAGCCTTTGATGAGTTCTCCTCCAGGATTGTCCTGAATTCAGCCCCATCCATTTTGCCATGAACTTTGACCCGCTTCAACGTTGCCGCTGAGGAAACTCATCCCCACAGCATGATGCTGCCACCGCCCTGTTTTTTAGTGGGGATGGTGTAGGTGTTGGCAATGTGTGCTGTTACCCCCTCTATACATAGTGTCTTTCATGTAGGCCAAAAAGTTAAACTTTTGGTCTCATCTGAACGGAGCACTACTTCTCATGTTCGCTTTGTCCCTAACACGACTTTTGGTCAAACAGGACATATCATGGCTTTTTTTTTTAAATCCTTCCACTCTCCAATTAGTTTTAGGTTTTATAATAGGGATTAAGAGATTAAGCTTTATCATAGGATTTAAAAGATATCTCGTTGGCCAACTCCCCCCACTTGAGCTGTGTATAGTGAGAGTCATAGTGACCAGCTTCACTCTCCATGATAAAGACAAACCCTCCCACAGCATAATGCTGCCATCCCCATGCTGCTCTGAGGAGATGGTATATTCATGTCAGTCTTCCACCACACATAAGAACATCTGTTTTTGTCCACGCTTAGCGGAACATCTTCTTCCATATGTTTGCGGTGTCCCCTCAATGGCTTGTGGTGATCTGCAAACAGAACTTCTTCTGACTCCCTTTCAATAAGTTCTTTCTTCTTAACCCTCTTCCATGAAAAACACGATTTGCAGAGTGGATGATTACCAGCGGCTCTGGCAGCAGATTCCTTCACCTGAGCTGCGAATCTGTGCATCTCCTCCAGAGTTGTCACAGGCTTCTTGGCTGCTTCTCTGATTAACGCTAAGTGGACGTCCGTGTCTTGGCAGGTCTGCAGGTGGTCCATCCTCTCTCCATGTTCAGACGATGGACTGAGCAGACCTCTGGGAGATGTTCAAAGCTTCGGGTGTTGTTTCAGAACCTAACCCTGCTTTAAACCTCTCCACAACCTTCTCCCCAACCTGTCTGCTGTCATGCTGGTTGTTCTCTAATGTTCTCTAACAAACCCCTGAGGCAAGAAAGAGAACGGCTGCAGGTAGATTCAGATTAAATGGCACACAGCTGGACTGGTTAATGATGAGGGGGGCATTTGTTTTTTATTTGTAAAAATCTTTTAAAAATAATTCATTTTCCTTTGACCTTAATATTATTATTAAGTATTACTTTGTGTTGATCTGACACAATAACCCTCCTAAGATACATCGAAGTTTATAATGTGACTAAAAGTGGAAAAGTGTGGAAAGGAGTGTGAACATTTCTGCAAGAGGCTGTAAACAGACAGGGGAAGAGTCGGTTTCAACTCTTACCAGACAAATGAATGATTACTAATATTTTCTTAGAAATACACAAAGAGTGCTAAAGTGATGTAAAAATATACGGTATTTACTTTTTCTTTTTTACCCATTTCTTTATTTTTCTTTTTCGTTTACAGTACACATGTTTTGCACTAAATTATGATGATAGTAACATTCTACATAGTTGCTGTGTGTAGTAGTGCACTGCAAAGCAATATGCAAAGCATGAAAATAAGATTAATAATTAGTAATTAATCAACTGATCAATTACCCACCCACCACCCCTAATACATTTAATAACGTTTCCTTTCTGGCATTCCTAACAGGTATTTTCTATAGTAGCAGGAAATTATTGGTTGACATTTCTCATGTCCTTCGAATCATTAATTTTGCCAAATGAAAATAAAGTCCTAAATCAAACAAACCCAGACGAGAGATGTTAAAGGCAATAGAAGGACACGACTGAGGGAGTGGTGTTGAGTTTCAGTCATCTTGCATTTCCCATAGACCAGCTCGTAACATGATCATCCTGCTGTCCAACCATCTGAAATCTATAAACAGCCTAAATCACCTATCAAACTTACTGAGAACATCGTGCGCCTTGACCCTCTGCAAATTCACAAAGACGAAGAGGACCTTGTCATCCCATTCTTTTTTAATCAAACCTTGATTTTTTTTCTAACAGTAAACTAACAACTTAGTATTACATACATTCTTTTGAGTCCCCTCAGCTAATATTGCCAAACAGCTGAGTCATCACGCTCATCAGCATCAGCATCATCATCTTCAGCCCTACCCTTGCAGGGTCATGCCTTTATGGGCTATGTTGACAGGGGTTCTTCTGGCTGACTTGTTTTCATCATTTGATCCAGATCTCAATCAGATCCTCACTGACACAGCCATAAGAATCCTGTATATAGGTCCTGGATGAAAATCAGATGTAGGACATTTTATTTTTAATCTTTATGAAAACGTGGTTAGATTAAAGAGAAAAGTATGGGAGGCTAATGATCGAGACAGATGATCGGTCACACTGAGCCTGGTTCTGATTCTGCTGGAGGCTTTTCCTTCCTGTTAAAGGGGTGTTTTCCTCTCCACTGTTGCCTCATACTTGCTCAGTATGAGGGATTGCTGCAAAGCCATGGACAATGCAGACAGTTGTCCCTGTGGCTCTACTCTCTTTCAGGAGGAGTGAATGCTGCTTGTCAAGACTTGATGCAACCTGCTGGGTTTCCTTAGATAGGAAACATTTTGACCAATCTGTATAATCTGATCCAATCTGTATAATCTGATTGAATTTGACTTTGTAAAGTGCCTTGAGATGACATGCTTCGTTAATTGGTGCTATATAAATAAAATTTCATTGGATTGAATTTGCTTTGACCACAGCTCAAATGTGTATGTTGCATCCTTGACTTATTTACATTCTGTTGTATTACTCTTGGTTTATTTTATTTTAACTTTTGTTTTCCACCAACTGACATGATTGGGTTTTAATTTCTGTTGTGACAGTAATACTATGATGATGAATTATTTTTAATTGAATTGTTTCTATGAAAATGAATGAAAAGAAGTTATTCTAGACTCACAACAAGATCATCTTTTTATGCAATTTTATGCTTTGACATGGGATGAAACAGGATCTGATTGGCAGTAAAGATCCCTCAAAATTATTTGGTAATGGTATCTATTAGATTCAAAACAGGGGTTTCATGACTCAGTTTAGCCGAGAGCGGGATTTCCTAGAGC
Source organism: Fundulus diaphanus (assembly GCA_037039145.1). Classification (NCBI taxonomy): domain Eukaryota; kingdom Metazoa; phylum Chordata; class Actinopteri; order Cyprinodontiformes; family Fundulidae; genus Fundulus; species Fundulus diaphanus. Next base: position 16,914,209 of record CM073139.1, on the reverse strand, counting down.
CTGCAATGTTTTTTATTACTTTTTTTGGAAAAGTGATCTTTTTCTCATTGCACAAGGTTCCATCTGCTTTTAATGTCTCCTAGTGTGACTATGGATTGATAACATTGGATGGGTGGTTTTTCCATGAAGCACAAGGTGCTTGGTCTCAATATGACGGCGGTAGGACTAGTGACAATACAAGGATGCACAATTCAAAATGTGTGATGATGACATATGAAATGGTTTTGTGAGGTATGATAAAAAAAAAAACCACTGTGTAAACTGAACCCACTGAAATCCGCACTTCTCCGAAATAGTTCTGAAGGAACTGCTTTGTGAATCCTGTACACCCAATTAAACCCACAGCGCTGAAAGCAAGAAAAACACTACCCCAAACATCTTTTTTTTATCTCTATTTAAGATAGGCCAGCCCTTGCCTTTTTTAACCCACAGAAATATGTTAAAAATGAGATTTCGGTCCAAAGTCTAACCTCCGAGAGTCAGGCTACGTTAAGCCATTAGATCCAGCCCAACCACCCCTTACCCATATTTAGAGATTTTCTGCCAGTTTCACATTGTCTGGGAAGAAGGCAGAACCTAATTGCTGTGGCCATTCAGTAAAACCTTCCTGTGTTTCCAGTCTCTTGGAAAATGTTTTAATTCTTTTTAAATTTAGTTTCTCCTGTAGGAGAGTTTATTGTCAGAAGCAAGACGCTGCCGGGCATCCCAATGGGACAATGGGCGTGGTGCAGTGATCAGGACTGTGACACAAGAGACGCTTCTTGGGACTAACATCATCAAATATAATTTCTTTTCTCCATTCATTGCCACTCCACAACACAGAAAACAAGAGAGATTGGCGATGATAACTTTACCAAAGAGTCCGCCGCCCGTCTGGCCTTTCCTCATCAGGTACATAGCCCAGGACAGGGGGCCAGAGCTGGTGAACGCCCCTGGGTTCATGACTCAGTCCTTTCCAACACACAGGAGAAGACAAAGCAAAAAGAAAACCACAATCCAAAAAGTGGATTAAGAACTATTCCAGTTTTTTTTTTTACAGCTTGCATCTGAAACAAAATGAGAGATGCAAAAAAACAAAAAACAAACCTCATGGGCTCCACTTCTACTTTTCCTCACCTTTAAAACCTGCTTTTATATCCTTTTATTTATCCCCTCACCCACTCTTCCCCCTCTCTTTTTCTCACCCTACATATCTGAAACAACTAAAGAGTGGGAGGGATTATAAAAAAAAGGGCAAGAGGAGGGGGAAATATCCACTGAAGCTTAATTCATTCCTTCCTTCTGTAAAGTGTAGCCCCAGGGGACAGAACTTCACTTTGCCCTTAGGCTCTTTAAGGCTGCTAATTTCTTCTCCCTCCTCTCTCCAACCTTCCCTGTTTCCCTGTCACCATCTTTCCTTCACTGGTTTCAAGGTCTGGTAAAAAATTGAGGTCACGGCTTGAATAACATGAGTAAGACTGAAGCGTCACTCCTTCAAATGAGCACTTCATTAACCTGAAGATGAAGGCATTCATGTTTGTTTTGTTTTTTTTTAACGAAGGAAGTGGCCAGTTGGCTTTATTTGCTATGTTTTTAAAATGATTTCTTTATGAAAAATGTCTTATAAGAGCTTGTTTTGCTTTACACACAGACACCGTGGTGACAGCGGATATGCTGGAGGAGACTTCAACCAGAACAATGATAGATGACAACAATGTTTTCAGCAGCTTTTGAACATGTTTCGTTTTTTTTTTTTTGGGGGGGGGGGGGGATTTTATATGATTGTAAAGTGTGAGTTGTGATAAAATCTGACTGCACTGCAAAGTAAATAAAATTTTCCTTGAAATGAGTGCTTTGGTCTTGGTTTGAACTGGTAAATAAGATGATCTGCCAATGGAATGAGTATTTTGACCCTTAACATAAGGTAATTAGATATACTGCACTTCAAATAAGATGATGGGAATGAGTTGCTCCTATTTAAAGTGCAAAATGCTCATTCCATTGACAGATAATCTTATTTACCTGCTCAATTCAAGGACAAATGCACAAATTTCAAGAACATTTTACTTACTTTTACTTCCCTTTTTACTGTCTGAGAACCTGGTCTATTTTATTGCTTAGGTCCTGCAGTCGCTGAATAGAAAGGAAGCTTGGCAGCTTCCATCCATCCGTCTATCCATCGTCTATACTCACTTATCCTTGCAGGGACGTGGGTGGAGTGGCGGCAACTTCCATTGTTCATTAGGCGAGAGGTGGCGTACGCCGTGGACAGGTCACCAGTCCATAACAGGGCAGAAGTTAGTGACTTCCTAAAAGTATTTTTTCACGTTCTGTTTTCTTCCAAACACAAATTACACTGACTTTTTTTAGGATCTGTCTACAGAAAGAAGAACACGATGGTAAAGCAGAAGGGAAATGACATGGGCTTGGTTTCGTCTAGGAGAGAAACACATAAGTTCTGAGCCAGTTGTAATATCTATGCCATGAAAACGGCAACATGCAGTTAGCTAAAGGAGCTCCTGAAGGTGCTGTGTGTATCATCTATAGGGGAGAACATAAAGGTACTGACAGCAGTAGTTCAGCCTCCAGCAGGACAATGCGCCTAAACATACAACCGGATCGAAGCACATTATTGTGATAGAATGGCCTAGTCAAAGTCCAGAAAGTTGAACTTAACGTTAAATTGCTGTTCTATAAAATTGAGATCAGGACTCTGTGCAGACCAGTCAAGTTCCTCCACAAAAATACTTGTCTTGTTGTTTATGGATATTTTATTGTACAGTGTTGTGCATTCATGTGGGAACAGTAAGGAACTCATGCTGTTCCCACAAAGTAATGAGAATTTAATTCTTTAAAGAGTCTTTGTATGTTGAAGCAGTCAGAGCTCCATTCATCGCAACTAACGGATGGAACCCAACTCTCGATAAATGATCCCATGCTGAAATCTCCATCAAACTTTATATTTGACACAACGAGGACAGGCATGTGTAATTTTCCTTCAAACTGCTGAACCCGGACATTTCTCCTGGATTGTCAGGCAGAGAACTGTAATCCATTACTCAAGAGAACCCGTCTCTGCTCTCCACGGCTCTATTGTGAGGAGCTATGGTTATTTGTGTTTTTGTTTTTCTTTTGTTTTTCTGATACTCTTTGGGTGTTCGTGATTGTTGTTAAAGTTTTGCCAGATGAAGTTCCTTCCCCTGTGTTAAGCTTGTCATTTATTTCTTGCGTTCTGTGCAGTTGCCTTTAGATTTGTAGAGCCTTCTTGTTGAAGTACAGCCCCCTTCTGTGCTCTCTTTGTGTTAATTTGTCTCCTACTCCCAGTTCCCTCAGCTGTTCTGCTTCCCTGTGATTACGCTCACCTGGTTTCAAAAAGCCATTTTTACATGCCCAAAATTCCTTGATCTGATTGAGATATGCTGGGATTGAAGAGGAAGAAATAATCAGAATACATCATTTATATGGGCACAAAATCAATTAATCTGATCACGATGTACGTTTACATGCACCAGGCTTTATCCAGAATACAAGCACTGCAACATGCTCAGTCCTCATATTTCTTTAAAAACCATAGAAGAAGAAGCTGTGCTTCCGCCTGTGCCAAAGAAAAATCAGACATTTAATTAAAAAATTTATTTACTGAACAATCATAAACAAACCAAAAATTACATATACAAAAAAAATGTGGAAGTGTGTTTGCTCTGTGTCTTGTGATCGCCCAGAATGGACCTGTGCCAGGTTCTAAGAATGATTTACACGTTACTGCACTGGTTAATAAAGCTACAGGCTCAACAACACATGCTGTTGGTCTTCCTTTGTTACAGGATGAGAGACATGGGGCAATTTGCCCCGGTCTGAGTGAAATGATCGGAACAAGTGTTTAGATGGACGCTGTTCGGATTAATGATCGGCAAAAAATCTCATTCAAGGTACAATTTAATTGTAATATTCTGATTATCTATGTCCATGTAAACATAACTAATGTCCATCTCCACTCCTCAGTATTTAAGACGCAGTTCTTCGGCTAATTCCATTGATCACTTGTGATTTCCTCCGATATGCTTACCACGGTTCCATGTCCTGTTCTATCCCAAACGTGCACTTTTTTTCTTTATCAAATCCTCTTTATCACCATGCTGCTCCCACGTTCCTGTTTACGCTTTGGTTCTGATCTTACCTCTCCACCCATGGTATCTAGTCCATGATCTCTTACACCACTGCATCTGAAGACTTGGATGCAACTGTTCAGGCATGGAGAACCATTTCATGAAGCCCTCTCCACGCAGTTCTTTGGCTTACTGCAGAAAGTTGGTGACCTCGGTCCACCACGAGCCTCAGCATCTGCTGACCACTTCTATGTGGTTTTATAAGGCCTACAACTTCTTGTCTGGGTTGTGTTTAAGTGGAAAAAAATGTTAAGATGACAAATAAACAGTGATTTATCATTCTCCTTCCAAAAATGCTATTTCTTTCTACATACAAACTGTAAGTCATGAGCACTGTTGTCATCCAATGCAACATTCAACACCTTTGCACCAAAGCATTTCAGAATTTACACAGTTTCAACTTTATGAAGATGCAGAAACAAGTGCACGCACTTTGATCAGTGAAGTAGACCAACAAAAATAAAATGACAACCATCCTGTCTCTGCCAGTGGCCACCCTGAGGCCAATCACAGCAGCAGGGATCAATACCACACACACACTCACTCACAAACACACACACACACACACACACACACACACACACACACACACACACACACACACACACACACACACACACACACACACACACACACACACACACACACACACACACACACACACACGATAGAGTCCAGATAAGACTGTTTTTTTTTCCTTCAGGTTCTTCATTTCATTAGATTCTACTGAGAAGAAACTGGATCACAATAGAATAGAATAGAAAGGAGCCAGTATTGTGGTAGTCAATCTAAAATAAAAGCTAAGTTAAAAGGCACTTTCCCTTAAAAGGCCAGTGATGGAAGAAGTCATTTTAAAACTCAGTTTTCTAATCATTGTCTCAGATTTGCAGTTTAAATCATCTGGCTCTATCCATCCTACTGCGTCTCACACAAATAGGGACCATCAGATAGAATTCACCCTAGGGTTTGGAAGAACTAAAACCAATCTGGTTTTGAAAAGTGACAGAAAAAAATAATCAATAAGACATACTCCGTTATAATTAGTTTTGCAGATATCAATGAGCCGGATAAAACACTGCAGCAGCTCAGTAGATTTGTACCGAAGCACTCACCAATTGATCAGTGACTGGAGATTTAGCCTATGCGCACAGTTATCAGTGAAAGACTAGCCGTAACTGTATACCTACTGACACACACACACACACACACACACACACACACACACACACACACGCACGCACGCACGCACGCACGCACGCACGCACGCACGCACGCACGCACGCACGCACGCACGCACGCACACACGCACACGGTCCATGTACACGCGCTCTCATTCATCATTCATTGATGTTAAACTGTGAAAGCCGTTAGCTAACACTTTAAAAGATTAATCGATTTTTTTTTTGTCAGATCAATCAGCGGCAGCACCAAACGTATGGCACTGGAATTAAAAAGATGCACTGTAACAACACAGAAATGTAGCATTTACAGCAAATTCAATTCAATTCACGTTAAAGCAATCTCAGGGCACGTTGCAAAACAAAGGTTAAAGGCTCTAATTTCGTTTGGTTTCAATCAAAATGAAGCTTCCTTCTCTCAACTTTCTGGGGGGCAAACAGCGTCATGTCTAGGACTTATGGAGGATTTTGTATTCTGTACATTACAGTTTTTCTCAATTGTTTGCCACCAAAAGCTGGTACTTGAGGCACAGTGACCACAACATGTAGCTCACGCACCAAGCCCTTGGACCAGTTCTGCTGAATTACAAACACAACTCCTGCCCTCCTCTCCTAGATGTAGTTCTAAAACACACTTTTGTCAAAACGCTACACACAGTTCTCACACATTTAGCACAATTTTCATGAGGAAAATGTCCTGTCCTCACAAGGAACCCGCTGCCATTCACCGTTCTAAAAGCAATTGCCCTGCTTTGCCCACGACACATCACATGGACAAACACCTGACACACAGTTTTACATTTAGCAACCAGAGCTTGAGCAGAAAAGGGCCACAGTTTGGACATTCCGCTTTAGGAAAACAGAGGCCAACACTGGGAACATATAGAGGAGTGAGAGTAAGAGGAGGAGGACGGCTGGCTGGATTCGCCATGCAAGGCGATATTTCCCCCCACTGCCTGGCCAGGGAAAACATTGCTTGTGACGTGGATGAGGCGCTGTGGCCAGACCCCAACAGGTGCAGCACAATTTGCTTGGTTATTGCTGTTACAGTAAATTTCTGTTTTTTTCACGTGTAGCAACATGGACAACTTTGTATGGGTTGGGTGTATCTTTCTTTTGTGGGAAAAAATGTAGTGTACAATAAATAATATCTACTGTTTGTGTGTTCTGAGTTAGCGAGTATAAAAAAATGGTAACACGCCTATGTACTGTATGCAGCAAGTGTAACAGTGAAGAGAAAAAGGTCTAGTCATGATATGTGATTTCCATTACTTATAGTGTTTTACGCAGAGCTCATCATTGTCCATATGGTTCCTATAAATGTTTATCCATTTGATAGACAGGGAGGAAGTCATATAGTTTTAAAATTTAAGTTTCATTTTGCAAGAGAATTGAGGGGTTTTTAAGATTGTGTGTGTGTGTGTGTTTTTTTTTAATTGTGTGTAGAGTCCTGAGAATATGAGACATGTTTTCAGAGAATGAGTGTGAACATTCGAGAGAAACGGCAAGCCGCAGAGCTATTCAAACTTCAATGAACTGAATGCAAAAGGGCGGGGAAAATGTGTCAAACCAATGAGAATGGGTTAACTCATTTGCAAGAGGTGTCTTTTGCTCTGCTGAGATGGTGATGATGAAAACTTAGAGGTTGCCAGTTTCTTCAAACAGGTCAAAGCAATCAACAAAAACTGTAATGAAAAGAGGAGAACTAGGAGGAGAACTAGGAAAGCTTTTAATGATCTTACTTAGGGAGGCGGTTCAGAAGAAGACGGTCCAGAAGAAGACATTCCTGGTGAATCCAGGTGGCTGTTTTAGAATTGGAGTTCCTAGCGGATCAGCTTTTAATCTTTAGGACTTCTCCACAGGAGGCGCAAAGGTAAGATCTAAACAAGTATGTATAAAACAAAAAAAAACTAATGGAGAATATATTGAATATGGCATAAGGAGAGGTGAATAACCTGTTTTAGATGGCTGTCAGGAGTTGTCTTCTAGGACTGTAATCAGCTATGGTCATTCATTACTGATAAGTAATTACTAAAAAAGGAAGTGGCAGCACTAGCTTCTTTAGTGGCTTCATGTAAGAGAGAAACTTAGCTGATAAGCTCCGAGTCATTTTTCAAGTCTGTTGAAACTGTTTCAAGAGGATGAAACAGTATGCAGCTGTAGTTAGTTGCAGCGACGTCTTAGCCAATGGTTATGTCTAGGAGAGAAATATAGTTAAGAAAGACTAGTTAAAGCAAGACAAGGCCAAGTGTATCATCAGTAGAAGGAGAATATGAAGTTGGTGTTAGCAGTAACTCTGCTGATGCAGCCCTCCAGGAAGGCGTCACTACAGCACCGACCGCCAGGTCAGATGTAGCTAGTATGACGAGAAAAAACACTGGGAGAACATAAATTCAAAAGAAATGATCCCCCCGTCTAACCGGCTCCTGCCAGTTAGTCTGGAAGCTGACGATCCACTGGGAGGTGGAGGGCGGCGCTGTGAGGTGGGAGATCTTCTGGTGGAGGACGCCTGGGTCAATGGTGTTGAAGGTCAAGCTGAAGTTCACAAAGATGATCAGGGCATATGTCTCTGGGTGGTCCAGGTGGTGCAAGATGAGGCGTAGTCCCAAAATGATTGCATCTCCTGCCAACTTGTTTGCCGCGGTACCCAAACTGGAGGGGGTCCAGCAGGGGGCCTTCCTTTGGGTGCTTTGACACCAGTCACTCAAAGGATTTCAGCCCCCACTGCTGTAAGCCTTTTCTATGTTCCTCTGTAGCTTGCTCAGAAGTGAAGTGAGCCATAGTTTATTGTTATGTCATAAGTCTTGAGCTGCACACATGTCCTCACAAAAACTGATCTATGACGTCACAGCATCCATAAAAGTATTCAGATCTGTGGATTGAGTTTAGGAAACTCTCCAATCTGTGCAGTGAAAGCAGGCCTGTAACACCTCTTTTAACTTGCCAGTTCACTTCCTAACAGTCCTGACTACAGGCTTTGAAGTTTTAAATTTCTGCTTCTAGGTGGGAATGAGATGAACTAGGCAGTGATCAGAAAGTCCCAAAGCGGCCCTGGTGAAAGTCCCAAACCGCCCATACACATTTTAAAAATGTGTATGGGCGGTCCAGTGTGTTATCATCCTTGGTGGGACACGTAGCACGCTGTCTTTATTTACAAAATGAATTAGAGAGGTTTGCACAGTTAAAATTCCCCATGAGTCAGTGTGGTCTTTCTCCACATCTGTTATCAGCTCACTGAGCCGCGCTTCAGCCTCTGACGTGCTGGATTGTGGCGGGGATTTAAACCCGGGCCAGAACACATGAACAGAACTCCCTCTGTGAATAGCAGGGTCACCAGTCTCTAAAAAACGACTCAAGGTGAGGACTACATGTCTTCTGCAAGACTGCAACATCAGTACACCGAACTTCAATTACGTAAAACCAGATCCCCCCCCAGAGCTCCACATTCCGGTCAGCTGATAACAGCTGGAAGCCCGGCATCGGAAGAGCGCTGCCCGGGGTGTTCTCACGTCTGTTTCAGTGAAACAGATGGGGACAGATCCCTGGAAGTCTGAGTTCTTACAGGTGAGAAGCAGCACTTTGTCTGTTTCGTTAATGAGTGTATGTTAGCCAGGGGGCTTGAAAGCAAGGCAGAGTCCCCCTTGCCAAACCTTCACCTGCTTGTCTAGTCAAGCTTCAAGACGTCTAGTCAGGGATTTACTTAGCTTAATGTAATGTTTTTTCTTTTGGTAATATATGAATATAAACAAGTGAGCTTTGAAATGTTAGTGATGAAGCTTGTTCCAGTGAAACAATGAAACAAAAGAAGTTATTCTAGTTGTAGCTTTAGAAAAGTTAAACAAAATTACTTTAGACCAGAACCCCCCCAAGGATTTACCAATTTTATTTCTTATTATGAATATAAACAATTAAGTACTGTGATTTTATGCTTTCTGTATGTTTGTTAATGTATGAAAGAAGTTCAGTCAATGATTTACTCAGCTTATTTCTTTGTTAATGTAATGTTTTGCTTTTCCAATGTTATATTTCCCTCTAATGTTTTTCTGTTCATGTACAGCACTTTGAATTGTCTTGTTACTGAAAAGTACTATATAAATAAAATTGCCTTGCCTTGTCTGCTCATTTTCCTCATCTGCATCTCTGGTAAATCCCATAGAGAGCCACTGTGCGGCCAACCAAGATCTTATTGAAGTTGGGGTCAGTAAAAATGTGAGAAAAATTGCCTGGAGAGGACCATTTAGTGTTCAGGAGATCCTCTCTAGAGAAAGTGATCACAGAATGGTCGCAGAGAGCAGAATAAACACAAAACACCCAAAGTATAAAAAACTGAAGTACAGAGGCTGCCATCCGTCATACCATCTTGGAATATTTGAATAAATAATATTAAATAATACTACTAATAAAATTAATTCTTAAAAAAATACACAGAAGTTTGTAAATGCATTGAGACAAAATGTGATAAAGTTAAAAAGGTCTGAAAATATTTGCACGCCTCTGTAAATCATAAAAAATGCCATCTTAAAGTAACTAGACGTCTCTTTTTCCTGCTTTCTCCCCCCCACACACACGCACAGTGACAGCACATTCAGTATTAAAACATGAGAGTTTCTTATTGTCAGGCAACAGTGTTAACCACCACCAGTCCATTTTTCCCTCCTAAACAATATAGTGTAAAATGGGAAAATAAAAAGTTAGACTGATATGAAAAAGTACTTTCCAAAATTGCCTAAATAATTTACAACAGAAAACATAAAACCCTGCTCATGTAAAAATGTGTATATCCATCCCGTCATGGGGTTTGTGCTTACTTATTAAAACAGCCTATTTACTGAAAAATGTGCTTGATTCTTGGTAAGCTAAAATTGATTTTCTGACACAAGAAATGAACAAGAAGCAAAAGCAGAGGAGGAAAATACCCATTCAGTCATGCAAAGAGTCAAGGTTTGTTAAATGCTCATTCTTTCAATCAAGAAATTAAGATAAACTGGAGGAAGACCGAAAAAGAGAAGTTTTATGTATCTGACAGAAGTGAAGGAAGGAGACAGAAATACAGAGTGAAGAAGAAAGAGGTAGATAGAAGTGCCCCAGGCTGCATTTACTTCAATATGAATGACTGAACAGGTGCATTAGAGCAGAAATCCCTCCCTTACACACACTTTCTGTCTCTCTCTCTCTCTGATCCACACACACACACACACGCACACACACACACACACACACACACACACACACACACACACACACACACACACACACACACACACACACACACACACACACACACACACACACACACACACTGCAGAATGAACAGTAACTACTGACATCTCATGTGACCGGTTCCGTCAACTTTGTTTTTCAAAGTGACATCTTGGGTCAAGATGGTGCCTGAGTGCTCAAACGTCTTTATTTAGAGAAAGAAAAGAGAAATATGATTTCCCCATAACCTTTGTCTATGTGCACTTTTCATCTTGCATGAACATGGAAACTGAGGTTGTTGTATGTTTTTATGTGGTCTCCAAGCTTCTTCTAAAAACACGCGCAGGTGGGTCATAATGTTTTTTGTGGTCCTACTTCCTCTTACCGTCCGTCCGTCCGTCCGTCCATCCATCCATCCATCCATCCATCCATCCATCCATCCATCCATCCATCCATCCATCCATCCATCCATCCATCCATCCATCCATCCATCCATCCATCCATCCATGTATGTACTGGTAGCATTTCATCCTTCCACTCCTCAGATCTTAGTGTAAATTTAAGAGACTGCACTTGGGAGCTTGCCTCTCCACTGTGAAGCACATACCACATGCCTGTTTCCTGACCTTTGTAAGCTCCCATCAGACAGCAGCAGAGTATTGACAGCTTTTAGCAAGTAGATGTACAGTGTTCTTCATTTCTGTTTACCATTTTTCGACTGCAGCCTTATTTTCTCGATTTTCCTGCCTTGCCAGGCCCCTGCTGAACATCTACCTAAGCTTCTGTTTTATGGACTACGACCTTGAACCGTTCCCTCAACTACGAACCTTGCCTTTCCCCTTGGATTAGTCTTCCCTGTGTCTGATCATCCGTGCATGACCCAAGGCTGTCTCCCAGACTTGGACCAAGCAATAACTATCCTGCCTGTTTCCTCTGCAGTGAGTGAGCCAGCTCTCACCTCTGTCTGGCCCCCTGCTCGCTCCTGCAGAGGATCTCTGATGGTCATCCTGATTTTTGATCGTAAACCTTTTAAACGCAACTTGGTGTCTGTTTCCTAAGCAGAACGAAAGGCTGGAAAGATGACAGCCAAACAAAATGGGTCTGTGAAAGAAGCAACATGCTGAGGCTGTGTGCAGAAACCTTTCCAATGGTTATAAATATATGGTGAAATATGCAGATATCAAACAACTCTGGTAGCAATTAGGAGGCATTCAGGTAGTTGACCTTTACAGGAGAATGTCCGGCGCTATTATCCAGTCCCTGTCTAGACCTGTGACAAGTAATTGCTCTTGAGGTCTTAGTTTTGTAGCCACACAGATAATAAAATGTTATTTTTCAAACTAAGAGAAGCGATATTGAGTCTAGTGGAGGAGAAATGTTTCATGTCATTGCTGTAAAGACTTCTTTTCTGCACATTTTATTAAAAAGAGTGGCTAAAAATCAAAACGTGCAAAGTATTGTGAGTGGTGGTTGGATGGATAATTAACACATATAAAAATCAAAAACTTTGAGACTTTTAACTTAACATATTACGATAAAGTTTGACTCTGAAAAATGACAAAAACAATACAGGGAGTATTAAAACTTGCCCAAAAAGTGTATGATCTACAAAACATGAGCTGCAGAATTAGATGTTGAGCTGATTGTGTAACAAATAGAGATGAAACCTATTTAGAGATTCAATTGTATTCAAATGTTTCATGAGCTCTCAGTATAAATAAAATTAATGATGTGGTGTTTTTAGATTTCAATAAGTTGAGCAAGATTTGAGATCATCAGCTTGATACCAGTCTCCCATCTGGGAATGCCAGTAATTATGACCAAAGTCTCAGGAGTGGAACACTTGGTGAGACTGTTTAATTATCGCCAAATGTTGTCCTTATTGAATTAAGCAAAGCACTTTTTACATCAATCCTAAATTCTGTTTTTCATCGATCATTCGCTTCAACTACTAGCAAAAAACTAAAACCCAGGCAAAATGACTGTGCATCTTTCTCTGATTCACAATAATTCACATCCATTCAAAATCCAATAATTGTATTTCATCGACAAAGCAATTTGATGAGTGTCATAGCTCTAGGAATTTCAAATGGTCACGTCACTTATCCAAGATATTTTAGAGACTGTTATTCAGAGACTGGAGTATCTGTGCATAGGACTACAATAAGCCATACACTCCATAGAGCTCGGCTTTATAGAAGAAGGGCCAGAAAAACGCATTAATTAGTGGTAAAAATAAGAACACCCTTTTTAAGTTTACCAAAAAGGTGAGAAGATGCCTCCCCAAATCTGTGAAGGAAGGTATTCTGGTCAGATGAGACTAAAATTTAAAACCCCTTAAGTCCAGAGAGGTTTAGGAGCAATTTCTGCCTGAAATTACATACAGGACCAAATATAAATCAAGTACAGCTCCACAGCTATAAAGTGTAAATGCAAACTTTTGGTATCTGTGTGAAGGTAAGGCGTTAAATAATATGTTTTTCCAGTGGAAATACTATTCCAAATGTTACTATGTCTGATTGGTGATTAAACATGCCTTGCCTGTAATGCTTTGTGTGTCATGATTTGGGTTTTTGTTATGGTTTATGTTGGTCTTTTTAATTAGTTCACTCTCCTGTCTTAGTATTAGCTCTGGTTTTTATTATTTGCTAATGTTCTGTTTGGTCTTTATGTTGATTTTGGTTCTGAATTAGTCTAGTTTAATTTCTGTTTTGGTTTAGTAATTCTCTTCATGTAATCAATTCTGTCTTAGGTTTAGGTTCTGTATTAGTTTTGGTTAATGGAATAGTTTGAGTTTTAATGTGGTTTGATTTTGTACTTTGTTTTATATTATCAGTTTCTTCTGGCCTGCTCTGATCAGTTCTGTCACCAGCCTTTATTCAGTTCACCTGCCAGCATTCTTTTGTCTTGTCACTCCCCTTCACCAGTCACCATCCAATCAGCTTCAGTTTACTTCCAGCCATTTTGTCCCCCCTGATCAGCTCCACCCATTCTGGTAATTAGTCTCACTCTGTTCACCTGCTCACTCCCCTACTTATATCTGCCTCTGTCACCTGCACTCTGCCAGATCATTGTCTTTTGTCTTTTGGTGAGTCTAGTCCAGCATTCCCTGTTCTGTTTGTTTGCCTGTTGACCTGACCCAATTTGCATTTTTGACCTCTGTGCCAGCCTGAGCCTGATCCTGATCCTGTTGTCCTTGCCTGTTTTTTCCCGCCTGCCTGTGTACCGACTTGGAACTGTTATTTGACCACCGAACCTGCATATTCCCTGACTGAACGTTTTTGAGGTTTATTAAAGCCTGCTTACAGCCACACTACTCTGCACAGCCTGTTCTTGTCTGCTTGTCTGGCCTGAATACTGGGTCCTCTGTCTCTGGTTTCGTGACATTGTGTATGTAGTGAATCCGATAATTCAGTGAAACACAAAGTAGCGTCTAGTAAGAGTTTATTACAAACATAAATGAAAGTGGCAGATGAGTCAGGCAGGCAGGATTAGGCAGATGGAGACTGACTTGACCAGGTAATGCCGGCAGGCGTAAGGCTTGACCAGGCGTGGCTGACAGAACCAGAACTGATCAGGTGATGCAAGCAGCTGTTGATTTGACCAGAAGTTGCTGATGAGTCCCCAGTGAAGTAGAGCGAGACACAGAATCCTCAGAATGACCAGAACCAGGCGGTGCACACAAGCACTAGTTAAGGAAACTAGCGAGGGCAGGGAGACAACAGGCCCACAGGATCAGCAGGCAACGTGCCAAAACACTGGGGAAAACAACATGCAGGCAACGAGACAAGATGAGTCTTTCTGGCCAGGAGTGTTCTTCTTCTTCATTTTGTGTAATGGCAGATTGCAACCAAGACTTTTAGGTGCATACCGCCACCTACCATATCGGAGTATGTAGCATGAATCATATCCAATGTGATGAATACTTTACATATATATCTATACATCTATCCATCCATCCATTTTCTAACACGTCTATCACTTGTGGGGTCGCGAGGGTGCTGGTACCTATGGGCAAGAGTTGGGTACATCTATACACATATATATATATATATATACATACATACATACACATACACATATATATGCAGATATACATCTACATATATACCTATATATATACATACATACACATATATCTATTATATACTGTACATCTACATACATATATATACATACAGAACATTTTAAATCTTATAATATATTTCTATATTCTCAATATACTGTATAATAGCTTTCTGTATTTCCTTTATCCCCTCTCCTGTTGTTCCTATCAATCCTTCCATATTCCAGGCCAGGAGTGTTGAGCTAGGTACGTACATAAAGGCAGGGAAACGGGTGGAATGACTTGGAGGTAATTAGTGGCAGCAGGTGGAGCTGATCATGGTGCTGAGTGGTGACTGGGAGGTGTGGAGCATGGTGCAGAAAAAGAAACAGTTCAAAATGCAAAGACGAAACCCAAATCATAGCATCGCCCAAATGGTTTTCAAAATAAACATTGCAAAACAGCATGGAAACCCTTATGAAAATATAGAAGAAACCTCAGACTTTATAGATCCACATCTTGATGACAACCGCAGCAAATCTGGACTGAATCAGCTGAAGCATATTTGTTCCACGAAGGTTTTAGTGGGCAGCGTGTCAGGTGGACCACAATTTAGCCCAAACTATGGCAAATGCATTTTCCACCTCATAGAACGGAATCTGGTCAAATAAAAGTGCTGATTTCCATAGTTGCTACGCTCCACTTATCTGGAACAAACTTCCAGAAAACTGTAAAAGTGCAGAAAATCTGAGTTATTTTAAATCAAGATTGAAAACACATTTGTTTAGGATTGCCTTCGACTGTTCTAGTTAAACTATTTTAATGAAATATTATTAGTTCAACTTTGTAGTCCAACTGTTTTTAATGTTTGCTTCTATTTTCTATTTTGTTTCTACATTTTATTCCTACTTGCTTTTATTCTGTTTTTTTCCCTGTATTTTAATCATGTAAAGCACTTTGCATTGTCTCTGTACTGAAATGTGCTATACAAATAAATTTGCCTTGCCTTGCCTTGCCTAGCACATTTCAGTATAAAGACATTGCAAAGTGCTTTACATGATTAAAATATAGGAAAGTAAAAACTGAACAAAAGTAAGTTGGAATAAAATGTAGAAACAAAATAAAACATAGGAAAATGGAAACTAACAGCAAATGTTAAAAACAGTTGGACTACAAAGTTGAACTAATGATGTTTCAGTAAAACAGTTTAACTAGAACAGTCGAAGATAATCCTAAACAAATGTGTTTTCAATCTTGATTTAAAATAACTCAGATTTTCTGCACTTTTACAGTTTTCTGGAAGTTTGTTCCAGATAAGTGGAGCATAGGAACTAAATGCTGCTTCTATGTGTTTGGTCCTGGTTCTCAGTATGCAGAGTAGCTGGAGTCAGTAGTCTGGAGGTTTGATACACTGATAATTTAGATGCGAAGCCATTCAGTGATTTATAGACCAACAGAAGTAGGACTCCTTCTACATAAGACAAAGCCTTTACCTTGTGTGTCAGCCTCTGGAAGTGGGTCACAGTGTGGAGCGTTCGTTGAAAAAAACAGAGGAGGTGGGATCTGTTTTTACATAAACAAAGGTAGGTGTATTAATGCAGCAGTGTTACCGAATTCATGTAACTCACCTAGAGTTAAATGAGTTTTCAGGTCTTTGTTTGCACCCTATCAAAATATTTTGCATCAGGGCCTCAAAAACAGCCCGCTGACATGATGGCAGACATAGAGAAAATCATCCAGACTCGCTCATAATTATTCTAGAGGCTTATAACACTGGATGCATCATTCAGGAACTTCCAAAATACAGACTGCATACGCACTCGACCATTGTTACATAGATTCAAAGGATGTCCACCAAGATATGTCCCAAGCAGCTTTGGGGCTGTCTGACCACTGTCTGCTTCATCTTATGCCAAACTACAGGCAGCAATTAAAAACTTCTGAGCTTGTGGTCAGGACTGTAAGAAAGTGGACTGACGGCTCAAAGCAGGGACTACAGGCCTGATGTGATTTCACATAGCAGCCAATGACCTGGTCGAATTCACTGACACTGTGATGTGCACCAACCACCCCTATCTCCACCCCTCTCCAGTGGCACTTGCTTTGAAAGATACATATGGTCCCTGAAGGAAGAACCCATGGCATGCATGACAACTGGCAGCGGTGCAAACGTTGTCACCACACTCCGGATCAGCAGCTGAACTAAGCTGCCATGTTTTGGGCAGCGGCTTCGTATCGCCATCAGTAAGCTACCTATATATATATATATATATATATATATATATATATATATATATATATATATATATATATATATATATATATATATATATATTTCTAGTTGTAAAATAAGAGGCTTGCTTTTAAACATTATCATAGGCATTAATATTAGTGGTAGTAGTAAGCTAATAGTAGTGACAGCAGTAGTGACAGTAGTAGGAGTGGTGGCTGTTATTGTATTATTATGCACCGTGTTTTTATGTGATTATTAGCACACGCAAAGAGCGTGATCAAAGACCTTTAAAACAAAATATATTTGTAGTTAGTTGTGTGTTCAGAATGAAAAAGGCAAGTAGTCGATCTGCAGACAACATCACCAATATCAGCTGTGATATCTTGCTGAGCACAAAAAAAGGTTCTAGAGATGAGCTTTTATTGGGCTGTTCCACATCATCTGAAAATACCACTACTTCATTGGTGTTATCTAGGAATTAACGTCGCTAGTAAACCTTTCTTTAACTGCATGTCTCTCATGCAGATGTTTATTGTGCTATGTAATGTTCACAGTCTTATTGAACCATTTTGTTCATTATGAACAGGCAAACCGAAAATAACCAAACTCTTTACCAGTCACTCAACAGCACAAAAATCAATGATTGTCTTCCGAGATGATTCCTGACAGTCTAAGAAGAACATTTTCAATAAACTAATTAGACATTCACACCCCTAAGGCTTTACTCTATGCTTTTAGCATCACGTAAGTGAGCAAGCATGTTTAGTCAACCAGACCCCCTCACACACACACACACACCCACACACACAAAGGAACATTTCTAAAAAACATTTTTTTAATTACAGTGGAAGGCCCTGGCTGAAGCAACCAATCAAACGAAGACAATCCAACCTCCGAAGGATACGCAGAGTCCTAAACGAGCCAATAAATAAATCAGGGAACACAATTTACAAGAGAGAACACAAGGTCGCTAATGGGTATAGACCACACATACCACAATGTGGGGACAAATGGCGAAAAAGGGAAGGAAGAGGGTGAGGAGGAGCGAGAAGAGGGTGAGGGACCTCTTTGCATGACTTCTTTGTTAACCACAGGACTTGAGGGACATTGCCTGGCCTCGCACACACAGGACGTCTGTCACATCGTGATTTGCAGACATGCACCATCCATTTTGCCCATTAAGGCAGAAGAAATATTAATTCACTTTAGAAAGAAGAGGGTTAGGAACGGCTTTCTTTCTTCTTTCTTTTTTTTTTTTTACATCAAAGACCTGAAAGTCAGGGGAGAAATGTATGTAACCATGTAAGTAACTGAAAATTTAGCATTTGCATCGTCAGTGTGTATTTCGATGTATCTATGTGCTAAATAAAATTTTTGTAAACATTTGCACAATTTGTCATTCAGTTTTCCTTTATTTCTATTTACCAAAAACTGCAAGTGTAAGTCAGGTAAAGAAAGTACAAATATTCACGTTTTGTGCTGCCGGATCATCACCAGGTTGCATTGAAACGCAGAGAGAAGAAACTGGAGCGGGTGAAAAAAAACAAGCAGAGTAAGTACATTTTAAAATAACTGCATTTGAACTCAAACGGACTGTTCATCGGCTGTTCCAAAAGTAAAGATCTCAGGTTGCGTCTCTCTCATGCCCCTTTCCTTTCTGTCAACCTGCCATGAGAGCCTGATGACACAAAGAGGCAAAAAGACTGGCTGTGTTGAATATGGCAGGATTGTTGAGCTAAACTAGCTGCAAAGGTGGAATGCAGTAAAATAATTATTTTAAAATTCTCAAAGATCCTGAAGTTTGTGGGACAAAAAAACTCTTTATAAAAATTAATTGTAATTCCTTTGTTTTCCGGGGCGTTGGATGTGTGTGGTCTGTGCATTGTGTTTGTTTTTCCAACTCGGGTAGGGCTAATGAAGAGCGCACGTCGGCAGCGCCCTATCACAGTAAGAGTTTTCATTACCGTCAAATTATTCTTTTCCCACCCATTGCACATATATTCAGGTGTGAAGGTTGTGTGTGTGTGTGTGTGTGTGTGTGTGTGCCTCAACTCCTCTGTTTGCAGGGTGGGATGGGCAGGCGCACATCATTGTCCAATCAGGAGGAGCTTAAAGGAGGAGCAACATCACCAGAGGCAGATGGTGATGCTGCTCCAACTTACTGAGTGGTAATCAGGTCTCTTTCTAGCCTGTTCTTTGTTCACCTCTGCATACCTCTCGCTGTCTTCCTTCAAGGAAACCAGAATCCAATCCACTGTCTGTTCAAGGAGTTCCTGGAGTTCACAGGAAAACTCATCCGAGGGTTCCTTCCGCCAATCTCCTCACCGCTCCTCTGGTCACTCCTTCAGCTCCCCTGTCTGGACTCACCGCCACACACAAAGAATGCGCTAAGTGACGATACCAAAAGCCCTAGTTGCTCCAGGTGCAAACACAGGCAGAAGGGCATATCTGCAATCATATGTACGAGATGTACTTCAATGCAGCGACGAAGAGCGGCCGGTGGGAAAACCCGACGAAGTCCTCTGGACACCGCATCGCTGTGTGGTCGCATGTCTGACTCCCATGGTATGCGCGCGGCAAGCAGCTGGATGTTGATTCAGCTGAGCAATTAAATTCAGCGCAGTACGACCGACGTTCCTCATGCATCATTGTTGGAAGAACAGTGACTGTTGGAAGACAGAAATCCACACAGGAAGGTTTAAAACTGTGGTCGTTCAGCTGTGTTTGCCTGCTACCTACTGCTCTTTTGATCCCTCATTTAATTTCCTATAATGTTTATATATCTATCCTTAATGAGTGCTGGAGGCGCATGAGTTAAAGGTCCAATTGCTTCTTTCTGCAGACAGTCTTGGGGAGTGGTGTCCTAGTGGTTAGAATGCAAGGCGACACCGACTGGCACTCCCTGAGGAAGGCCCTTAGAGCCATAATGCTCCCTGGGCGCCGCACAGTGGCAGCCCACTGCTCCCTAAGGGGATGGGTTAAATGCACAGGGAAACATTTCATTGGAATATATGCTGCAATGATAGTAAAAAGACAATCATTGTACAATCATATTCAGTCAGTTAGATGAACTATGGGTTCCAATCAATCTTGCTCTCGCGGTGTGTCATTAACAAAAATGGGGATTGGATAAACTACAAATACCACCACCAGCAGATGCTTTGCGAGAGATGGATTTATGGCCGTGGCAGAACACCGAGACAAAACTTGCCTCGCCTCCTGGCAAAAACAGGACCGCTTTGGAAATGTCAGCAGAGGAAAGTGGACCCTGTAGAATGTTAGGAGATTTGGCTTGCACTTTCGTCCGAAACAATATGGTTATTCAGAGACTCACAGCGTCATCCAGGGAGTTGACAGAAAACACAGGAGTTGATGGTCCCTTTAAATCTAAATTAAAGAACTGGTTTCAGAAGTGGAGTGGTTAAGACATTCTTAAAATATTTTATAATAATTGCTGAGGTGGCTGCTCTATATCTGCTGTATAGCATCCATTAGATAACTCTTCCAAAGACTAAATCAATACTTCACTAACTTGAACACAAATATATCAACATGTGGAAGCAGATGACATTGAGGGATGATTTGCCTTGAACCTAGACGTCTGAACGGTAAAACAGGTTTAACAGCTGTTTCTACTTTTTTTGTTTGTCTTTTTTACTTTAGTTAAGCTATTCATCATTATATCATATATAGTCTTATGCTTTAGACTTTAAAGTTACTTTTATTGGTGAACAGCCACAGACATACACAGTAAGAGACTGGACATGCTGACAATTTTATGACGGTGCATGCGAGTTCTGAATGTTGCAATAAATGCTGCTCCGTTGTGTAAACTTGCCCAACCATTGTAGGATTATAATTTCCTCTGGTCCCTTCTGTGATCTGACCAGTATTTAGCTGTATGCTGTCACGCAACCACCGGTTGTCTAGATGACGGACAGAAAACAATATAGCTCCTCTTTCTAGGAATCTGGACAAATAAAGAACAATAAATACATCTACAACTGAAGGTTGTAAAAGATTAAATTTGGTTCATGGAACATCAGATGTCTCTCTTCAAGGATTTTTTTCTTTGATGATTTGTAAAATTGAGAATGATCTATTTTGTCTCAAAGAAACTGGGCTGCAGCAGGAAGCTTATGTTGATATAAACAAGTTAACTTCTCAGTATTTAAACATTCTTGTTCCTTGAAATACCAACTGGGGAGGAGGAGAAGCAAACTACTTCAATCACATTTATTGATTTATGTATGGATCAATTTATTATTAATAATAATAATAAGCATTAAACCATAAATCAACTAAAGTCACTTGCTACAGGAAACCCACATATCCAAATATACATTGAATGCACAAAATGTTCCACAATATTCTCATTCTTATTCAGCTAACTCTAATTCATTCATGGCAGGGAAGGAGTAGCTCCTTAAATTATTATAAGGATACAGAATACATGCAAAGACAGCATATATGATCCAAAAAGAAGATATATGATAAACAACAAAGACTGATGTACTGCTAATAATGTCCAAATGTGGAGGATTCCAACTTTTATTCCCAGTCTATTTTCTCCCCTACCGCTAGTAGGGTAATGTTATCCTAACTTGCGTATAATTATTTTCTACCTTACCCACCTCTGAAAGTACTCCTGGATCAGTGTTTCTCTTTTTTGTGTCTTGAAAAACTCACAATTAGTCACGACAGATGGCCTTGCACCCTCAGTCTGGTTCCTGCTGCAAGTTAAGAGAAATATACCTACCGTGTAATTTTGAAGTGCCACAAGATAAGGTTTTGTCTTTATTTTATGTGTATTTTATCCCCTCATAAACATTTGAGAAATTAGTAGTTTCTTTTGATGTTGAAAAAATATACAGATTCATATTTATACCAGCTAATTAACATCAACGTACCAAAATTTTGCCAGATCAGATTTTCACATCAAATTACTTTGAATATCCCAAGTGTGCTTGAAACTGTTTCCTTTAACCTGGGAGCAGTTTTGCATGAGACCCCAGACGATTTGGACCAACACCAGCAAGAAAAAGACATGGACACAACAACTAAGCATTGTTAGCTCTATATTTAAAGAACATAAGTGGCTGGCCCGGGTGTGTTTGGTTGCTGATAAGTTATGATGCCATGAGTTATGATGTGAGAAAGTGCCAATGAAAGAGTTGTGGAAAAACAAGTCTTTTTGGTTGTCGCTACGTACTTCAGCATCACCTCCTTTAAATCAGCCTGACCCAGACCTGTGGAGTTTCCTCTGTTAAACACTGTTGTTGCTTGATAACGCGTTTTTATTTTGGTCTCCCGGATCGTCACACACATAACCACAGCAGGTGTAGGTTCGAGATAACCTGCTCCGGTTATGAAAAGGCCTGTTAAATATGTCCCAGAAATCCAAACAATGTTGCAAAGAAAAAGTGGTTGACATGGTATGCAAGGGTACTGTTCAGAATCTGCTCACAGGAATAAATTAGAAAGTGAAACACCAACAAAGATGGATAACAACCTTCAGAAAAGGATTTCTGTGGGAGAAGGAGGAAATTTACAATCACAGTGGAAAGAAAGTAAATCCTCTGTCAATTTCAGTGTTATGACTGATTTAGTCTTTACCACATTCTGAACTAACATCAAGTGTACAAAGCCACAAAACAATATATTTAAAAAATATATTGTTTTGTGGCTATAAATATATATATGAAAAAAATATAGAAAAACCAAGTGCAATCCAAAAACCTGAGACATAATAAATACTTTAAACTTAAAGATTCAAAGGTAGTGTACCAATTTTAGCAGCATGGCTGAGCAGTGGATTGTGCCGGGCAGGTCCTGGTATTAATTCCAGCTGAGAACGGGGATCTCTGTTAGGAGTTCCCGTTTTTCCCTGGGTACCAGGCTGGAGCGGCTAATTGGTGAAGTATTGGTGGGTCAGGAGGGCTTTTAGGACACAGTGTACTCAAGTTGGTGATGGAAAGAAAGCAAAGAAGGCAGGCTGGGCAGTATGCTTTTTCCCTCTGCTATGTGACCAAAACTAGCCAAGTGAAATGTACCAGTTACTGAGGGGTTGCCCTGGTGTGTTTCTGCAAAGGCCACAGTTAAAGAACCCTAGAAAGCACTGGAAAAGGAAGCAAGCAACTATGCCTATGTAACTTTTCGAAATAAAAGACTGATTTGAGAGCGAAAAAAATAGTTATTTAAATAGTAACAGTAAAAGATGGTCCCATCTGACTTACAGACACGTACGTTACATGGTAATGCAGGGTACACATGAATGTGTCTGGCCTGCCGAAGTGAATGAGCAGCTTCCTAGTATGTCTGCTTGATAATTAATGCCATTCCCAACAGCTATGTTAAACTTCATGCATAACTGCCACTGTTCAGGCGTATACAGTAGATCAGGGGTTCCCAAACTTTTTTCGCCGCGCACCCCCTTCCGTGTCCCAACCGGGTTGACGCACCCCCAATCTTCAAAAAAAAAAAAGAAATGCAGTTGCAGTTACAACTCAACCGTCATAACAAAGTTTATGTAAATAAAATTAGAACATAATTTGAATTAAATTGCAATAAAGTTACACACAACATCCACAACAGAATCCTGAGGGTTTTCGGGTGCATCGGTGGCTCAGCGTAGAGCGAGAGAAAGAAAGAGATGCTCAGATCGGTCAAACCTCCACAACCTGAAACGTCTCTGGAGCAGAGATCATCCAGGTGGATTCACAGACTAAACTCGCGAGAGAGAGAGAACACTTTGGTAGAGCGGCACAGAGTAACAATAACAGAGCGCTCCATAAATATGTTATTAATCAGAGAAATAAAACGTTACTTTCTGATTGTTTCACAGCGGTTACCTTCAGCAGGTAGACACGCCCAGGGCAACACACCTCAGTTCCCAGCAGCCGCACCTCCGGTTTCCCTGTTTCTGTCTGAATATGCGATAAAACTGCATCTTTAAAATGAACTGCACCTGTCTGAATCACAATGAAAAGTATTACAGCTCTGTGTAGTCAAGAAACTGCGTCTATCACCAACCCCCCCCCTCCGCAGGAGCGGAGGCTGCAGCGGGGTGGACGTGTCATGCGCATCAGTGCTTGTAGTGGTTCAGAGTCACAGCACCATGGGCAGCGCTGTTTGTAAGCGCTGCGTGATAAATAGAGAGACAGTCACTCAATTTAATTTCGTAACTAAAACTTTCGGCCCGAATTAAATTTTTCCTCTGCTGACGTAAACGCCGTAAAGTCAGGAGAGAGAAAGAGACTTTTTCTGACTTTCGCTCGTTTTCTTCTCCCGGATCCGTTGCATTTCTCTCCTCACTTGCCACTGATTCCACTCTCTCTTGGTTCATCTCCTCCTTTATCACTAACTTTGGCCTTAGATGTCTCAGCTGCATGACAGTTTCCCCGATTTCAGCCAATTGAGCGTATTTGCCAGAATGAATGAAGTAGAGGCCACAAGCTAGGTGCGCATATACAGCACAATGCATATATTTCATCTTAAAATGAAGCGTATTAGAAGATTTCTTTTAAATAAAAAACTTTTAGTGTGAATACTGTAACGTTCCGTTATGACACCCAAGCACTAGGCCGAGGTTTTGCTGTTAACACTTTATTTTAGGATGAACAGAACGGGGCAGCTTTCATCCCGCCGCTCCCCTGAACCACCACTCCTCCCCCGAAAGCCACAAATTTCTTCCGGTATAACAGTAAGTGTGCAACAGCACTTAGCAATAAAGTCTAATACGGATCATTACAATACATGTTATTTATTGATTAAATTTACAGTTTTTGATTTTAATCTTTACAAAGGAAATGTTTGTTTACACATCTTTATGGTGTGGGAAAAAAAACACGGTCAGACCATTACAGATTTCATCTTGCGCACCCCCTACTGGTAGCTTGCGCACCCTTGGGGGACTTTGGGAATCCCTGCAGTAGATGATACATTAATTGTCCAATAATTGTCTATAATGTGTCTCCATAATATGAACAAGCACTTTATAAACAGCATGTTGCGATGCCACCTAAATGAGTCTCTTTAGCCATCATGGAGGAATCCCTTTGGCGGCAGCTACAGCCCTGGTTATAGCATCTTCACACCTAAATCTCAAAAGGTGGCAATGTCAATACTGTATGTTCAATTAACAATGATACTGTGTGGACATATAATGGCAAAAAACTGTTTGAATTAATCTCTGGGTACTTGACAATACATGCAGATTGCTGGGATATTTGGCATTAAAAATAAATCAAAGCTGGCATAATAATAGAACCTTCCAACAGGCCAAATGTCAGCCGTCACTGTGGAAGGCACAGATATCTTATTGTCCTGCTTTATATTAATAATTATATGATTGGTTATGTGTCCTGTGTTCTATTTTGGGGCTGGTCCCAAGCCCGGATAAATGCAGAGGGTTTCAGCATCTGGTGCAAATAGCTTTGCTAAATTTACCACACAAGTCAATGTCATGATCTCAATACCGGACCAAAATCATGGAAAAGGCTGTAGTGAATACTTTCTTCCAGAAGATGCAGGAACACAGGGTGACTTACTGGAAGGGAAGTAAGAGCACACAGGTGGCTTACATCTTGTGTGTAACTTGAAGGAACTCAGTGACTGCACGGTAGCAGTTGGTGGGAGTGGTGCCAATCAGCACAGGGTGGTGGCGTGTAGAAGGACTCTGATGGCGCAAAGATAAAGATGGCAATCGCAGAGCAGAGGACAAAGTAAAGGAAGCTGGAAAATGAAGAATGTTGTGTGGCTTTCAGGGTGCCCAGAAGGGGATTCCAGATGACTGGACAACTACAGCTAATACTATCAGGGAGGAAGGTGGGTGAATAATTGGTATTTCTTCTGGAAGGAAAGTTAATAATGAGACTTGGTGGTGGAATGAGGAAGTACAGGAGTGTGTTCAGAGAAAGAGAGCAAAGAAGAAGTGGGACGCAGTGAGGACTGAAGCGAGTCACCAGGAGTTCAGAGAGATGTAGCATATGGTGAAAGTACAGTTAGTTAAGGCCAGAAAAAAACATACAGTGACTTGTATGATAAGTTGGACAGTGAGGAGAGAGAAAAGGATTTATACAGGTTGGTTAGGCAGAGAGACAGAGATGGGAAAGATGTTCAGCAGGTTAGGGTGATTAAGGATCTAGATAGAAATGTACTGAGAGGCGCAACAAGTGTGATAGGAAGATGGAAGTACTTCAAGGAGTTGATGAATGAGGAAAATGAGAGAGAGAGAGCAAAGAGTAGAAGAAGTGGCCGTTGTGGATCAGGAAGTAGCAAATATTAATAAGGATGATGTAAAGAAGGCACTGAAAAGGATGAAGAGTGGAAAGTTAGTTGGTCCTGATGATAAACATGTGGAGGTATGAGACAGCAGTTTTGACAGCAGACAGAGGGCAAGAAGATGTCTGAGGAATGGAGACATGTACTGGTACTGTTACCAATTTTCAAAAACAAGGGAGACGGGCAGAGTTATGGGAACTACAGAGGAAAAAAAGATGATGAGTCATACAATGAAGTTATGGGAAAGAGTAGTGGAAGCTAGACTAAGATCAGAAGTGACCATTTATGAGCAGCAGTGTGGTTTCATGGCAAAAAAAATACTACAGATGCAGTATTTGGTTTGAGGATGCTGATGGAGAAGTACAGAGAGGGTAAGAGGGCATTGTATTTCTGTAGATCTAGTGATATCATATCTGGAGAGGAGCTGTGGCATTGTATGGGGAAGTCTGCAGTAGCAGAGAAGTATGTTTAAGGTGGTGCAGAACGTGTAGGACAGTGGTGAGTTATGCTGTAGGTGTGACTGAGCTGTTCAAGGTGGAAGTGAGACTGCATCAAGGCTCGGCTATGAGCCTGTGGTGATGGACAGGTTGACAGATGAGGTTAGACAGGAATCTCTATGGACTACGATGTTTGCAGCTGACATATTGATCTGAGGTGAGAGCAGGGAACAGGTGGAGGAAAATCTAGAGAGATGGAGGCTTACCCTAGAAAGCAGAGGGATTCCGGTTAGCCGTAGCAAGACAGCAAACGTGTGTGAATGAGAGGGACCCAAGTGGAGCTGTGAGGTTACATGGAGCAAAGATAAAGAAGGTGGAAGATTTTAAGTACTTGGGGGTCAACAGTTTGGACATAAAATCGGATTGGCCTTACTGAGATGGTTTCGACTGGTGATGGTTTAGTGAGTATATTGATAGAAGCATGTTGAGGCTGGAACTTCCAGGCAAGAGGCCTAGAGGAAGACCAATGAGGAGGTTGGAGTGATAGAAGACCCCTGATGCAATCTGCAAAGTTTCCCTAAAAATACATATTGCAACAAATATCAAATGGGACTGGATGTAAATAAATTTGAATCTGTCTGTCTGTATGGTGTTGATAATTATTTATTTTATTATTTATATAAATTGCCTGTGTTTTTCTATTTATGAAGTGCCTTGAGGCAGCCTTCATTGTCAGTCAGTGCTGTATGAAAAAACTAAATTAAATAATTGATAAACTGATTTGGAACAGTTTCCTGAAGATCTGAGGGCAGCTGAGAGTTTTGATGGTTTTTAAACCCTAACTAAATACATATCTATCCAATCGGGTTTTAGTTGAGGAGTTTAATCTTCAACCATGGCTTATGTTTTTTACATATATATTATTACATTTTTTATTATTAACAGTTTTATCAATTAGAATGTTTTCTATATATTATTATTTCTATTTAACCTATGAATAATCTTTGCACATTTTATCATATAAATCGGATAATATTGTTAATTTTTATTTTTGTTTTACTATTTATAAATTCTGTTTCTGCACATTTATTATTGATGTTTTTAGGTTACAATCATTTTGTTTTCAAATCTGATGTCAGACAATCTGTTCTTCTGTTACAACCTAGAAGGTGTTAAACTGTATATCCTGGGAGAACGCAGTGGGAGGCTCCTGACTGGCCGACCCCCAGCTTCTCTTAGACATAACAGTCTTCCAGCTGCAACTTCCTGGGTTATAGTGGGGTCAGATTGTGACACAAGAACATCAGTGTTTGGATGAGAGCAGAAATGTTCATTTTTCACTAAAAAGACGAGACTATGTCACTGGACAGAAGTGAGAAAGCCCATTTTTGTTTAAACATCCCATCTAAAACAGCAAAAACAAGGAAATTAAAGTGGCCAGGAAATACAACATGTGTGTAAGCATGTTGTGTAAGTGTGGCTTACTGGAGATAATTTTAGTCTTTCAATCAAACACTTGCGGTTTTAATTCTGGCTTCTGCCTTATGCTAATTGCCCTTTTGGTGAGGCACTTAACCCCTGGTTGCTTTCTGATCTTTAGATGAGTGTATGTTCATGACTTGAGTGAGGCGGGGTGAATGTCAGTATAACGTAAAAGCAGCTTGAGAGATTTGAACGTGCAACCGTTTAGTCCATTCACCATCAGTATCTTAAACGTTTATTTTATTTATTTGCATTAGAGATGTCCTGGTCAGGGCTTTTTGTTTCTAATACTGATCCAATTAAATTCAATACAGTTTGCTCATATAGCGGCGGTTCAAAACACATGTAATCTCAAGGCACTTTACATAGTCCATTCAATCAAATCATAAAGACAGACTGGTTAAAGGCTTTTCTATCTAAGGAAACCCAGAAGATTGCATCAACTTCCATGACTTACAGCATTCACTCCTCCTGGATGAGCATGTAGCAACAGTGGACAGTTGCTTGCAGTGTTATTTATGCTTGGGCAATCCCTCATACTGTGCATGCATGTAGCGACAGTGGAGAGGAAAACTCCCCTTTAACAGAAAGAAACTTCCAGCAGAACAAACAAACTGGGGATTTTAGAAGACCAAATAGACACACAAAAAGAGCCCAGAAGCACTGATCCAGGAATACTTTCTAAGTTAAAGAAAAGTAAAATGGTAATGGTAGTACAAGCTCCTTTGGTGGCTTCATTTAGGAGAGGAAACTGGCCAAGCTAATAAACTCTGAGCACGTTTTCAAATCTAGAGTATAAAAGAGAGCACATGCTAATCACAGTAAAAGCTCAGCCAATAGCTACATCTAGACTTCTAGGGGAGTGGTGGCCTAATGGTTAGAGCATTCTGCTTGTGCCCCAGAGGTTCCGGGTTTAACTCCCACAGACTGCCACTCTGGGTCCCTGAGCAAGACCCTTAACCCCAGATTGCTCCCCGGGCGCCGCACAGTGGCAGCTCACTGCTCCCCAAGGGGATGGGTTAAATGCAGAGAACATATTTCATTGGAATGCATTTTGCAATGACAATAAAGATTATTATTATTATTATTAGATGAGAGATATTGTCAGCCACCAAAAAACATGGCCAAATGTATCATCTATGAAAGGAGAACATACAGGTGTCGGCAGCAGAAGCTCAGCTGATGTCCCCTCTAGGACAGTGTCACAGGTGAACAGAACGCCAGGCCAGATGTAGCAACTGTGAAGAGAAAGCAGAGAAGCAGAGACCCGGTTTAAATATTATGAGGAAACACTGAAGAATGTCTGTTTTTATGCTTTATGTAAGCTTTTGTGTGTGAAGATGACAACGAGTAGGTTTAGGAACATTTCGATAAAAATCAAATAAATCAAATTAAATACCAACAGCATCAATCAAAGCATAATCTTTGGCGTCTAATTAATGTTAACATTTTCCACGATAACAATGTATTGTGCCATAGACCATGACGCCCAGCAAAGACTTCTGTTTTTCACTTTGGATGGACTCAAGTGAGACTCAGACATTCAAAAGAGCTGCAACTATGGGTGGGACAGGGACAAACTGATCAACTGGAATAATAGATTGCTGCAACTCCTCTTCTGCCTGGTATGCATCAGATCAAATCTCTGATATCAGATCTCTGACGTATGATGGAGCTTGATTATTAGGGGCTTAATATGTTAGGAGGGGAATTCTAAATTATCTTCTTGATTTAACAAGGAGTCAATGAAAGGAAGCTAAAATAGGAGACATATGATCTCTTTAATTTTCATCAGAACTCTTGCTGCAGTGTTTTGGATCAGCTGAAGGCTTTTAACCACATTTTGTGGACTTCCTGAAAGTAAAGAATTACAATAGTCCAGCCTCTCATCGACAAATCCATGGACAACTCTTTCAGCATCACTCATGGACAGGATATTTCTAATTTTGGCAATATTCCAGAGGTGAAAGAAGAGAATCCCAGAAACCTCTTTTTTTTAAATAAACTTTATTTACAGATAAAGAAATACAATTGCAGACAGTAGTGTGCTCGATGTGCTGGGGTAACAAATCCACAGGATTCCAAGAGACAAAAAAGAAAAAAAAGAAATAACCCATTTAGCATAAGATTGAACATC
This sequence comes from Fundulus diaphanus, assembly GCA_037039145.1. Lineage (NCBI taxonomy): Eukaryota > Metazoa > Chordata > Actinopteri > Cyprinodontiformes > Fundulidae > Fundulus > Fundulus diaphanus. The sequence goes on along the minus strand of CM073139.1, from coordinate 16,884,071 downwards.
AACCTCATTTAACAGTTTGTATATCATAAGTATAACTTTAGCTGAAATCAAAGTAGGTGGTTACTTAAGCCAACAAAACCAACCAAAAATATTCAGCAACGCTGTACTTTTAACACTTGGAGTTACTATGAAACATAATTACCAAATGTAGCCATTGAAAAATAAAATCCAGGTTTTTTGATAAAAAGAGATTTAAAACATCTCAATGAACAAGCCTTCTACCATGACCTCTGCAAGTGCCAATGGGAGAGAATTGACCTAATTTCTGATGTTGAAACAGCTTGGTCATTTTTCTATGAGTGTTTTATGGCTGTTGTTAATAAGCATGCCCCCTTTTAAAAAATTAGAATTAAAGGAAGAGATAACCCTTGGTTCACATCAGAACTGGCTAATGCTTTACATGAAAGAAATTTAGCATGGACAAAGGCAAGGAAAACCCATCTTAAACGCGACTGGGATATTTTCAGAAAACTGAGAAATAAAAGTACATCTCAAATAAAAAATTCAAAGTCCGAATTCTACTTATCAGCCACAACTGAAAGTCTCAATGACCCTAAAAAGTTTTGGAAAACAATTAAAACTTTGACTGTTGAAAATAACTCACAGACTTTGCCAAATTTTATTGTTCATAACTCAACAAATATTTATGATAAAGTCGAAATGTTAAATTGTTTTAATCAACACTTTATATCCTCCAAACCCTCTAACGTGTCAACTACGCCTGTAACAACACCTGAACCAGACTCTGATGTGTCAAAATTCAGTTTTCAGCCTTTTACGTTGTGTCAGGTCTATAATGCATTGAAATCATTAGATGCTCGAAAATCTCAAGGACCTGACCTAATTGATCCCTACTTTTTAAAAATATCAGCAGACTACATAACTCAACCCTTGACTTACATTTTTAACTTAAGTCTGAGCACTACGCAAATTCCCAAAATTTGGAAGTCTGCTTTTGTTACCCCATTATTCAAAGGTGGCGATCCAGCAATTTTAAATAGCTATCGGCCTATATCAAAGCTCTGCATCCTATCAAAGGTTTTAGAATCTTTAATCAATGAACAGTTGAAAGAATATCTGTACTCCAATAATCTGTTGTGTAAATTTCAGTCAGGTTTTAGAAAAGGTCATAGTACTATCACAGCGACTTTGAAAGTGATGAATGATATCTTGGCAGCTCTTGACAATAAACAACATTGTGCTGCACTTTTCATTGATTTATCAAAAGTGTTCGACACTGTCAACCACAATTTACTTGAAGAGAGATTGACCAAAATTGGACTCTCTAAACAAGCCGTTGGATGGTTCAGTAATTATCTGACTGATCGATCTCAATGTGTCAAATCAGATAAAATTTGTTCTAATTCATTGTCACTAACTAAAGGAGTGCCCCAAGGCTCCGTTTTGGGGCCTCTACTATTTACTATCTATGTGAACAATGTTGGTCAGGATCTTATAGACACTAAGTACCATTTTTATGCTGATGACATGATTTTTTACAGTTTTGGAAAAAACCCTAGTGCGTGTGTCTTTACGTTACAGATTGCTTTTAATTTGGTGCAGTACAGGCTTTTAAAATTAGAAATAAAAGTAAAATGATGCTATTTTCAAGAACAAAGACAAAATTGCAAAATAGCTATCCTCTTATCACTTTGCATGGGTCAGAAATAGAAAGGGTTCAATCTTTTAAATATTTAGGAATTTTAATTGATGAAAATCTAAATTTTAAACCTCATGTTGAACAATTGCTTAAAAAACTCAGACTGAAAATTGGCTTCTTCTTCAGGAATAGGCTTTGTTTCTTTTTTAAGTCGAAGAAGAGACTGGTAGATGCAACGTTTTTACCCATTCTGGACTATGGTGACCTAATCTATATTAATGCCCCAGATCAAGTTTTAAAAATGTTAGACTCAATTTACCATGCCTCTCTACGATTTATCACAAATTGTAAGCCTCGCACACACCACTGTGAACTTTATATACGTGTGGGCTGGCCAGCATTAGAGACACGTAGACTCACTCACTGGTATATGATCATTTATAAGGGTATTCTGCGTCTGCTCCCCTCATACCTCTGTGAGTTCATTCAACCAAGAGCGGCTGGACTGTATTCTCTACGTTCTCAAGAGTCTCTGCTTCTGTCTGTGCCTAGTATCCACACTGAAGCTGGAAAGACAGCTTTTCAGTACTCTGCCCCCACAGCATGGAACAATCTTCAGAAAGACTGGAAGTTGAAGGATTTGATTCCGATTGGACATTTTAAACGATTGCTCAAAGGTTTGGAAATGAGATCTATGGTTTGTAACTGTTTTATGAAATTCTAATTTAGATAGATGTTATTGTAAACTGTAATGTAAATTGTAATGTAATCTTTTGCCGCTATCTTGGCCAGGACTCCCTTGAAAAAGAGATTGTTAATCTCAATGGGACTTTTCCTGGTTAAATAAAGGAATAATAAAAAATAATAATTAAACATTTTGTACCAGGAGAATTAGTTCACCTGTACCCAAAACGTGTAACACACATTTTTTAGCGTGTTTGAAAGTCCTTGAACCACACTGGTTGAGCAGCAGTTCTAGCACTTTTCCTTTGAACCCCTAGGTCACTCTTTTCTGGTTCTGTCGTTTTACATGGAATACCTGCAGAGTATCGCGAAAGTCTGGCAGCATTCCACCTTTTATTGTCACTGAGTACATAAGTACTTCCTCTAATCTGCTTTTCAACACACAGCGGTGGAGTAAATCTAGATGAGCCTTTGCGAACATGATGAGGTCTTCTTACCCTCACCATATCTCCAGGTTTTAATGTTGGTGTCTTGGCTCCACGGCGCTTGTCAGTATACTGTTTAGACTTCTCTTGTTTCTGTTTAACTGTACTGTAGTGCATTTTCTGCTTTTCTCTGAATCCGGAAAGACATTCACTTTTGTTTTCATCCTCCTGTTGTGCAGTAGTTCTGATGGAGATACTCCAGTTGTGTTATGTGGCGTTGCTCTGTAGCTTTGTAGAAAATCAGTCACTGTGGTTTTCCAGTCTTTCTGCATGTGTTCAGCAGTTAGGATTGTCTCCTTAAGAACTCTATTCCATCTTTCAACAACCATTGCACTGTGGATGAGATATTCCCCTCTCTCTGAGAAAATCTGCAAAAGAGATAGAAAGAAACTGTGGCCCATTATCAGTGACTATGTAATCAGGGTTCCCCTCTCTGCTGAAAATAGAGCGCAGAAATGTGATAACAACATCAGTCGTTACAGCGTGAGCAAATGCTACTTCTGGCCATTTACTGTAATAGTCCACTAATGTTATAGCGAATCTACATGAAGAAGCAGCAGTTTCAAAGGGACCGACAATGTCCAGAGCAACTTTCTCCCACCGTCTGTTCGGCAGTTCAATAGGCTGTAGAGGAGCAGGAGCAGTTTGAGCAGATTTGTCGTTCATTTGGCAAGCTGTACGTGAAGAAATAATAGACTGAACCATTTTGTCCATCTGGGGCCACCAGTAGAGGTCACGAAGTCTCTGTTTTGTGCGTACAACGCCTTGATGTGTTTCATGTGCCAGGTGAATGACAGTAGCACGTAAAGCAACAGGAACGATGTATCGATGTTCACCTCTCAAGACCAGATCCTGAGATGCAGAAAGTTCATTCCTGATGTGGAAGTATGGTATTAAGACAGGGTCCACATCCTTCTTGCACTTTGGCCAGCCTTTCTCTATCTGTCCACGGAGAAGTGTGAGTTCATGGTGTTGTGAGGAAGCAGAAGTGAACTCAACAGAGCTGACACCACGGCTGCAACCATGTCAGGTTCATCAATAGGAGTAGAGTTCATAGGGAGCGGCAACCGTGACAAACAGTCTGCAGCCTGGTTTTGTGATCCAGGCCTGTATTCCAAATCATAGGTGAAGCACAGTAAACGCGCAGACCAGCGTGCGACTCTCATTCCAGCACGCCCAATGCCATTGGTAGCAAGTAATGTCGTCGGTGCTTGATGATCAGTCCTTAGCGTGAAACGTCGGCCCCAGAGATAAGACCTCCATTTTTCCAAGGCCCACACACAAGCAAGAGCCTCCTTTTCCACTGTGGAGTATTTCCGTTCTGCAGAGGTCAGCGTACGAGATGCAAATGCTACAGTTCGTTCAACATCATCTGGGTGTATTTGGGTCAACACACCACCCAGGCCATAATCTGAAGCGTCTGTGGTGACAATGGTTGGAAGGGATGGGTCAAAAAGAGCCAGTCAGGACGGTTCAGTTAAAGGTCTTTTAATGCCTTAAAGCTTTGATCAGCCCTTTCAGTCCATACAAAACCAGAATCAGCAGTTTCTCTCAGCACAGCCCGCATTGGTTCCACTAATGTGGCAAAATTTGGAAGAAACTTACTGTACCAGGAGATCAAACCAAGGAAGGACCGCAGAGAAGGTAGATCGTGTGGTGGTGGTGCATCACGGACAGCTGCACTATGATCTGGATCAGGAAGGATGCCATCTTTGGAAATGATGTGACCAAGAAACTTGAGGCTGGACTGTGTAAATGTACATTTCTGCATGTTGAGTGTCAGGCCTGCCTCTGTAAGACGCTGGAGCACAGCACGCAGTCGTTTGTCATGTTCCTGTAGAGAAGATCCTGAAACAATTACATCATCCAAGTAATTGTGCAGACCAGGCAGTCCTTTAAGCACAGTTTCCATCATTTTTTGGAATGCAGATGGAACAGAGGCCAACCCGTAGGGAACACGGCAGTAACGGAAAAGTCCTTTGTGTGTAATAAAAGCCGTGAGATCCCTACTGTTCTCATGTAACAGGAGTTGATGGTATGCAGATGCCAGGTCTATGGTGGAAAAAACACTGGCACCCCTGAGCTCACTTAAAAGCTCATCCATGTGGGGCAAAGGGTGACTGTCGGCAACGATTGCTTTATTAGGTTCCCTTAAGTCAACGCACAATCTTGGTCTGCCCTCTTTCCTTGTTGTGACCACAATAGGCGAAATCCAGAGAGAAGCATCAATGCGTTCAATAATTCCCTCCTTTAACAGCAAATCCAGTTCCTGTGACACAGCGTCTCGTACTGCAAATGGAAGGCGGCAAAGTTTTTGCCGAACTGGAACTGCATCCTCACGTACTTTAACTTTGTGCACAAACCCAGCAACGCAGCCAATAGAAGCAGAGTCTGTGTTTGTCAGCAACACAGGTGCAGCAGAAGAAGCATGTTCAAGGGTTGGAGCACGGATTGAATCGGAGCTAAATGTCCATTTCAGTGCTTTTATCAGATCCATTCCGAGTAATGCAGATCCTCCTTTAACTACATACAAAGAAGCAGAAGCAGCGTTGTCATGAAGGGTAACTGTTGCTTCCAAACAGGCCAGCTGACAGCTTTGCTAGGGCCCGGGACAACACAGTCTTTTTGGGCCCCCCCTCTACACCTGCCGCCACCACACACACACACACACACACACACGCACGCACACACACACACACACACCAAAAAAAGTCAACTTAACTGTATACTTCATGCTCTGGAAATCTCTGTATTTTATACTGGATATTTTCAACCCATCTATTGAATTTAGTGCACTAGTTGATCTTTTCTTCATAAGAGAACAGCAAGCACTGCAGCCAAAATATGGCTTTTTTTGACCTGCTGTATATTAGCCAGTCCCTAAGCTTGATGTATCATGAAACTGTTGACCTTTCGGGTTTTGTGATTTTTATTTTATTATTACAAATAAATAATAATAATAATACTAATAATAATAATGTTCATAGTGTTTTTTTCCCAATCCACCTCTTATATCTTTCAATCCTTATTTAATTTTGTCTGTGTTGTGTGCACCTGCCTGTTGCCTTAATCCTATAAATTTCCCCGTCGTGGGATAAATAAAGGATTAGCTGTCATGAATGGGTTTGGTTATGGTTTATGTTTGTTATTTGATTAATTACTTCACTCTCCTGCCTTAAGTTCAGTTTCTGTTTTAGGTTCTGTCTTAGTTTTTGAATAGGTTGGGTTTTGTTTGTGGTTTGATTTTGTTTTATATTATTAGTTTATCTGGCCTGCTCCGACCATTTCTGTCACCAGTCTTAATTCAGTTCACCTGCCAGCATTCTTCCACCCTGTCACTCCCCTTCTCCAGTCACCATCGTATCAGCTTCAGTTTACTCCCAAGCACTTCCCTGTTCCTGATTAGCTCCACCCATGCCAGTAATTAGTTTCACTCTATTCACCTGATCACTCCCTTACTTATACCTGCCTCTGCCCCCTGCAATCTGCCACATCATTGTTTGTTTTTGCCATGTCCATGGGTGAGTTTTGCCAGCATTCCCTGTACCGTGTTTTCCTGCCTTATGTGATTGCCTGCTTTTTTGCCTTGGACTGTTTTTTACCACAAGCTTTGTTTTTGTCCTGCCCTTCATTTTTGCCTGCCTGTCTTGGTTTCTGCTCACATCTGTTTTTCAAAAATAAACCTTCTTAAAACGTACCTCTGCTTGTCTGGTTGAATACTGGGTCCATCTGTCTCTCGTTCATGACATTAGCTAATGTTACCTTATCTTTGTCATGAGTTGTCTTCATGAACCCAAGCACGACCACACAAACTGAGCACAGTTAGAGAGAGTTTATTTAAGAAGGTGAGTATGGAGGATGAAAACCTGAGACTTTACAGAGCTGGAGCAGACGATGAGTGCTGGAGCTGGAGAGAGAGTCCGTTAAAGCTGGGTGGCGTGGCATAGATCTGAGCTTTCTCAGAGCGGCTAGTCAGGTTAGCTGATCACTGGAGACACCATGGCACAGAGCAGAGCTTCTCCAGAGCAGCTTGTCAGGTTAGCAGTTCACAGGAGACACCTGGACAACAAGCAAAGCTTCTCCAGGAACGAGCAGCAAAATACAAAGACTTACAGAGGGACTGGCATGGAGAGGGTGTAGAATGATGACGGATCGGCAAAGGAATGACAGCAGAGTGAGGCTTAAGTAGGGAGGCTGGTAGGTGAAGTGAGTCTGGCTAATTAGTGGCTGGCAGGTGTGACTAACTGCAGTGGAAGGGAAGGCTGAGTGGGAGTGGTAGGAGGAAACTGAATTAACCAAAACAAAAGCCAGAACCTAACTAAACCCAGACAGGAGGAAGAACTGAAAAATAGTAAATAAAAACCCAAAAAAAACTGAACCCTGACAATCTTAAATAACACTTTTTAATAGGATATATGTACTGGGTTCTTTCAATGTCTTAATTACATTTTCTCTGTGGGCTCCAGTAACATATGATACATAATATCTACTTTGAAAGTTAACATGAACTGCTGCTGAAGATGACCACTCTGATCTAACTGGATGTTTTCTGGAGGACTGAAACGCCTCAGTCAATGACGTCAGTCTGTGGGTCTGGTCTGTCGGGGCAATGACAGAAGTTTCGTCTCCTCTCTCCGTTTGTCACACGACGTTTTCTTGCCCATGGTTTTTCACGTGCTTAGATAAATTTGTTTCCACTGAATTTAACCGGCTTTTTACAAAACATACAGCTTGATTTCATTTACGGTATTAAAATAGAGCCAAACGGCATTCTTTCCCTCTTCATGTTTTACCGCTCCTGTTCTCTCTCTCTCTCCGAGGTTGAGCAGCGCAGCGCGGTTGTTTGTGAGAGACACCAGAGAGCTGAGTGGGCGGGCCAGGCTGAGCCTACGTGCTGATTGGCTGGCGCCGCTGAGCCATGTACGAGAGGGGAGGGGGAGCAGCAACGTGCCGTGACACAGACGCGGAGACTTTGGATGAAGCTGCGTGCTGACTGACACTCTGACTGACCATTTTAATGGTCAGTCAGAGTGTCAGTTTTGGGTCCCCCCTCTGTCCTGGGCCCGGGACAACTGACCCGTTTGTCCCCCCCTGTCGGCGGGCGTGCTTCCAAACATCCTATTACAGGAATATCCTCCTTCAAGTAAGTGACTAGTTTCACCTGAGGTGCAGAGAGATGACACTCAGGAAAATGTCTGTTGTACAGAGTCTCTGGTATGATAGAAACTGATGATCCTGTATCAATCAGTAATTCACAATCAGCAGAATCTCCCGACGCAGCTTTAATGTTTACATTGCAAAACAGTCTATCAGTAGTGTTAACTTCATTTGCAGTTAACATGAGCACAACCACTTCAGGCATTACTTCCCTGACTTGTTTAGCTGAGCGGCAAACTTTAGAAAAGTGTCCAGTCTTACCACAGCTGTTGCATCTTGCCGCGGCTGCGGGGCAGCTTCTTGCATTCGGCAGGTGATTTGTCGATCCACTGCGGTAACAGGTGCGCGCTGACTGCCGCGCAGTGCGCGTGTGGCTATTTTTAGAAACAGCTTGCCGTTTTTTTCCCTTGCGTTGTAGGTCTGCGCTGGGCAACCGTGTGAACAGCAGTAGCTCCGCTGAGGAGAGCGTGTTCCACTTGACAGGCCAGCGTGATAGCGCTGTCCAGCGTTAATGAACATTCCAGTAAAAGCCTGTTTCTCACCTCCGGTGCATAAGCCTTCTCAATCAGCTGATCCCACAGCAAATAAACGTTGTCCCTCGAAGCCAAGTGCATGAATTAGCAGAGCACGGCGTCTAGCATCGGACCAGGAATTGCCAGTAGCATGAATAGCCGTTAAGTAGTTCTCAAACATTTTCCGCCACATGGAAAACGGGGCCGTAGGTTCTCCACTGCAGGGCAGGAACGGTGCAGCCATGGGTACAGATGTCATCGTCGGCAATTGTTATGTTTGGAAGCCAGGACGAGGTAGAAGCTCACGTAGGCAAATAACTTAACAGCTTTTATTCAGAACTCGTTCAGCAGACCAGTAACATGATGTATATCTCTTTTCATTCCACTTCTTCTCTCCTTTCATTCTCTACTCGTACACCACCTAGTGGTAGACACACCAGTATGCGATCTTCTTATTCTTACGGGCTTGTTGGATTATTTGCCACAGCTGGCTCCGTTTCTCGCGGTCTTCCACAGAAAGATCTTCTTTGAACAGGAGATTTCTTCAAGTAGCCAGAATTCTTTGCCATTTTCCAGATCATGTTGCGGAAATGCTTCATAGAAAACTGGATGATGATATCTCGAGGGTGTGGTTTGGTTGGATGTTTTCTGCCTAGCCGATATACTGAATCAATCAGCTCCAGAAGCTTCTCTTTGTGGTCTCTTTTGAGACTTCTCTTTCTCTTTTGAGCCTAACATCCTCCGTCCCTTCTTCGGGCATGCCGCGGAGCTGCAGTTTCCACCGCTTCTTCTCGCGTGCTAGCTCCAGCACTTTGTTTTCCAATGTTTGAATCTTTTCCTCAGCTTTGCTAATTCGGCTGACCGTGGTGTGCAGTGTGCTTTTAATATCTTGTATGTCGGCGGAGAGGAAATTAATAGTAGACTTCAAGTCATCGATGGATTTTCCAATACCTGTCCCTTGCTCCTCGATAGCTAGCTTTAGCACCGCAATCACGTTCTCTGCTGTGGCTTGCTCCATTTGACCTTTCTTGGTAGACGGTGACTTCATGGGAGTAAGAACCAGATGGCTTTCGGTTTTGCGTTTTGTTATTGAGGTTGAAGACATAACAAATATATCTGTTCCGAGAGGAGAAGAATAAAGTTTGAAGAAAGTTCCGAACCACGTCTAAATGCTAGCCGGCATCTTGGCCCGCCCCCAGAAACCTCTTGTCAGTCGTAAAAGGATAGAGGTGACGTAAACTGCGACTCGTTAGCACCGACCGCTGAGGCAAATGGAACGCACCATTAGTCCTAAACATGGTGGGATTTCCTGTTGGTGCATGCTGAATCCGGAGCAGGCAGCGCCCTCAGCTGTACGGGCAGGTCACAGATTGTTTCACTTGACATCAAGGTGACAAAATGTGCAAATTAGCAGTGTGCCAAAAGAAAAAAGAAAAAAAGTAGTGTCTTGTAAAGCATAATTTGTGACTCACATCTGCAGATCAGTGCAGTGGCAATCACTGATTTTCGTTAATGGAAAAGGCATGGAAAAAATGTCAATGGTGTGTGAACTTGCTTCGCTCCTAATTTACTGGAATAAGTGGATCAAAAACATCAGGGTAGGACTTATATTTTGTGATTTGTAGAACAGAAGATGTGCAGCTACCTGCACAGAAAAATTTGTGAAGGTGTAATTGCAGTGTTGTGTCTGTGATTGACTAAGGTTATTTTTTAACACAGGTACATGGATGCACCATTTCTTTTCAAACAATTGGAGCAAAACTAGGAATGCTGGATGTTTTTGATGTGCGACACATAGAATACAATGTCTGTGTACTTGAAGAATGTACCTGTTTCTTATGTATTTGTGAAAGAAAGAAAGAAAAACTCCTTTAGCATTTCTCTCTGTGGTTTTAAGTTCACAGTTACAATGCACAGACCTTTTTACACTAGAAATATCATCAAAGTAAAAAAACACCTGTGTTATTAGATAACAATATGAATAATAAATTATATAAGCAATTAAAATGAAGCAGCAGTTCAACAATGACAAATATAAGAATGAATAAAATCTGTCTCACAAATAGCTGTAATTACACAATCCCGTTTTCGTCATCTCTTTATCCTCCAGTTATTTCCCATCCCTCCTATCTCCCAGTCCTTCAAGTATTTCTCTCCTATTTCCTTCTTTTCATCTTTTAGTAGACCCAGAGCGCTCCCACGACATCAGACCCTAACATGTCTGAACCCTGCTCACAAGAGTCACTGTGCCGGGACTAAAGGGCGAGTGGTCACTGTTTCTGTTTCTACCATCTGCTGAAATACAACAGTTGACGTGACCTTTGAGTTTCTGCACAAACAGAACAAAAAAAGATCAGATGAAAAACCTTCCCTGGCATAAGCCTGAGTTGTACTTTAATCTTTAAGTTCCTCCAAGTTGAAAACTGAGATCTGAGTTGCATATGAAGGGGATTGCATCCTAACTTTGGAGCAGTCTCTTTTCTTCCATCAGATGTCATCAGTGTCTGGTTTTTTTTAAACTTTTACAAAACTTCTTTCTCAATTTTGAATAATCACAGAAGGATGGGTAACAGCATTAGGCAGTTTTCAAGGGCCTGTTTTATCCCGTGTTATGGTTTAAGTGAAAAAAGAAATAAAAATCACACACTGAACATTTTATAAGAATCAAATTTCATTTCAAACATTTAGGATTGCAAAAGCTAAATATAACAATGATTAATGAAAGTCCAGACAAAGTCGCCTCCTCTTCCTGTGCAAAATGATCAACAAATCAGGAGTAAAAGTAGACCCCAACGAAGTCAAAACAATTTGGAGACTCCCACCACCACATAAAACAACAGGAGCTTACAGGTGTTATGGGCATTATTTAAGTACTTGGGCAAATTTATTCACAGTTTTTCCTATAGGTCAGCCATGGTATGACCTGTCAGCTTGTCCTCAGATGGGAGAATTCAAACAGATTAAATCATTTCTGTCCTCTACCTGTTGCTGTCTCAGCAGATGTCAGTGGCTATGGCGTAGGAGGAGCTCTGCTTCAGCTTTTAAGCGACAGAATCGGAAACGTAAACCTGCTGCATGTCGTTCATGCTGAACGTTTAGCCGGCATCTGGACCTGTATAAGATTTGAAAGATGCACGGCCTTAAAAGCTTTAAGTTGGTCACCGATTACATAACGAATGAAAAGGACTTTGCATGTTGCCATGGGCTTCTCAGGAGACTTACACAGCACAAACCATTAGCAGAATATGTACCTGGAATGACACTCAAAGTGCTTTCTCGGAAGCCTGGAAATGCTAATGACACTCACTCAGATGTGGCTTAAATGTCATGATATGCCACCCCACAGAAATTGGAGGCCAAATAGAAAGCTATAGCAACTGATCATGACCTACACATGGTGGAGCAATACATCAGTGCAGCATGGTCAGAATCTACAGGTAATGTTGCTGCAGCCATCAAAGAATAATTTCCACACTGTGGAATTGTCACCTGAGGAATTTGAATAGTGATTCTGGCTGTCAAGGGCAGACATTACGGACATTAACAACAAAGTTCACATCTCTTCAGAAAGCAAAGCAAACGTCCAGTCCTGTCAAGTCTTTCATGATATGAAATCATCCAGCAGAAAGAACCTCTCATCTCAACTTCTCTTCCTGACCACCCTAAGAAAAGACTTGCCATTGGTCGGTATGATTGAAATAAACAGTCTTAAAGATAACAGTGATCAGATGACATCGGTCAGAAGAAACTTTTGGTACTGACCTAAATGCAGCTAGTGATACAGTTGAACACAAGATCCTGCCCGAAAGGCCCAGACAGGCTGGGTTCTCTAGAACTGTCCTGTGTTTCAATTCTTATCTTAGGAACAGAAAACTTATTTGACAGGATAGAAACTTTTCTTTAGAATGGTATGATCTTCCACAAGGCTCAGTAATAGGTTGGTAGGTTAATCTTTATACTTGTTCAACATGAGCCTGAAGCTGGGAAGGTACAACTGTGGAAGACATCCTGTGTGGTGCAAGCACCTAAGACCACGTATTGTCAGGAGTTACAGGCTGGTAGCACAGACCTTGGATCTGAAGAAGACCCTCGAGAGGTTGGTCCTCAACCATCTTTGCCCTGTGGTTGGGTCTCTGTTGGGTTTGCTACAGTTTTCCTACCCACCTGGCATTGGGGTGGGCATCATGTACCTCCTCCGCCGAGGTCTGACTCACCCGGAAAGCATGGAAAAACTATTGGCATGTTTGTTGGTGTTTTGTTGAGAACTGATGTGCATTCCCACCAGTGGTATGCAAAAGACACGTCCAGCACAATATCGACCTGCAAGCAATGAGGTCCCATGTGCAGACCAGTTTTGGAAAAACCACCCAATGAGACCACCTGAAAAGCTGCACAACATCAATTGTCTCAAACCAGGTGACATCATCAGCACATGAAATCTTGAAGTGACAAACAATCCAACAGCTACAAGGTGAGAAGAAAGCTGCCACCCAACACACCCTACAACCAAGAGGAGTACCACGCAGGGATACCCTGTACCCTGAATTTTACTAAATTGTCACTGAAATCCAAACCTGAGCATTCGTTCTTACTCTGGCAGAAGGCAGTAGAAATCGGCCACTTCCCGGTTACTGAAACTGGGCCTGGTTTACTCTCATTCTGCAATATTTTAAGGAGTTTAGTGGAGGTTTCTCCATTGAAGCACAGTATCTGTGGTATAGTAAAGAATATTCCTATGTTCAGAGATTTCCATGAGTTAATTTTGAGCAAACAGTTATTTTTTTTTTTTAGATGGGACAACAATGCAACAAACACAACAACCCAACCACATTGTTTACCATGGATATGCAGAAACAGAAACTCCATGCCATCAAAGGCTAATGAGGGGGAAACTATCTCAGAATTTAGTGTATCACTTTCTCTGTCAAGACACAGATAAGGAGGTGGAAAAAGGAACACAGCAAATGTGATAATTGGTCCCATGTGTATCTGTGTGTTTGTCTGAACATGTGCATTTGTGTGGTAACATTCCACTTATTTCATATAATCTTTGAACAGATTTTTGACAACAATGGTCGATGACAGATTAGTACACCGTGAATGACAGACTGACAGACAGAACATTTATTCTAATATAACACATAGAAAATGCTGTGAAGAATCACAAACTAAAAGTTAACAACCAAATATTTAAAGGCAGAATTAACCATATATTTCATGGCCAATAAATGAACAAATCACAAATTTTTTGTTAGCTTATGAAACTGAAACTCCACCTTAGGCTGAGCTAATAGCATTTCATGTACCATCAATATATCACCATGTAAACCATCTCCCAATCCAACTTTTTTCTTTACTAAAATATAAAATGTATTCATTTATACATGTATTGATTTGTAATACCACATGTCTCTTTGTTTAAGAGCATTCAACAAAGTATTACAGCATGAAAGCACATATTAATTTACATATTTAATAATATGCCATATAACAGACCTGTCTTTGTTAAATAGCATAAAACAAAGTATTTCAGTATGAAATCACATATTCATACATTAATGTGCCATATGTCTGCCTTTTATTTCTGCATTAAAATATTTTTTATGTGTAACAGCATCCTGTATCATAACCACACCTCTGCCATTTGTAACAAACCAAACTGTGTGAAAATCGGGTACAAATTCAGGGAGTTATGATTTATTTTAGTTGGGCAAACTGCTTCCTCAGTACAAATAAATGCACTTGGGTCGCGAGAGAGACCCGTCCAGTTGGCAGTGCCAGTCCATGCTGAGTCTACCTATATAATGTCTATGGCAGCTGGCTGGCAAATAGTACAACTGAAGGTTGAAACGACAGCAGGCGATCACCTACTGGCTGGCAGGAATTAAACTTGCAGCTGTCTCCAGAGTACACACGTTTTTTTTTAGCACCAACAAAATTACAAGAATTGCTGCCTCACAATGGTTTTAGATGCTTTATTTGTAAATATCTTTATTTTGTAAATATTTATGATCTACATTTTCATATTAGTATATGATAGTAGCACATTTCTTGCCAGGTACTATACAATTTTGATTACAAAACCTGGATCGAGCTCTGAGGATTTAAATTGGATTTATTGATCAATTCATATGCTTCACAGGAATCTTTAAATATCAGTCTTTATCTGACAGTATCTTGGAATATTATATTTTCAACTACATACTAACAAATGTTCACCAAACATGAGACTGTTTTAATTAATATTGTGAACCTTATTTTACTCTTAGTTTAGGTTTTAGAAAGTTATAAAATGTCACACAAGCCAGAACTGATTGTATCCTGTCAAGTCACAAAACAAAGGCCATGTTTTAGGAAAAAAATAAGGGGAGAGAAACCAAAAACAGATGTTCATCGTCAGTGTCATGAAGGCATCTCCCATAAATACGTAGATCATGCACACACCGTCAAATTTCTCAAACTTCCATGGCAAATGTATTTTCCCTTACATACTAATATGTGAATATTTATTCAAATATGTTGTCAGGTTTGATAAAAATCAATAAGGTAATCAAGTTGATGCCATCAAATCGCTGCGTTTGCGGCATTTTGCATATTCACCGTTGCTCGCATCATTAAAAACAAATCCATCGATGCCACCGCCGCCAACTTGCCTTTAATTAGTTCCAGCAAACATATTGAACAGCGTCTCAAAGCAAAACACACACACACACACACACACACACACACACACACACACACACACACACACACACACACACACACACACACACACACACACACACACACACACACACACACACACGCACACACACACACACACACACACCAACTTTGTAAAGTGTGTGAATCTTTACACTGTAATACTGCTGAATTGGTATAAAATAAAATAAAATCCTTAAAGGGAGAAAACTTAGGTGGTCATACCAAAGTGGAAAAGTAGACAATATTTTCTCTGGACAAAAAAGTGTGCAAGGCAAAACTTTGGCAAGACAACTGAGTTAAAACCCAGATTGGAGATACCTAATAGTGTAAACCTTTTGTACTGGAGACCTGAATCCCCAAGTGGGACCCCTTTCTTCAAATAAAAGAAAGGCGTACAGCTTCCTAAACTTTTGGGCACTTATAAATACACTGTCAAGTAGGTTGGAAGAAATTGTTAGTACAGTTAGTCTGAAAATAAAATGTAACAACTCAAAGCTGAACAATCTTTAATCACATGAAACTTCTTATTAAAGAACACTGTTTTTGCTTGTCCATTGAAACACATCATCGACTTCTAACATCGGCCAGACACGAGTAGAAAGCACTGAAAGCACTGTGAGAATATTTCAACTACTAAAGAGCAACGAGGTTTTATTTTCTGGTTTGGTTATTAGAATTAGAAGGACACTATAAAAGCATATAGTAACATATGCCAAGTATTTAAGCATTCAACTGGATGCTTGTACCCTTCAGAATTGTCCAATTTGTCTACCTTATTTGTTACCAACATGTTTGATTCATTGGACTACATGTATTGTATCTCTTTAAATTAGGCGGGTTAAGGGAAAAGGAATCGGTGTCCCATGTACTTAATTTACGTTTAAATCCCAGGTATAACCAGCTTTGTATCACGATGTAGACGGAAAAATGGCTCCAGAGGGAATCCTATATTTTTTTCAATCACTTTATTTCCCACTTTAATGATCATGGCCACAGGGGACAGTTTCATCACAGTCCACTGTTCTTCAGATTATAAAAGGCAAACATCTGACAAGCCTTTATAGCCCTGCCCCAAACACATCAGGAAGTCATATGTTTCAATGCTTCATTTCTATTTTTTCATGTCACTTCCAAATTGTTTACGATGACAACGCTCCTTTTATCCGCTTCTTTGTGTAGGCAATTATCTTCTGTTCTACTTGTGCACATAAACTCTATTTGGTGTTCCTAAATTCCCCACAAAGCTGGTCTGTTTTACAAAGACACCATCTCAGTCAAATAAAATAAATCTGTAACAGTGAAAAATGACTCCTTTTTCATTATATTTGTAGTTGCAAACACTTTTGAAATTGAGACTGGTGTTCTTTTTTAATTAAATCATAGTTCTGCATTAGTAGCGCTAGCTTGCAGTGTTTTTTCATGTATAATAAAAATATCTGTGCCGTAAAGATTACTATACTTATCTGTAAGATGACCAGGGAGAGAGGTTAGAAATAAAAGGATGCATTAAAGTGCATTTTCATTATTCTGTATATTGCCCTGACAGAATATGGAGGCCCAATAATTCAGACGACAGAATGAGTGTTTGAGTGTTTGACAAAAAGTTGGTGTTGCTGGAACAAGAACTGACTGGAGCTCGTACTGGAATCACTGTGGGGAGAAGAGCAGGGTTTGTGGCCCAGAACAACTAAGTGGAAGTAATAGTGCACTGAATAAAAGCCACTAACTTTCTCAGATGCCGGGAGGTTGCACTGGCTCCGATGATTGATTCCAACGGCTCAGTTTGGGTGATCTGGATGACTGACTGACTGATCCGGATCACAGCGTGACTTTGCAGGGCAATGGCTGATGGGAAAGTCGTAGTCAGTTCGAGGATCATGCACAGAGAGACACTCCACAGGGCAGAGGTCTCCAGAAGGGCTAGGCAAAGGGGAAAATCCAGGATCCAGGCGAGATAATCGGTAACAGGAGGCACACACCTCCACGATAGGCAGGATAATCCAGACAGGGGCAGAGGCAGGCAGACATGGTAGAGAGGCAAGACAGGAGGTCGATGTCCAGAATACAGACACAGACAAAGACAGACAAAGGCAAGTCAGGCAGGAGAAAACAGGAACGAGACAGGTCGAGATCAGGAACAAGGAACAGTGGATGGTTTACTCATACGAAGGCTTTCAAGAATCTGGCGGTTACACACTGGGAGAGGCGGGACTATATAGTGCAGGTGCAGCAACTCCGAGTAATTGGAGCTGCTGCAAGTGTAACTACTCAGACCTTGGTTGGCGGTGCAGCACAGAGAGCAGGGGCTTACCAGTAGCAGACGTAACATCAGTTGCACAACGCAACAACTTGGTATAATCTGTCAGTTTTGATTATCCCGTTTATGTGGTTAGAGGGCCATAAATATATCAATAACAGGACAAACTGATATAAATGACTATATGTGTGTCACACATGTATATCAAGCTCTTACTTTTGGGAAATACACTACACTGATGGTCCATAGTAAGCTGGCAGATGAAAAATGTGATTTTCTTCCCATTCTAATTTTATAGAAATCGTGTTCCACACCTCCCATAGTTTTGACATTGGCTTCAGTTTGCGACTCAGTGATCCTGCTGAAGTGGTTTTCCATGTCATCTCAGTAGCAAGCAGAACTCCACGGGAAGAAAAAAGTCTCTTCAAGCTGAACCTCATTTGTCTCTATCAGCTATCTGTATCTCTCACCCTCCTCCTCTCCCCCTGTGTTTGTGTCCTTTGCCCACTGCGGTGGGTCTCCGGTTACCTTAATGGTTCCCAAGATGCATTGTGGCTTTGTGTGTGCAGGAAAGCAAAAGAGGTTTGCGAATGTGTGTGTATGTAAGTGTGTGTGCGCGGCTCACAGTGAGTTGATGTGGTCATTTTGACACATGAGAGGTTATCCATCAGCAGCCAGCAGCTACAGTCTGAGCTAGCCATTTCCAAAGGCACTTACACACACAACCACAGACCCGCAGATTTCTATCACCCCAGAGGAATCTTAGACATGCTCAGAGGAAGAAAATTCACACATTACCCAGGTTGGAGTTAAAGCTCTAAAGCAAGGTGCAGTGACACCACTTCCATGCATGGCAGCTAGTAAAGTGTTCTTAGTTTTGATAGCCTCAATATTCCTCCCCAAAGATTTCTTATCATTGTGGCCGACCAGCTCAATCCTTTCCTGTCTGACCACTCAGCATTTCATCAGAAGACCCTTGGCTTGTCCATATGGGCAGCTTTAACTTGAGCTTTTAGTACTGCAGTGATTTTCATGTCCAAGTCAAGACTCAAGTCTTTCGCCCCAATTTAGAGTTAGATCTCAAGTCTCGAATGACAGAAATAGCCTTTTTTCCCCTCGGGAAATCCATGGCATAGGTCACCTCTAACCCCGCATCTCTATAGGTTAGAATTCCAAACCTGTACTGTTTGTCCTTCGCCCTAAATTACCATGAGAACATTTGATGATTGTCTTTCAATCTTTCAGTATTTCCAAACAATTATCTTTAAATCATGTTACATTTAATGTACCATTTGCTAAAGACTAATATTTAGCTGATTAGAAAAAAAATATGCATTTTTGCTCTAAAAAAATAGAAAGTGAATAAAACCTGAAGATGGAGAATTTTGAATCAGTTGAACAAAGTGCTTTCTTGTCTTTGTGAAGACTAAGTTAACACGCGTTTATCCCTGTCCTTAAATTGTCTACTCCTGCATTACACAGTACTTTGGGGGCCTTTGTTCTCCTCACTCTTAGCTAGATAATTGTTTATATTATTGGGAAGTTATATTTGAAATCCGCATTCGAAACCTTTCTTCTCAATTCTAAATAGCAAAAATATTCTAATTTAAGGTAAACATTACAGCATAATGAACCAGGAAAAGTGTAAGTAATTACAGTGTTAAAATTCTGAATGAGTAGAATAGAAAACATTTTTCAGTTAATTAATCTGTTCCATACCGTTTTGGATGATTAAATGAGTCATTTCAGGTCGAACAAAGGTTTTCTCGGCCGCCCTGGTGGTCTGTAGGGGAAATACCGTACTTGCAACTGCAGGAGCCCTCGGCCCGCACCCACAGGCTCAGAAGTCTGGTGCATCGCGAGAGTCGGTCTTGCTTTACGGCTACACGCCCCCAGTGAAAGGCATGCTCGTTGCTAGCGCAGTGGAGATAGTTGTGCAGTTATCATGGCGGAACAAGCGAGAAAACAGCGAAAGCCCATGTCGGAGCAGGCAAGAAAGGGGAAAAGGACTCTAGACAGAGAGAAGAGTCGTACACGGGTGAACATCGGGCAAGCTTTTTCCGAATGGCGAGAGCTAAAAGAAAGAGAGGGCTGCAAGGCTGACGCGGACCTCGCGTTTCTGCTGCTGCGATTGTAAGTAACATTGGAATGGTTACTCTCTCTCTGTGTGCATGTTCAGTGATTCCCGCATGAATTTGCTTAGGCGAGGCGGTGAATTGGGGACATTGCGCGGACCGACTGGCGCAGCGGGGGGGGGGGAGGACGACGACTAGTTTTGCGCGGAAAGACTGGCGGAGCGGGGGGAGGGGGGGTTCGGCGCGTATCCATGTGTTTTTGCCTGTTTTTTCCCTGCCATTCACTATATGCACGCGCGAAAGCAACAACAAAGAACCGCGTTTTAACGTCAAATAAACATGCAAGCACATCGAGTTAGTTTCTTTTTTTTTTTTTTTTTTTTTTTGAAATGTTGGCGAGGCGGCAGCGCTATCTTGGCCAGGCGGCCGCCTCGCCAAGATAGCGCTGCGGGAAACCCTGATGTTCATACTTTCACTGTGTTAGTCATTGTTTGTACTGCCGTTTTTTCGACTTTTCGTTGCGTTCGCCTGTCTGCTAAGCTCAAAACAACCGCGCCTGGCTTGACGGAGAAACCAGTAGAACAGCTGAGCATCTTTACGACAGTGCACTTTTACTTTCACTGGAAAATCAACACCTGTTGCATGGTATGCCTTTAAGTGCAACTCCAGTTGGACTTCCCATCTCTGGTGGACAGTGACACTTGAGTTCCAGTAGTTTCAAAACATGGCTAGCTTGACTCCTTGTGGTTCATGTTTTTTTATTACTATTTTTTGCACCTCCTAACTACTTGTGTTTCACAGGATTAGGCAGTTTGAGAAGTGTTCCTGAACTGGATGATGTCACATCCGAATACCTTTCACTGTTGATACAGTCTTAAACTGTATGTTTTCTGTGGACAAAGCTAACAGTATTGAAAAGCATCGCTTACATTGAACTTATTTCATTCATTCCCCCAATTTTCAGCCTTCTGGCTGCTGAACCCGTGTATTTCCACGGGGGATGGTAAAATAGCAAGCATTACACCTGCCCAAAAGAGCAGCACTGCGCATGGCAGTTGAAGCTGGAAGCTAAATTTAAGACAACATCAAGAGAAATAAGACAGTTGTTGCAACAGAAAGGTGCAATCCAGAAAGAATATTCCAAACAATTCTCGGTTTTGACTGTAGCGGATGCTCCCGAGGCATCCGGTCCAAATGGACCCCAGCACTACGTAGTTTTTAATATTTCCTTTGTGTCTAAATATTTGTCTGTTTTAGGTAGTTGTTACTAATCAAGTTGTCACCCTGCACAGAAAGTATCATTGCGTTACAATGCTTAATACGTTTTTTATAATACGTTTTTGTGTGGGGTCCATGTGGACTGCAGCCAAACTGCTAAATAACCCTATGTTTATTCATGTTGTGCTCACTTCATTTAACTTTTTAGCTATTATTAGGCATGACAAAACAATTCTGTGATCATGTAGACCTCCATAGGGCTGGACGATAATTCAATAACAATATTCTATTTACTAAAGCCTTTATTATCTAAATATGTGAAAAAAGTATCCAAACTTTTCAAAGTTAACCAGAAAATAGTCATGACCCATGATTGATTTTCTTGTTTTTGACTTCCTGGTTGGAGGAGGGAAAGATGAACCTACCACTTATGGTCCGCGACATCTTGCCGATTTTGAGCTCTACACATTTCCACCAAAGGGGAGAGATGGCTCAATCAGTTTGAGTTTGGTTAGACGCTCCCTTTTTGTAATACCTGCACGTGGTGAACCCGATATTCAGCCAAACGCAGAGTAGCGTTCCAAGAAGTTTATTTTAAAATACGTAAATGGTGATAGATGAGACAGGCAGGCCAGAGTGGCTAGAGTCCTCAGAGTCAGATCAGAACAGGAGAACGAGGCAGAGGCGTGCAGATGACCAGACGATGCAGGCGGATGCAGGGCTGACCGGACGATGCAGGCGGATGCAGAGGTGTTGCATCCAGAGTCAACCATTGTCAAGACTTGACCATTGTCCTGGGCAGAGGAGGGGGGGGCAAAACTGACACAAAACTGACACTCTGGCAATTAAAATACAGGCAGAAGTAATTTTTCAGAAAATATTTGTGTGATAAATATTTAATATTAGAGTAACTAAATATATACATATACATCTGCATTAGGTATATGTAATGTGTTTTCTTTAAATAAGGGGCCATTAGAACTCCCCCCACCCCAACATAAAATGGTTTGACCATTAGGACGGCTGGCTGCAACTTTGAAAGTTCGTTTCGCTGCAAAATAAGAATGTCAGGTTTTTAGATGTCCGGCACACAGAAATGAAAAGAGGAGAGAAAAAGAGAAGATGACACCAAAGGCTTGAGGGATTTTATTAGTAAATATTTTTTAAAAACTGAGGATGAGTCAGGAACAGGTCTAGGAACGGAATTGCAGAGGAACGATTCCCATCCAGAGCCAGGTAAGAAGCAATGTGTTTATCAGTGTGGTTTTAAAGTATAGCATCCACTAGCTAGTGTAAGGGGAAAAAAACACATTTTCTTTTACAGAAATACTTAAGCTTAGCGCCAAAAGAGCAGAAAGCAGAGAGATGGCAGAGGTCCAGGTACAATCTGAAAGAGCCAGCTTAGGCGGGGAGCTTGGTGGACAGAGAGAAAGGAGGACAACGTAGCAGTTCTCCCGTCGCAACATGTGGCTTCGGGGGGTAGAGACAGCGTGTGTTTGAGGAGGAGGCAGACTGATTCTGGTTGAGTGAATGTTGTGCGTTTAACGGCAAAAAGGAAGCATTTCTCTGAGATGGCAAATGAACCCCCAGCAGATTCAGAGGGTCTAACCACAATTATGAAGTGAAGTCATCTAAGACTTGTTTGGAGGACAAAAACAATATTTCTGTAAACAGCAGGTTATTGAATAAAATAAAAGGCATAGGAGAATTATGTATACAGTTAAGCTGACTTTTTTTGGTGTGCGTGCGTGCGTGCGTGCGTGCGTGTGTGTGTGTGCGTGTGTGTGTGTGTGTGTGTGTGGTGGCGGCAGGTGTAGAGGGGGGGCCCAAAAAGACTGTGTTGTCCCGAGCAAAGCTGTCAGCTGGCCTGAAAGCAGGTACATGTAGGGAGTGTGACAGGTGATCCAGGTGAGTCTAATTAGTGGCAGCAGCAGGTGACTGGTGGCTGGGAGGAGTAGATGCATGGAGGGAGGAAATATTCAGTCCAGAAAAATCCAAACAAAAACAAAAACCTCAAATCGTGACACTTTTTAAAAAATATAGTGACTCAAAACATGGTCAACCATTTGGTTAAAACAATTTTTCAACCAGTCTTACACTGATGACAGCAACAAACCACACAAAAAAGCTTTGGGATCCACACAGACCCCCTTGTGTACAGATTCATCAGTCTGGGTACGTGTGCTGATGAGGGTTAAAGGGATAAAATAATGTGAAACATAAAATGCCAAAGGATATTTAGATTCACACAACTCCACGCCGTGTCTGATTCAAAGCAGAAGTAAAAATCTGTAGGAATATGAAAAGATGCTAGGATACAAAAATGGATGAAATTTCAGGAAAGGCTCCCCTGTAATTGAAGAATGAAAACATAAACAGAGATTTCCAGTATGTTTTCTTTTTGATAAAGGCTTACTGTAAGTTCTAATTGTATAAAAGATGCTTGGAGACTGGAGGACTGTCACTCCTGGCCTCTGTGTCCTTTGCTTTAGATTTGTCATTCTTTCACACTAACACACAGTCTGTTTCTGTGTGTGTGTGCAGTTCTGATCTCTTTACAGTGACATTAAAGCAGAGCAGTGTCTCCTCTCGCTTTCTGAGACTGGCTGAGACTTTAAGTGTATTGCTGCCTAATAAAAAGACAGAGGGGGAGGGAGAGCATTGTTTTCTGGAAATGGACTTACGCACACAGTTCATCAGCAATCATAGTCCAGAATCACTGGCAATATTTGCTGTAGAATCGTGTGGACACTGCGGGCAACATTAGAAGAAACTGGAAGAGAGTATAAACAGGTTTTTAAAGTTAGATATACATTTATGATATTTTTTTCACTAGCTTAAATGCAACAAAGTGCACCAAATAAAGATATTAGACAACTCTACTGATGAAGGTATATATTTCCCTAAATAACCTTTTTCATAGAAAGTTTGTAGAGAAACTGATCTCATTAGTTTAAAAAAAACATAAAGGTAGAATATAAAATCAAAACATTTGAATGCTGAATCTAAAATGCATGTTATAGGAGCTTGTACGTGTATCCTTGTTTTTCAGTTGAAACCAGGCCATGGTATCAAGGGGGTAGGATACAATCCTTCCTGGCTATCATATCACACAATCGTTTTACACTCCAGATTTTAAAAATTTAATGTTAAAATTAGTCATTTTAAAAGCTCGGTGTACAAGTCAAGGACCGTTGTAATGAATTAGTTCAAGCATATGTGTCATGTTCCCAGCTTCTGCTGTGATTTTGTGTCTTTGCCGCTGTCTGTTTACTCCCCTTCCTGCTGCTGCAATTATCCCTGATTGTCGACACCTGTGACTGCTCTGATTACTGCCGCTGCTTCACTGGCAGACGGCAGGCGGCAGATTCTCCAAAACCCTAGTGTGAGTAGACTTCCAAAGTTCCTAGACTGCCTTCCTGTGAGTGACCTCGTTTGAACTTCTGCCTATTTGCCTCGTCCTCGTCGGACTCTCCTGTTGGTTCTCTGATTCTGGACATCGACCTGTACCTGTTGCCCGTCTCTGCTTAGCCCTCCTGTGCGTCTGCCTGTCGGATTGTCTCTGATATCTGGACTCTGGACACATTGTGTTGGGTTCCCGTATTGGTACCTCTGTTTGCCTTTGTTTACCTGCGGATGACTCTCGACTGTGCCCTGCGATAGACTGGCGACCTGTCCAGGGTGTACCCTGCCTCTCGCCCATTGACAGCTGGAATTAGGCACCAGCACCCCTCGCGACCCCACAAGGGATAGACGTGTTAGAAAATGGATGGATGGACTCTGAAATTTTTTTTTTTTAATTTTCTTCGACGGGTAGGCTACGAAAGGGGGACCCGTCCGGTACTGATTTGACTCATTTTGTGAGATACACCCTAAATTCCTGGAAGGAAAACGGTGTGTCTTTCGACTTTGTCATTCCTGGACGTTTGAAACTTTCACATTTGGATTAAGGATACTTGGATCTCTACTTATTGGTTTTTGTGGATTTTTGAAGTATCAGCAAATACAGCGGATGTCGGTAGCCATTTGGCCTTGATCAGGCTATCGGCTGCATGACGCGCTCACTAAGACTGTGAACGGACAAACCTGAAAGGTGAAGGAGCAGAGCCGAAAGCTGGCTGTGCTGGAACGCAGACTGGCTTTGGTGGTTGAACTCAAGGGGAGATGGGATAAAATCTGGAAGTGAAGTGCGGAAAAGCCCAACAATTTGGAAAATTGGATTTACCATTTGGAGCCAGCAAAAGACTTAAAGATGACAGGAAAGGCAGTGCAGCTTGTCACATAACAAATAACCTTAACATATTTGGATTATGCCCTCCCTATCTCTACTCCTGGATTGCTATGACGGAGATTGCTCAGAAAAGCCCTCGGCTACCCCCCTTCCCTGCGGACACCTGTGGATGCTTTTTCTGAACTGTGGGCTCTCCAGAGGACAATGGCCTCTGGAGAGTGTTCACGGAGATATAACACTTTCACCCAAACACACACGCATAACTGATACTCATAAAACTGATCAATTTACGTACACGCGACGGGTCTCAAATGTTTACCTGCTGCATATATGTTGTCTTGTGTTATTTGTGCTTTTAGTGCTATGAGGGGTTTTTTTTTGTCGGTTGTTTGACTCTTTATTGGTGAGAGCATAAATTGGCAAGCATCTGTCTCTTTTTTTTCTCCCTCCCTTTTTCCCCCATGTTGTTGTTATCTTCCTTCAACAGATAAGGGCAGCGCCTTGTGGATACACTAGTGTCCTTGGCTGCACGGCCTCAGTGAACCGTCTCCCCCCTGAAATGTTTGTGATGTTATGTTATGGTGATGGTACTGAAACTGCAATTTCCCTCTGGGATTATTAAAGTATGTCTGATTCTGATTCTGACTGTTTCCGGATCTTCTTCCCTGCAATTAGCCAAACAAGGGAACCGGCTTACGTTAGACTCCTCCTGGAACCACTGACTGGATTCAGCACTACTCGTTGGATCCAAGCAGGGTTAGTGTGGCTTTGTTTTATTCACGCTACATCGCTCACTGTGAAGCAACAGCCACTAACCTGTCCAGTGGTGGCTGGCGGTGATAACTGTAGGGTGGGCTAACAGATAATTATTTATTCGTAATAAAATGCTGCAGACTGGATTCCAGCAACAGAAGCATGCAACTTGAAATAAAGAAAATCTGCTATAAGTGGACATGTCCTTTTTCAGCTCAAAGACGACCGCTAAAAAGCCACCAAAACGTTTCAAAAAACCAAGCTTACACAGAGCCTCTGTCAGTTGGTCAACCTAATTCACCTGCATTAGGGATTTAAACAATAAATGTTTAGATCAACAATTCCTTGTTGAATCCAAGCTGTGGTTCCTCCAAACATCAAACACGGAAAGCAGAAAAGAGATGTCTGTTTGCCAGTCCTTTCACTGAAACCAAGTCACAGAAATACTCCGGTTTTGCTGCTTTTCCTTTTGCTGGATTTGAATATCCTTTGGTCTATGCGCCCCCCAACCTCTTCACTTCCAGTTTTTCCTCAGAAGACATCAAGGAAAACGAGTGAGAAAATATATACACCACCTCGTTTATGTTAATCTTGCTCGCCATCGTACCTACTCGGTCTACATCAAACCACACCCACAAAGACTCCCGCTCGATGAACGTTATTATACGTCCGCCTTCATTGGCTAAATTGTAGCCTTGGACAGACCCTGGGCTGAACAAAATTAGTCCCAATGAGCTGCAAACTGAGGGGACGTGGCGAGATGTCTGTCAATCATTCTGAACCAAGAAAGACATTACATGGGTGGGGCTGTGAAAAATTAGTCCTATGGAAAGAGCCTGAGATTTTCGCGAGACTGTTATGCACTGGTTTTGTTGTAAATTTGACAAAATGTGAGAGCTTAGATTTTTAATTTGTGCTTATCAGGTATTTTAATTTTTTTTATTGTAAACAACAGAGAGGGCTTAGCTCTACTAGCCCACTTATACCAGCTGTCCCTGAACCTCTCCCTCTTCCTTTCAGAGGTTCCTATGCCAAAACCTTAAAACGCATACTGTAATTCGAATTATCGGGTCCTATTCAGAAACAATACAATATGTGAGCATGATCGACTTCAGAAGTTCTTTTAATGGCAGAAATTTTGTAAATGTCTATATCTGTAACGCTGGAGTACTAGGAGAACCCAATATGTCAAGCCAACACAGAGTTACATTTTTAAAAGTTTATTAATGAAGTGGCAGATGACACAGGCAGGTAGAAATGGCAGACCAGGGCAGGAAGAGACAGAAGTTGGTGTCATGGTGCAGCTTTGCCTGCTGCACCATGGACATATTCAGGGGCACTTTCCACCTCCCATACAGCTCCGGTCCCACACCCCAGTTATCACCTACACCTGTCAGCCACTAATCAAGCCAGAACTCAGCACACCTGTCATCCTCCCTATTTAAGCTCCCTTCAATCAGCTCTTCCCTGTCAGTTCGTCTGCTCACTACTGCTCACCTCATCCTTTCCTTGTCCAGCCCGAGTTCCCTTCGTCTCCGCCTGCCTTCCCGCTTGCAAGTATTTACTCTGCCGTGCTGCTGGTCCTGCTGTTACTCCGGCCCTGCAAATCTTCACTCTGCCGTGCTGCTGGTCCTGCTGTTGCTCTGGCCTGCAAGTATTCACTCTGCCGTGCTGCCGCTCGGCTCATCCTGGCGCAGAGCTCGCCGGCATAGAATTTCCGCCACAGCGCTCCCTGAGATCCTGCCTGAGGCAGCCGCCGCAGTCACTCTGACCGGGATCGAAGCCACCTCAGTTCCCTTGGTGGTTCGAACGGGTGTGGTTGCGGTGGTTGTCGATCGGGAGAGCCCGGCCGAAGCTCCTCGGGTCCATGAGTCTCAGGTGTGGGATTTTTTCTATGGGGACAGGGATGACCTGTTCCTCGGTCGACCCACCGCAGCCGAAGACTTAGTTCATGCCCAGCCGGCCACAGAAAGCCCTGGTCCTGCTTCGCTGGCTGCATCAGAGGCGCCTGCTGCCGAGAGTCAGGTAAACGCCAGTCCGGCGTTCGATGGTGGCTCAGAGCACGCCAGTCGGGCGTCCGACACGGGTGCTGTGCACGGCAGTCTGGCGTCTGACGCGGGTGATGAGCACGCCAGTCTGGCGTCCGACGCAGGTGCAGAGCACGCCAGTCCGGCGTCCGACGCGGGTGTGGCACTTAGTTGTCCATCAACCTGCGACGCGGGGACCCAGGGGGGTCCGCCGCCTACCTGCGACGCGGGGACCCAGGAGGGTCCGCCACTAGTCTGCGACGAGGGGACCCAGGAGGGTCTGCCGCCTGTATGCGACGTGGGGACCCAGGAGGGTCCGCCGGCTACCTGCGACGCGGAGACCCAGGAGGGTTCACCGCCTAACTGCGACGTGGGGACCCAGGAGGGTCCACCGTTTCCTGAAGCCTGTAGCCCAGGGCCTCCTGAAGCCTGTAGTCCAGGGCCTCCTGAAGCCTGTAGCCAAAGGCCTGATGCCTGTAGCCCGGGGCCTCCTGAAGCCTGTAGCCCGGGGCCTCCTGAAGCCTGTAGCCCGGGGCCTCCTGAAGCCTGTGGCCTGGGGCCTCCTAGACTCTGTAGCTCGGTCCCGTCTGTAGCCTGTAGCCAGGGCCTGTCTGTAGCCCGTGATCTCCTGAACTCTGTAGCCCGTGGTCTCCTGAACTCTGTAAGCCCGTGGTCTCCTGAACTCTGTAGCCCGTGGTCTCCTGAATTCTGTAGCCCGGTCCCGTCGGTAGCCCGTAGCCTGGACCCGTCTGAAGCCCATAGTCCGGCGCCGCCAGAAGCCCATAGTTCACTCTGCCGTGCTGCTGGTCCTGCTGTTGTTCTGGCCTGCAAGTATTCACTCTGCCGTGCTGCTGGTCCTGTCATCTACATCCTCTGGCTCCAGTCCGGTTCTGCTTCTCTGGTCTCCTGCTTCCACAACTCATCATCATCCAATAAAATCCTTTAGAAACGTATCTCTGTTTGTGGTTGTGTTCGGGTTCACCCTCAAATCATGACAGTTGACTGACCAGGTGATGAAGGTGGAACCAGAACAGGGGCTGACGTCAGAACCAGACTTGAATAGGAACTGACCAGAAGGTGTAGTGTGACACACCATTGACCAGAAGGAGCAAATAGTTCCCAGTGATGCAGAGCAAAGCATGAAGAATACAGTATAGACCTTTTCCGAGTGGTGCACACAAGCACTGATTAAACAAAGTAGAGAGGGCTGGGCATGAGCAGGTCTGAGGAATAATCATGCAGCGCAACCGAGAAGACACTGGGGAACCAGCTAATGCAGACAGCGGGACAAGGGGAGATGTTCTGGCAGGGATAGGCTGGCTGAGGCAGGTATAAAAAGGTGGCGTGACAGGTGAGCAGAGTTGGCACTAATTAGATGTAGCAGGTGGTGCTGATTAGATGTTGGCTGAGAGATGACAGAGCTGATTGATAAAATCAGTCCAGAATGCCCCAAAACAAAAGTCCAAAATCATGACAATATCTGCTCAAAGGTATTATCCAGTTACTTCTATAATCCAGCACTTTGTGTAGGGTGGTGTTTGGTGCACTTTTTCAACCAGACATTTTGATGATAAATTTTTAACTGCATTCGATTACGACCTATTATTTATCAGTCTCTACTGTACATCTCAAATTAAATATCCACAGCTCCACTCTTCCTGCTTCCTAACCTTTTATCTGCATCACACCTGCAGTGTCTCAAAAGTGTTTACAATATTTAGCATTTCAACTATATTTTTCATTCTAAACAGTGTTTAGGCATCTCCAGTCAGAGACCTTCAGGACCGCACGGTTGTCCCACAGTATTTTTCAAAGGATTCTGGCCCTTAATGTAACAGCCTCTCCTTGAAGAACAGTGAAAGTGGAACCTGAAAGCTGGGTAATATGTCCCCTCTTTACTGTCACTGGCTAACTCTTCTTCCTCTAACTCGCTGCTGGTCGCCATCTTCCACAGGCTGGTCACAGATATCAGACAACTTGACACTCCCCCCAATCATGAACTGAGTTAATATCAGTCTTACCGTTCAGCCTGTCCATTGGAGAGTCACTTAAATTCCTCTTCATGAAACTTGCCACAAGAATTGAAAAATAAAATAAAAACAACCCTGTATATTATACACTTTTACCAGACTTGATCTATTAAACAATGGTGACATCAGTAACACAAGACTAGTAAATGCCAAATACTATTGTAACAGCCAAAATAAAAATGTTTTTCTTTCAGACACGTAACAGGGTTTTTAGAGGGTAAAGTGAAAATTTGTTTTGTTTTTCAACCCAACACAACTTTGGGTTTGAAAATAACTTATTTTCATCGATCAGAAGATTGTATTGCTCACACAATTCTGGTCATTTTCTTGTTGCTATATTCCTATTCAGCTTTTTGATTATATTTCTCCATATCAGATGTTGAGTTATTTAGACTTTGAGTTAATTTTTTCTAGTTCTTTGTTAGATATTTCCCTGAGTTTGTGGTTACTGTGATTCTGCTGCTGTGTTTCTTCATCTCCCTCTGTCAGCTGCTCAGCCCCGTCTCCTCCACAGCTGTTCCTCATCCCATCTGAATAACTCTTCTGGTTTGCTTTGCCATTTCTCCTGCCCTGCCTCAACACATAAGCTCCTGTCTTCTCATTGCTCTCTACTGGGGCCCTGTCCAAGAAGACAAATGCAGTCAATTTTCATAAATGATTAAGAAAAGAAAAAGCACATCAACACGAGAGGACGCAGCATCACTGAAAATGCTGCAAGGCAAGGCAAGTTTATTTATATAGCACTTTTCAGTAACAAGACGATTCTAAATGCTGTACAACAGAAAAAACATTACAGAGGGAAATATTACGTAGGAAAAGCAAAACATTACAGTAGTAAAGGAATAAGCTAAGTAGATCTTTGACTAGACTTCTTTCATACATTAACAAACATACAGAAAGCATAAAATCACAGTACTTAATTGTTTCTATTCATAATAATAAATAAGTGAGGTAAATCCTTGGGGGGTTTCCAACCTAAAGTAATTTTGTCCAATTTTTCTAGAGTAACTTCTTTTGTTTCATTGTTTCACGGTACATAAAATGGATTGAATTTATACAACACTTTTTCAGTCATACTGACCACTCAAAGAGCTTTACACTATTGCCACATTCACCTAATCGCACTCACATTCATACACCGATACACAGATTGGTAGCCAACTTGGGTTTAGGTGTCTTGCTCAGGGGCACATCATTATGTGACAGGGGATTGCTGGAATTGAACCCGTAACCTTCATAACCATGAACACAACACTGGACAGTGCCATGTTTGTTGCAAGCGAGCAGACAGAGGGCGGCCACCCCAGAACAACCTCCCTGTATCGGCTCGCCGAAGCTGCAGAACGCGAATATCCAACATGAAACTATCTTGGGGTTACAATTGTGTGGTACTTCCCCATAAATGATCTTCAGCCACTCTGATTCTCTCATCCTTTGGGAGTAAGTGGAAACTTCCATCCGTTTTTGAGCATCCTCGGACATAACAGCTTCCCTTTTTAGTAGCCATCCTCTGCTCGAGTGGAGCAGTCAGACATGCTTAAATGAGCTGGCTGGTATCAACTGGGGGGAGGAGGGGAGAAGGAAAAGGCTGTTTGCATCATGGTGTGCTCTAATTGGAGAATATGAATTACGTAGAAAGTTAAACAAAGCTGACCGCCCATGGGCAGATCCTTTGGGTATCACTCTTAATATTTACACAGCCTTATCAGTGCACAACATATTATCATATTATACCCCCGAAACCAAAGACAATGAAATTTGTTGTCCTGGCCCCTTTAAAGGTGAAATATTCTTTATCCTTTCCCATACATGCCCTTACAATTGCCCGACATGTAAAATGAGTTATCTTCTATTTACTGCTGTGGCCTCTATAGGCTGGATCAGTCAGTTCATGAGAGAGTGATTCAGTCCTCTGGGCGTGCACATGGGTGTGACGCACTGCACTCGTTAACCCTCCTGCATTCGCACCGACAGATGCTCCTTTAAGAAAACCAAGTCGATCGCATTATGTCATTAACCTTTTCAGAAATCCCTCATACTTTGCATGAATTTGGCAGCAACGTGAGGGAAACTGTACAGGCGTAATGGTACACATACTTGTATGGAAAATGTGTTCCATATGTTCCTAAATGAGCACGTCGCTCTCAGACTGCAGGTCTACTGGTAGTTCCTAGAGATTTTAAAAGTAGAATGGGAGGCAGATCTATTAGCTATCAGGCTCCTCTCCTGTTGAATTAACTCCCAGTTTTGGTTTGTGGGGCAGAAATCCCGTCTACTTTTAAGACTAAACTTAAAACTTTCCTTTTTGAAAGCTGATAGTTAGAGTGGCTTAGGTTACCCTGAGCTATCATGCTGCTATAGGCTTAGGCTGCCGGATCATTTCCCCTCAGCTACTTTCTCCTACTACTCTCCCAATTTTGCATGATTTGCTTTAATTTCAACTTATATTTTTATGTTCTCTCTGGTATTTCGCTTCATAATAGTGATATCTGGCCTGGCGTTCTGTTTACCTGTAACACCGTCCTAGATGGGGGCATCGGGTGAGCTACTGCTGCCAACCACTTCATGTTCTTCTTCTCCCTGACACCTTAAACTACTTCTTCGCATGCTTTGACTGTCAAAGCATGTTCCTCAGCCAGAGTTGCTGCATCAGCACTAAGTGACCTCCATCTTAAAGAAGGTCAGTATCAACAAGGTTGCAGGTCCAGACATGGTGTCAGATTGGATTCTAAAAACATGTGCTGACCAAGTTGCAGGGTTTTCTTCTGGACATATTTAACTTCTCCCTGCAGCTATCCATGCTCCCCGGCTGCCTGAAATCCCTCATCATCGTGCATATTCACAAAAAAAACAACCCTCACCTGAATATTCTCTCATGAAGTGCTTTGAGAGGATCCTCCTGAAATACACCAAAGGCACCATCCTTGGTGGCCTGTCCAGTTTGCCTACAGGGAGAATTGCTCTACGGAGGATGCTGTCTCGTTAGCGCTTCACACGGGTCTGACTCATCTGCAGCATCTGGAGCATCCCAACAAGATTGCCCCCTGCTGCTACATGGTCATCAAGGAGGAGTCAATGACTTGAAGCCATCTTCTGGTCTTTCTTCGTTAGAAAACATTTTCACCAATCGGTCCATGATTTGATAGAATTTACTTTTTAAAGTGCCTCAAGATGACATATGCTATGAACTGGAGCTACTGTATATAAATAACCTGAATTTAACCTGATCTCATTGACCACCCTGTGACCATCGAACATGCACACTGCAGAATAAACAGGTTTATATTACATCTTTTGTTAAAAAAACAAAAACAACGCTTCATAGATATGCACACCAAATCTTGGTGTGCAATTGTAAGAAAAGGCAGTAGTAACAATTACCACTCAGAAAGGGATTTTTATTTAAATATAAACAGTTTGGATGAGGATATTGCTTTTACTTACCTGCACTCTTCCTCTAACCTCATATAAGAAATGTAGTGCCCATTAAATAACTTAACACTTCAAGATAATGTTGCTATTTCTACACTTCATTTATTGTACTTCCGTGTCCTTTAAAAATTGTTTTGCATCTTCCAAATATGACAAAATAAAAAATTATTTATGTAGTTTTTTTTTCTCTCAGCCAATTTTGATCAAGCCCAGTTGAATATTCTCTTACACCATTTTAAACAGCCCAGAAACATTGAACCACACATAAAATATGATCCAAAATGTTTTTTTTTTCTGTTGTATTGACTGTGCATATATTTTTATGGGAACTTCATGCACTTTTTTAACCAGTACCTTTTCATCTATTGTTGGTTATTTAAGGGAAATGGCTCTGTGGCAAGCAGAAAAACAGGCAGTTGTATGACAATATCAATTTCTGCTGTAGGAAACATGAGCAAAAATCTTTAGGAGA
This sequence comes from Fundulus diaphanus, assembly GCA_037039145.1. NCBI lineage: Eukaryota > Metazoa > Chordata > Actinopteri > Cyprinodontiformes > Fundulidae > Fundulus > Fundulus diaphanus. Next base: position 16,850,433 of record CM073139.1, on the reverse strand, counting down.
CAGAGAGGATTCGCATATATCTCCAGGGCCACTTCTCAAACATTTCACGATGGACTGTGATGCACTTCAGTTTGCCTTCTTTGCCTTGTTTATGCCGCCAATCCCCAGTGGGTATTACAGTCTAACTGGATTCCCAAATAGTTGTGGGTGTGGGTAATTAAAGGAGGAACCTCTGGAACCTTGGACACCAATTATCACCTCCTTAAAGGGGTCATTGCTCTGCTCCTCTGTACAATCTATGCATAAATGTTTGTTTTAACATGTCTAAAACAAGATTAAGGAATATTGACCCATGCATTGTAGATACCCTATAACCAGGAGAAACACATCTTGATTCTTGACATATAAATCACTCCACATGAAATAATGTTGAATGAAAAAACACTTCTTTCCTTGTCTATACGGGATACTGTTAACAGATGAGGACCCAGCAAGACGAATTCAGTCTCCAAAAACCGACTTTCCTTTAGAATCTAAAAATCAAGGAGACAATTGGCTATTTTTAGATACTGATGTCCTGATATTCTTCTAAGAATCTATTCTTAAAGTGGCTGTGGAACCCAAGGTCACACAGTGTCGCAGACTTGTCCTCATGAACATATTCTCATAGACTCAGTTAATCACAAAGTTTGGTTTCAGTTTCTAAATGGAAATTTCTGTCCATCCCTCTTTGTAAAACCTAAAGAACAACTGCATTTATGCCTCAGATTAAATTACACAAGTATTTATTTAGGAGTGTCAGAGTACAGGGGTTTTCAACTCCCCACAGTTCAGAATTTCTATTTTTTAATGTGCAAAACCATACATGATTTTGCATTGAGTCTGTCCCTTTAAATCCCAGTAAAATCCACTGCAGTTTGTGGTTTTAAATGTGAAAAAGTTCAGGCGTGTGAAAGAGTTAAACTCAATTTGTCAGAGTGGAGTTTCAGGATTTTTTACATCTCAAGGTAAGTCCATCTTTGTTTAACTTGCTTTTTGGCATGCGTCTCATGTAGTCCAGCACTTCGACTTGATGACTTGCTGCTCTGATCATTATATGTCTCACAGCTAAACTCTTTAATTGTTGATTTTAGAGATCCGGCATTCATTGTGCATAGTGATGGCTAGTGGTGCCTCAGTGAGCATTCTTTCTCCCCTCCAGGTCTTGTTTTGGCATCTGGCTGCTGCTGTTTGTTTGCATTCGCATGTAGTCTGTTCCGCTGGGCCGCCTTTTTTTCCCGCGTGTCACAACCAAACGTCTAACCAAGCGCTAACAGGAGGACTCACGGGGTCTATGAAAGAATATGTGCAAGCGTATGAAGAAGAAAAGCCTTTATTTCCCTGCTGCAAAACTAAACGGTACAATGTGTGTGCGTCTTTTGAGGGGGTGGGGGCTGTTTGTATGTGTTTGTGCTTTAGTAGCGTTCCCCAGGGTCAGTGTGAAGGCTACAGAAACCAGTGTGGCAGGTAAATAAACAGGCACGCACACACCAACGCAGACTCCAGGCCCTGTCTGTGAATTAACCAGGTGAAACCAAGCCTGCGTAGGGTAGGAGGAGGGCCTGTATGTTTGTACATTTCAACATTTCAAAAGCTAATGTGATGTAAGCTCTCATCAACAGAACACACCCACACCGTGACACAACTGTAAATTGGAGGGTAATTAAAGCCGTGTCCTTCATGTTTACTTCCCAACGTCCACCGAACAAAACTTTAACCAAGTTGGGTTGGAGGAATAAAAGCACAAGATAACCCGCCAACTGCTTTTACTATGTTGTATCAGAATCGAAATAAACTTTATTGGCCAAGAACGTATTTGTGCAAAAACCAGGAATTTTAAGTGCTCACAGTGTATAGATATTAAGTTTACATTGCAGGAACTTTAGAGGAAATAAAATGAATGATTATGAAATAGATCATTTCCTCTTAGGCAGAGCAGAAGAAATGTCATCACAATGTTTTAAAAAGAAACGACAGAACAAAATGGCTTAGGAAAACATAATTTTTTTCTGTAGAAATTTTGATGGAGTCTGCTGCCTGGTGTGTGGTTCTTGGACCAGAGACAAAAGATTCTGTGACGACTGAGTTAGTCCTAAAGTGCATCAGGTTTGACTGATTTGAATAGTTTAAAACCACACATTTTTCTGTGTTAGTTAATGAAAATGACAAAATAGGTGCAAGGCTTTTCATGAAAACTTCTGTCTAGTATATCATCTTGTGTGGGTCAAAGGTCACCTGTATATGCATGTCTGTGTTAACCTGTTCAACTGTAAATACCAGTGGGATACCAATGCAAAGTCACCTTTCACCTGAGTTCCTGATTATTACCGTTCACCCTGGAAAGTCTGAACAGATCCTTGCCTTGTGTGGCAGTAAGAGGAATTTGCTTGGCAACCCTATGTTTTAAATTCCTGCAAAAATGATAATTTATCAAATTTATTTACAGTCTTATTCAATAAATTAGAGGATGATTTCTAAGATGCTTATCTCATTAAAAGTACCTTTTGAAAAAACAAAACAACCTTTAACCTTAGTCTCCTTTTCTGCATGAAACATTTAGTTTTTTTTTAATTGGTTTGATGAAATACGCTAATCTTAAATGCTGTGTTTTTATCAGCTGGAAGTGGAAAAAATATTAATTAGCACAATTAAGGGCTTTACAAGCAGTCAGTTAATCTATATAATGTGTTTCCCTTAGTGACTTGAGTTACTAAAATAAACAAACTTGTCAGTAATATTCAAATTTATTTAACATGACATAAAACATGACTTGAAAACTACAAAGTGTAGCAGCTGCTAAACAGGGTGGTTATGGCTTCATGCTATGGGGCTGTTTTGCTGCCAATGGTCCTGGCAGCAATCTTCGGCAGCTAGTTGTTTCATACTGGGACAAATAAAGTGTTCAGACAACGATCCCAAACACATCAAAACTTGCTTTGAAATTAATAGAGAAGATTCTGGAGTGGTTCCGACTTTGAGCCAATTGAAAATTTGTGGACTGCATTTACAAGCTGGGTCCATGTGCCAGCCAATGCCAAATTTGAATGTACCATTTCTGATAAGAAAAGTGGTCATATATCCAGCTAGAATGATGCCTAATACTTGTTCATGGCAACAAAAAGTGTGTGTGACCTCTTTTAATATGTTTTTCCAAATATTAGTATTGCTAATACTACTATTATTATTGTTAAAATTACTCTTATGCTGGCCCGACAGCGCAGCTCAGTTTATCAAGTGGCCAGACAGGGACGCTGTGCACACACCAACCACTAACTCTTTTTACAGGGAAGAAGTTGAGCAGGAATCATGTCAAAAAGGCCAAAGCTGTCGCTGGGCAGGGAAGAAAGAGAAGAAAAGAAGAGGAGGCAAAACAAGACAAACACAAAGGGAATTAGACATTTGTTGAAACATTAAGTTTTTGTTGCCGGCTTGGAGCAGAAATGGAGAGAGCATAAAGTTACTTGCAGCAAGTGGACTAGCTAAAGCTAATTTACTGTGGAGGATACATAGCAAACATCACTAATTAAATACATAACAGCAGCGAGTTACCATCAGTGACTCCCACCTTAGGGGAAGTTAGAAAGTATTCAAGTGTAGAAATAGCTCGAGCCTGATGTCCTGCTGCATAGAACAGCATCCACAGAAACCAGATATAATGCTATGTTTTGATTGACACGTTGAAATGCAACATTAGACCAGGACTGGGTGATATTGTAACGTTCTGTTGTGGTTTAGGTTATTTTTTCAGTTAGCCAACTTTTCTGTCTTAGGATTTATTTCTGTTTTGTATTGTTTTGGATTTATGCTTAGTTTGTTTTAAGATATCTGGTCTTTGTTATTATTTTTATATCAGCTCGTGTTTTTTTGTCTTTGTCTTGCTTTCTATCTTAGGTTTATTCTTTATTAGTCTGTATGGTCCTTTAATTGCTTTCATCTGTTTTGATTAATTGGTCCCGCCCTGCTCACCTGTTCCGTTCTCCTATTTAAGCCTGCCTTAGTTGTTTGTTTGTTGCCAGGACGTCTTGTGTTGCTACTACTCTCTCCGCCTTTGGTAAGAGCACTCCAGCATCTGTTATTCTGTCTAGTTGCCTGTCTGTAGCCCGTCCTGACCTGATCCTGTTTTGAGTCTGCTCCAGCCTTTTTTTGTTTCTACCTGGATGTCTGCTCTTCACCATTGTGATTTGTTTTCCCTGGATTACCCTTGATCTCCTTATTAAAACCTTTAGCATCAGCTCCGTGTCTGGCTTAAATTGGATTCATCCAGATATGATTCAAAATCATCTCATCTGAGGCTGAATGGAGGTTTCAGTGAGGTAGTAACCCCTCATCATCATCATCTCACAAGCACTTTTATTGAAACAAGACCAGGATTGAAATAATAACAAAGTTAGGGTTTCATTCCCTGGCTAATTGTGATTTTGCAACAAATGTACATTGTTATATTTTTGACAAGTATTATCAGTAACTTTGATATAATAGTGCATGAGGTATAAATACTAATGATAAAACTGGTAGAACTGTTTTTTAAGTTCACAAAATGACACCACTTCACTGTAGTCTATTGGAGCCCTTAAAACCAGGAAAAGACAACACTTACCCACAGATTCTACATCCTCCGCTGATGTACGTGCCGGCTCCGTTCCAGATCAGTGAAAAGCAATGCCTACTAGAGCCGCGGTTACTCTGTCTTGCTCCGCTCTGTTCCTTGGAGCTCGAGGAAAGCATCGGAAGAGGTACGAGTTCACGTGATAAAAAGGGGATATATAGGAGCCGGAGACAAAACAAACTTTTCATTCATCTATTTAACAGCGCCCGTCAACTTCTCTGTTGCTAATTATACATCCGCTTGCCGTATTTTTACTTCCATCAAGTCTCCTCGTCCATGACTGCGATAAGAAGTTGAACCTGAAGTTTCTGAGACAGGATTTGACGAAATTTAAGCCTTTCATAATAAAATAGATATATTGATCTAGCCTAGGGGTCACCAACCTTTTTGAAACTGAGAGCTACTTCATTGGTACCCAATCATATGAAGAGCTACCTGTACCGACCTTTGAACTACAAGAGTCCAACGTCACCTTAACTCTATGCAATATAAATATGTTTTAAATACTTTTGTCATTTTTAAATCTATGTAAATATAAGCATGATTAAAAAGGAAGAGCAAATGAATAAAATAGCATTTCAAATGCAGCTCACTGGAGGGTTGTGCTATTTTTTTGAGCAGGCTTGAGGGCTCCACATGTGATCCAAATGACAAATCTGCTTCCTTGTTCGGTGAAAAAACAGTAGTTTTCATCCAATATTTAAATAAAACGGTCAACTTTATTGGGAATATTTCAAAAAGAAATTTTAATTCGTAGTTACTCTCTCGTTACCCTATTTTACTTAGACAAGCTGGATGCTGTTTGCGTTCTTTTTTCTGTTTTCCTGATTGCAATTATGGAGCTTGACCTGGCTGGAGTCCGACGGAAAGTAACGGAGCAGAAAATTGGACTTATTCCGTGTTTTGACGGTGAATGAGAGAGAGCGTGTCCGCTGACAGTGACGTTCGGAGAAGTCATGGTGAATGTGGGACCGTTCTCATTAATTAAAGTAAGAACGTAGTTGCTCCGTCGAACGGATGTACACGTACGTGAATGGAATGGAGCGATCACGGAGGATGTGGAATATGGGGGTTATGCCTATGCTGTATCACAATATTATCATAATCAAAATCTAAGACTACACCTAGTCTTTAATCACAATATAAATACAATATTGCCCAGTCCTGGTTTTTTTTTAGTCATTGAAAATGTTTACATTTTAAAATTTTAATGTAAATTGAGTTGTTACAATTTAGCTCAGTTTACTCTTGCTCTTTTTGTTTAGAGGGATACAGGGAAACCTTTATGTGGCTTTTTTATCAGTCATACTCATCTCTTTTTAGATGCGCACCTGATAAATAAGACCTGCATCTTCAAAACCCTGGCTACTTGCAGACACCTCTACCTCTGACCCCAGCGACAACCGGTCCTATCCTCTCTACCTCAGCACAACACAGTGAGATAAAAGCTACACCACTAGATCTGGCTGGCTGGCCATCTGGTTTAACAGATAAAGAACAGAGTTTGTCCTTAGAGGAACAAATAAAAACCACAGCAATTCCTACAAATAACAGGACCCAATGTTTAATGGAGGACATTTCTACATTATGCCTGTTATCGTACATGTTTTTGAGTAAATCTCTTATTTTTCCTATGTTTACATTGCGTTATGTCTACACTGGGTTCTGTTGTGTTTTATTTTGAGCAACAAGAGTGTTATTTATATATGATCAGGTTTATTTTGTGTAATTGCGCCTAGGATGAGAAAATGGCTTGCAAATAATTCTGGGCCTGTGGGGATTAGAGAAAATGTGCACCAAATCCTTGTTTGTTGCATTTTGTGTTTCAGTCAGAGCCAAAAATGAACAATTTGAATGCACCATTAAAAGTCAAAAATGTAAGTGAAATTCATGCCAATGAAAAGTGGATCTAAGCTTCTGACAGGAACTGTACATGCATGCATTGTACTATAAGTACTTTTTAGATTTTTTGGCTTGTTAGGGTAAGATCATAACTTTATCTTAAAGGACTAGTACTAAGTAGTAAGCCAAATTCAATAATGCTGAGAGTAATGTTTGGTTTTGTTTTGTTTTTTGGGTCATTTGGCTAATTGAAAAGTCAATTTTCCTTATTTAAGATAGAAACCAGTGACTTTATCTGTCCTCCTAATAAAAACATTTGTATTCCCTGTTGCCTGCTGCTTCATTAGCAACATGGTGACAAATAGTTTCAGTATCTCCTGCTCTGTTTTCATTTACACCCAATCAACTTTATTGATCCAGAACCTCTCACATCCACCAGTAAAGTATCTCACTGCATGTTCACTCTCTTTCTCTCACTCACACACACACATACACACACACACACACAGAGAAAATGAAAGAGAATGGGAGACGGACACCAAAGAGAAATTCCAAAAGATTTGAAAAACAGGCAAAAAAGGCTAAATGACAACAGGAGAAACTCGATCCATCCGTCACCTCTGAGAGCCAGTGACCTCTGTGTGAGAGTGTGTTTGTTTTCCCAAGTGGCCTTTTGTGTCAAGGGATGCGAAACTTAAATCAGCAATTAAGGTAAATAATTAAACAGGTTGACAATGGATTATTAATGAGACGGACGGCCTAATTGCCCTCCACTTTAAATGGACAGATAACACCTGAAGACAGATAAAAAAAAAATACACAGAGAAAGCAGCAGAGAGATAAATTCAGTCAGAGGTAACTGAATAAAAAACATTACATAGAAAATCACTTGGGAAACATGCTTTTCAGTTCAAAATATTTTAGAAATTGGGAAAAAAAGTAACAAAGTGTAAGTAGGTTTTGGGATTTTGATTTTCATCTCAGTTCTTAATTGTTGTCACTCGGGTTTTTCCGTTTTAGTTCATACCTCTGTATTCTTTTCTGTAGATAGGTCATGTTTTATTAGTTCATTCTTCTGTGTTGAGCTTCTTATTTATTGTTGTGTTCTGATGGTGCATTTTAGTCCACAGTCTAATGTTAGACTGGTTCTCCTTTGTGTTTAGTTAAACTCCCTTTGTTATACCTGTGTTAATTAGTCTCCTTCCATCTGGCCCCTGCTTAGTCCTCTCTAACAGCTGTTCAACACTCCCCTGGTTAGACTCACCTGGTTTCATGTCATTTATCACATCTCCTCTTAATTTATGCTCCCATTGTTCACTGCTGGTTTCTTCGTTTCCTGCCCTTTTCCATAGCCTGTTCTTTTTATTATTAAAACATTCTAATAACCAGGCTGCTTCCAAACTCCTGTCTGCATTTAGCTTCAATGTCACTATCAACCAGTGGCGGCTGGTGAAAACAATTCTCTGTGGGGTTGATGTGATGAGACAAAGAAAAACCAAAAGTAGATGAAATTTGTATTTGTATTTATCTATTAAAAGAACAACGCACTCATGGAAAATCTATACGTACAAATATATGGAACTAAATCAGCGGTGGCTTACATTGACATTGAAAAAGAGATTTGGCATTGTAAAATCGAACAATGAAATCTAAAACATTGAAACAAATGATCCCGTAAAACTTTTTTTCAAACTGCATGGACACAGAGTCACACAAATGCAGAAAGCTTAATCAGTAAATATGGTTGAGAGTTCTTATATGTACATTCATTTTGCTCATCTGTCTTTCTGGGTGGGAAATTTCTCATTGGCCTTGGTGTTGAAGTCAGGAATGTCCTATGCCAGTTCTTTTTCTATAGAGACCATAGCAAGAGCCTTGAGCCAATCATGTGCCATGGTGTTTCTAAGGAAGGTTTTTATCCTTTTTAAAGTGGTGAAACACGTCACTGATTCTGATTTTGTCATTGGTGTGGTAATGAGTGTCTTTAAAAGTATTGTGGGGGTTATTCTCCATCAAAACCTGATGGAGAGCCAGTGGACCACTGAAATTCTGGAACTTCTCATTCTCGTAGTTCAGGGAGAGTTCCGTTTTTTTAATTTGCCCTGGTCCAATGAGGGATGGGCTTCCATCATGGTACTCAGTGCTGGATCTTGGAACTTCCTGCTCCGTTGTTGGAAGAAGTTTCCTTGAACAGAGCAGCGCTGATGAAGTTCTTTGTGAGGGTAGGTTTTAGGCAAATGGCCTAAATAAAAATGCAAACGAAAGCAGACAGCAACACACAGGAATACAAACCTATGAAAAAATAAAACAAACAAAATAAGTTAAAATGGACTGTGCTGCAAAGGAAACCCCACATGTCAGAAAAGAAACACTTTGAAGTCTTTAAGCATGGCATACTCAGAGCAAATGAAATTTATGACACAAGAAATGTGCATTGTTGCTGGATAAAAAAAAAATACAACCTATTTGCAGAGAAATTTTAAAGCTGTGCAACCATCAGCCTTGATACCATACCATATTTATTTATAAAGCACTTTACGAGAACAAAGGTCAACAAAGTGCTGTACACATACAACTGAAAAATAATTGTAAAATTAAAATACACAAATACAACACAGACAAGTTAAAACAGGTAATCAAGATAGTTGAAAACAGTAAAAATTGTTTAAATTAAAATAATAATAATAACAAAAATAGTGTAAACCTGTCCGGATGTGAAAAAAGCTTCAGCAAAACAAGTATGTTTTAAGAAGAGTCTTGAACTCTGAAAGAGAGGAGGCCTGCCTGACATCCAATGGCAGATTGTTCCACAATTTTGGAGCCGCTACAGCGAAGGCACAATCTTCTCATGATGTAAATACTTATTGAGCCAGTTGGAAGTAGTGATAATTATAGTCTAACAGCAGCTGGGAGGTAGGATCTGTGATATTGCTCCTTTATATACCTATTTATTTATGACTTTTCGGGTCCCACTTCTTTAACTCCAATTTTTACCGCCATCAGTTCTTGTTGCGAAAGGATACTTTAGCGATGGCCTTACAGGATTTGGTGGAAACTGCACCTCGGGTGATGCTGTTGCCATCTTCGCTCATTCTGATCCCGATCCAAAACCTTTACGCATACGCAATTCCTGTCGCTGGGGTGACATTTCTAGTGCCACAAAACCATAAAATTTGGTGTCGCTGATCTGCCAAATGTTTATTAATATCACCAAGTAACCGTACATGATTGGCTTTCGCTGCACTTCTGGAGCTCTTTTCCCAGCGCCCTAGAGTAGAAATAATGCAGTCTGTTAGTTGAAAGTCACTGTTAAATGAGAGTAAGTTAATGGAAATATTGCTTAAAAAATTCCGATTGCATGTATAAACATACTATTAAGAAAGAGATTGATCATAATTTCTGTTAAATATATTTTGATAATATTTTCCCCCTCTACATAAGGAGGGGCAGTGTCCTAGTGCCCCCTATGGGTCAGACGCCACTGTTATTACAGTTTTTTACAATTGCTATGACAGATTTTTCAATACATTTAACAATTTTCCAAAACTCTTAACACAGCACTACATCCACATGTGTAAGCTATACTATTAACACATTTCTTCTTGCTTTAACACATAATGCATACAATTAACGCAAATTAAAAATGCTTAAACTCCTTTTACACACCGGCTCAAACAAGACCAAAACAATAGAATTTTACAGCCAAATTTACCAATGCTTTAACACTGTATGTCAGAACAGATAACACCACGTTCTAAACCCAACCTTACAGGCTAAAGTCAAGGTGAACAACTCTTCATATTGAATTGAAACACAAATATATTTCCTGTATTTTATTCCATTGCTAATGAGAAACATCTGATTGAAGTTATGCAGTTGTTGAAATCACAGATAATTCCCATCTAGGAAGCACACTCAAGTGTTGATGTTCTTTCAATCACATGATCATATGCTATAAAAGAGGACTCTTTGGGCTGGTCTTGGCTGGAAAAGGAACAATTTGGAGCAACACAATGTGAGAAAGAAAGAAAGAAAGAAAGAAAGAAAGAAAGAAAGAAAGAAATGCCTGTACGAGGGCGAGGAAGACGAGTACCAGGACAAGGGAGAGGAGTGGGTCAAGGTAGAGGGTTAGGAGTAAGAATGCGTGGTGGCACTCAAAGAAGGACCAGAGCTAAGATAAGATAAGATAGTCTTTATTGATCTCACATTGGAGAAATTCACTTGTCACATCGGCTCAGTAGTCAGTCAATAGTCAGGAGTAGGAAAGGGTGCATCAATTATATACAGTGGATCAAAAAGAAAATGAGAAAAACATAAAAATATATAAAAAAAAAAAAAATACAAAAGAAGTCGGAGTAGGCAGATGATGTCATGCGTACCTCCTAGTTACAGTATATACACATATATATGTACACACACACATGTATGTATGTATGTATGTATGTATGTATGTATGTATGTATGTATGTATGTATGTATGTATGTATGTATGTATGTATGTATGTATGTATGTATGTATGTAACAAATAAGAGCCACTATCATTGACCATGTCATAAACCACGGGCTATCACACAGAGGCTGGTGAACGAGTACAGCCAAATATCAGCTGGGACACAGTGGCATCTATTGTCCGTATTTTCAGACAAACCAACAGTTAGGATATTGCTTCTCCTACAGCAAAGTGTAAATACTGTAAAATTACCCTTTATAGTATTAGAGTGACTTTATGCCTCCAGTCTCTTGATATGTAACTGTATTTTGTCTCTCTAAGGATTCAACATCTACCTCCCTCAGGGGGCAGAGGAAAGCTCCTGAATGAATATATATATATATATATATATATATATATATATATATATATATATATATATATATATATATATATATATATATATATATATATATATATATATATGCACCTGACACATCTAAAATAATGCAGTTTCTGTAATTTCAGCTGATGATAGTGTTTTTTTTTGTCATTGTGTTATGATTGACTAAATGTTCCTGTTGAAAGAGAACATGTGTTAGTGTTTTGAATAATTATTTAATTTTGAAACATGTTTGCAGTGTTTTGTTAGTGTATTATTGTATTTTGAAAATTAGTTTTGGAGTTTAGCTTACGATGTGTGAATTTGAACATGAAATTAACAGTTTCGCCAATTGTGTGTTTTAGGTGTGTTGGTGCGTTAAGAGTTTAGGAAACCTGTTAAATGTATTGAAAACTGTGTCATAGCGATTTTAAAAAACTGTATTGATCTCACATTGGAGAAATTCACTTGTCACATCGGCTCAGTAGTCAGTCAGGAGTAGGAAAGGGTGCATCAATTACAGTAAATACAGTGGATCAAAAAGAAAATGAGAAAAAGATTAGAATATAAAAATACAAAAACAAAAAGAATACAAAAGAAGTCGGAGTAGGCAGATGATGTCATGTGTACCTCCCGGTTATATACACATATATATATGTACACACACACACATATATATATATATATATATATATATATATATGCACCTGACACATCTAAAATAATGCAGTTTCTGTAATTTCAACTGATGATAGTGTTTTTTTTGTCATTGTGTTATGATTGACTAAATGTTCCTGTTGGAAGAGAACATGTGTTAGTGTTTTGAATAATTATTTAATTTTGAAACATGTTTGCAGTGTTTTGTTTTGAAAATTTGTTTTGGAGTTTAGTTTATGATGTGTGAATTTGAACATGAAATTAACAGTTTCGCCAATTGTGTGTTTTAGGTGTGTTGGTGCGTTTAGGAAACCTGTTAAATGTATTGAAAACTGTGTCATAGCGATTTAAAAAAACTGTAATAATTTTCATGTACAAATTACAACAAACTTTAGCGTATTCTGTTGGAATTAAATATAACAGACTCACAAATAATTTATGCTTGATTTTAAAGTGGGAGATTGATATGTACCAACATTTGACTTGGCGCATTTTGCTGCCGTCACTCACCGGCAATTTTGAACTTATGGTGCTTGATATGTACAGTGTCCTTGAATGACCTGAAAGGCGCTTTCAGATAAACTGTATTATTATCATTATTTGCCAGGGCTTTGGCGTGATGGGACCAGGTCAGGGTGTCTGTTATCTTGCACCCCCAGGAAGCTAGTGTTTCTGACCAATAATGAGAGATGTGTGGGTGGGCTTGCTGCTCTTGAAGTCAATGATGACCTCATTGGTCTTTTTAACATTCAGAATAAGGTTGCTGCTTTAGCACCAGTCCACCAGATGTTTCACCTGCTTCCTGTAGGGGGTGATGTCATTATTGTGGATAATGAACTTATTTTATTTTATATATAAGTCCAACACATATTGCTTTAATCTTAACATTCAAACTATATATAAATATAATGCAAACAAAACAGGATTAATGCTCAACCACATAAGTAAAATACTAAAGTTAACTTAAAAATAGATTACTTACAGTGTACCTCAAGTTAGGTCAAGTTATTTTTTTCTAGATCACACCAGAAGTACTTTAATGTTACAGAACATGTTACAGTTTCATGTTATGGTCCATACCTTGTCCTTTTATTAAAAAGCTAAACAGCTTCACACCTTCTGCAGATAGTCATGATTGGTGTCTGTCTGCTCCCTGCTCTGCCAGGACCAACTCCTCTGCTGCAGTCAGTGCTATTTCACTCACCTGTGAGCTGCTCCATTAAAGCATTCTTTAGCATCCAGCTCTCTGCCAGATTATAGAAAGCTCCTGCCAGGGGATGTCCAGCGATTTTCCTATGCCCATGATTGATCTCCTTGTTACGACTGAGTTTCTGTGTCCTGGATTCTCCTGCCTTGCCTTACCTTGCCTTACCTTGCATTGCTCTTATCTAATGTCTGCCAAGCTTCTGTCTTCAGGACATCGACGCTTGTTCTGTGCCCCCGATCTCTGAGTTTTTTCCAACACCTGAAAAAATTATTTTATCTCTGTCTTCTCATGTTTGATCCATTCCTGTCCCCTGTTTTGCCCTCTGGTTTATGTTTAATGTCGGATGGATTGTCAGACGCCTGTGTGCTGAATCAAGTTTCCACATTACTTGTTGTGATGTCATCACCCTCTCCTGCCTTTCCCTGGCTTCTCTCTTCATTTGGCTCCAGGGTGTGCAGTCCGAAAAAGAACCGTTTAGAGAAGGAGATGGTCTCGTACTTTTGGAATCCTGGAGCTTTTAGATTTGTCCCTGGTCCAACACACCTGAATCAAATTGACGAATTCCCCCCTCAGTGTTCAAGTTCTCCAGAGTCCAGCTAATTACCTGATTATTTAACTCAGATGTGATGAAGCAAGACACAGAAAAGTTGCAGGACAGTGTACCTAGAGAACTACAATTCAAGACTAGTACATCAGGTGCCTTGGAAGCTGATCAATTCTTGAGTTGTTCTTCACTAAAGTTACGCTCTCAACTATCTAGGGGTGTAACACTAGCTTCCTGAGCCAATAGTTAGGCTGATTAACTAGCTAAAATATCCTTGTTTTACTCTAAGTGTTTCATGATTAAGATAAAGACAACAAGAAGTACAATATGCTGCACAATTAAAATACATTTATGTATCTATGATTATGGTGGATCATGGGGAGACTTGAACCCCTTGGTGACATAATTATTTTTAAATCTTCTTTTGTTACTTTATATAAATATTAGTGACGTTAGCTGGGTTAATGAGAAAATCCAGAAATGTTCAACGCAATACACATAAATATGCCTATTATTGGTATCCTTTTAAACTTAATAAAGGGATATTTACTTTCACATCTTAATACCGATACGTGCAAAGACATAAAGTGCCATGCAAGAGTTTTTCAAATAGGCCAACACTTTCTTCCCAATTCACCCCTCCCTGGGCTGCCACCTTACCGTGGTGGAGGGGTTTGAGTGTCCCAATGATCCTAGGAGCTATGCTGTCAGGGGCTTTAAGCCCCTAGTAGGGTCACCCAAGGCAGACAGGTCCTAGGTGAGGGACCAGACAAAGAGCAGCCCAAAACCCCCTTATGATGAGTAAGATTAATGGATCTTGTGTTCCCTCGCCCGGATGCGGGTCACCGGGGCCCCGCTCTGGAGCCAGGCCTGGATGTGGGGCATGTTGGCGAGCGTCTGGTGGCCGGGCTTTTACCCATGGAGCCCGGCCGGGCTCAGCCCGAAGAGGCGACATGGGTCCCCCTTCCGATGGGCTCACCACCTGTCGGAGGGGCCAAAGGGGTCGGGTGCATTGTGCAACGGGTGGCAGTAGAGGACGGGGACCTTGGCGTTCCAATCCTCGGCTGCAGAAGCTGGCTCTTGGGACGTGGAATGTCACCTCTCTGGTGGGGAAGGAGCCTGAGCTCGTGCGCGAGGTTGAGAGGTTCCGACTAGAGATAGTCGGACTCACCTCGACGCACCGCTCTGGAACCTCGAGAGGGGCTGGACATTCTTCCACTCATACTTGTTGCCCCTTATCTTGGTGCCTGCACGATGGGGTTCTCCCCGGTGAACGAGAGGGTGGCCTCCCTCCACATTCGTGTGGGGGGACGGGTTCTAACTGTTGTTTGTGCTTATGCACCAAACGGCAGTTCAGATTACCCACCCTTTTTGGAGTCCTTGGAAGGGGTACTGGAGAGAGCCCCTCCTGGGGTCTCCCTCGTTTTGCTGGGGGACTTCAATGCTCATGTGGGCAATGACAGTGGGACCTGGAGGGGCGTGGTTGGGAGGAATGGCCCACCTGATCTGAACTCGAGTGGTGTTCTGTTGTTGGACTTCTGTGCTCGTCATGGATTGTCCATCACAAACACCATGTTCAAGCATAAGGGTGTCCACATGTGCTCTTGGCACCAGGACACCCTAGGCCGCAGTTCAATGATCGACTTTGTTGTCGTTTCATCTGACCTGCGGCCGCATGTCTTGGACACTCGGGTGAAGAGAGGGGCGGACCTCTCCACCGACCACTACCTGGTGGTGAGTTCGCTCCGATGGTGGGGGAGGAAGCTGATCAGACCTGGCAGGCCCAAATGTATTGCGAGTCCCCTGTGAGACGGAGCTTTAACTCCCATCTCCGGGAGAACTTTGTACATGTCCTGAGGGAGGCGGGGGACATAGAGTCTGAATGGACCATGTTCTGCGCCTCTATTGTTTAGGCAGCTAGTCGGAGCTGTGGCCGCAAGGTTGTCGGTGCATGTCGCGGCGACAACCCTCGAACACGCTGGTGGACACCAGCGGTGAGGGAAGCCGTCAAGCTGAAGAAGGAGTCCTATGAGGCTTTATTGGCCTGTGGGACTCCGGAAGCAGCTGATATGTACCGGCAGTCGAAGCGGCAGGCGGCTCGGCTGGTCGCCGAGGCAAAAACTCGGGCGTGGGAAGAGTTCGGAGAGGCCATGGAGAAAGACTTCCGTACGGCTTCGAAGCGATTCTGGTCCACTATCCGGCTTCTCAGGACGGGGAAGCAGTGCGGTACCAACACTGTTTATAGTGGGGGTGGTGTGCTGCTGACCTCGACTCGGGACGTTGTGCGTCAGTGGGCGGAATACTTCGAAGACCTCCTTAATCCCACCAACACATCTTCCATTGCGGAAGCAGAGCCTGAGGACTCTGGATCAGGTTCTCCCATCTCTGGTGCTGAGGTTACCGAGGTTGTTAAAAAGCTCCTCGCCGGCAAGGCTCCGGGGGTGGATGAGATTTGCCCTGAGTACCTTAAGTCTCTGGATGTTGTGGGGCTGTGTTGGTTAACGCGGCTCTGCAGCATTGCGTGAACATCGGGGGCAGTTCCCCTGGATTGGCAGGCTGGGGTGGTGGTCCCCCTATTTAAAAAGGGTGTGTTCCAACTACAGGGGAATCTCACTCTTAAGCCTCCCTGGTAAGGTCTATTCAGGGGTTCTGGAAAGGAGGGTCCGTCGGATAGTCGAATCTCGGATTCAGGAAGAGCAGTGTGGTTTTCGTCCTGGCCGTGGAACACTGGATCAGCTCTACACCCTCAGCAGGATCCTGGAGGGGGCATGGGAGTTTGCCCAACCAGTCTACATGTGCTTTGTGGATCTGGAGAAGGCATTCGACTGTGTCCCCCGAGGGATCCTGTGGGGGGTACTCCGGGAGTATGGAGTACCAGGCCCTTTAATAAGGGCTGTCAGGTCTCTGTACGACCGGTGTCAGAGTCTGGTCCGCATTGCCGGCAGTAAGTCGGACTCGTTTCCGGTGAGAGTTGGACTCCGCCAAGGTTGCCCTTTGTCACCGATTCTGTTCATAACTTTTATGGACAGAATTTCTAGGTGCAGCCAAGGTGTTGAGGGGATTCGCTTTGGTGGCCTTAGGATTGCGTCTCTGCTATTCGCGGATGACGTGGTCCTATTGGCTTCATCAGGGCGTGATCTACAGCTCTCACTAGAGCGGTTCGCAGCCGAGTGCGAAGCGGCCAGGATGAAAATCAGTGCCTCCAAATCCGAGACCATGGTCTTGAACCGGAAAAGGGTAGAGTGCCTTCTCCGGGTTGGGGAGGATGTGCTACCCCTAGTAGAGGAGTTCAAGTATCTTGGGGTCTTGTTCACGAATGAGGGGAAGATGGAGTGGGAGATTGACAGGCGGATTGGTGCGGCGTCTGCTGTGAAGCGGGCGCTGTACCGATCCGTTGTGGTGAAGAGAGAGCTGAGCCAAAAGGCGAAGCTCTCGATTTACCGGTCGATCCACGTTCCTACCCTCATCTATGGTCACGAACTTTGGGTCGTGACCGAAAGAACGAGATCCCGGATACAATTGGCCGAAATGAGTTTTCTCCGTAGTGTGTCTGGGCTCTCGCTTAGAGATAGGGTGAGGAGCTCAGTCATCCGGGGAGGACTCAGAGTAGAGCTGCTGCTCCTCCACGTCGAGAGGAGCCAGTTGAGGTGGCTCGGGGATCTGGTTAGGATGCCTCCTGGACGCCTCCCTGGTGAGGTGTTCCGGGCACGTCCCACCGGGAGGAGACCCAGGGGAAGACCCAGGACACGCTGGAGGGACTATGTCTCTCTGCTGGCCTGGGAACGCCTTGGGATTCCCCCGGAGGAGCTGGCCCAAGTGGCCGGGGAGAGGGACGTCTGGGCCTCCCTACTGAAGCTGCTACCCCCACGACCCGACCCCGGATAAGCGGAGGAAAACGGACGGACGGACTTTTTCCCAATTCAGTCTCAAACCTTAGGATTTTAGGTGAGACTCAAAACAAAGCAGTGCATTACTGTAAAGTAAAATAAAATTATTCATGTTTTTTAAGACTTTCTTTTTACAATTATAAATATAAAACACATGGTTTGACTTTTTTATCCCCCCAAATCAATTATTTGTAGAATCACCTTTCATTGCAGTCCCAGGAGCAGGTCTTTTAAGATTTGTCTCTATCATCATTGAACATCTACAGGGTGAGAATTGTCCTTATTCTTGTTAATAAAACAGCTCAAGCTCCCTCAGATTGGATACAGATCATCTGGGAACACCAGTTATTAAGTCTTGTCCCAGGTTCTTGGGTGGATTCTGGTTTGGACTTTGACTAGGCCATTTTAAGACATGAAAGTGCCACTGGAAGGTGAACCTCTAGCCCAGTCTCAGGTCTTCTTAACCAACTTTTTTAACCATAACAGAATTTTTTAAAGAAAAATAACTTAAGAGACTTGAGTTATGTTATTAAATAATGACAAAGAATAAATTAAAGTGACCAGTAAAATGACCAAAATAAATATACCAAATAAATAAATAAAATAGCCTATTTAGGTGGGAATAGTACACTAGTTACTTCTCAGGTTTCATAGTTGAGAGGCTGACGCGGTGCTGAGGTCCGAGGTTGTGGTGTGTAAGGACACAGATTGCAGCTCATTGTGCACTGATTCCCTGCATTAGTTGCACAATTTAGGGAGCGCTGTTAGAGAAAAACTTGCGTCCCGGAGCTTAATATCGCGGCTCAAGAGTGGCGAGTAATTGTTTGAAGCCAGGCTTTTCAACCGCAGACATGTCCATCACTATGAAGCATGTTACTGCATGCGTGATGTCCTTATGCCGCTTGGACGCTTTTTCATTTTATCACAAAGAAGGGAGCCCAGTTTAGCTGCTATACCTGCTTTGTTGTGGAAGAACTTCCAGGAGATTCCTACGAAGACGCGCAGCAGCGCGGGGCTGAACAGCTCGCGCTGCTGCGGGTGTGAGCGGCTTACGTGATGAAACAAGTTGGTTGCGTTACCAGACTTTGTTTTTACCGGTTCCTTGCAAGTTTTACAAATCACTGTAGTTTATTTCTGTCAGACTGGCAAACTAGTAAAACCCCGTTTTGGGACCGTTTCCTCCGCCGCTACTTGCTGCGACATAGTCACGTGCTCTGTGTTGTGGTTTGAGAGGGTGGCACTTTGTGACGGCGTGTCTGGGTCCGCGATTACGATTGGTAGACAGGAAGTAGTGACTGTAACATCAACTAATATGATAGGCTGAAAGGAAGGAAGGAAGGAAAACTCTCTATCGAACTTTTATCGATCCTATTTTTTCCTATCGTGCCACACGTCTATCGATCGATATATATTGTTATTGAATTATCGTCCAGCCCTAATGCAAAATGAATCCTCTTCATCCCTCCCTTTCCAGTCACTCTGCATCAATTCTTATCCATAGCCTTGTCACCTCCCGCATTGATTACTGTAACTCTCTTCTCTTTGGCTTTCCTCAAAAATCCCCCCATAAGCTTCAAGTGGTTCAGAATTCATCTGTTTGTGTTATTACCAAAACCCCCTCATTTCATCACATCACCCCAGTCCTACAGCAGCTCCACTGGCTCTCAGTTAGATTCAGAATACAACTCAAAATACTTCTGTGCACATTCAAAGCCAACCAAAACCTCGCTCCTCCCTACCTTTCTGAACTCCTTCACATCTCTACCCCCTCCCGCACCCTTAGATCCTCCTCTCCCATTCCCTTGACTGTACCTTCTGCCCAACTCTGGATTTATTTAGCAGTACTGATGCCTCTAAATATTACCTGAATGGATCCCTCCGCAGGATTCAAAAACTGGACATTAAGAAGGACCAACCGTTTCAGTAGGACCAACTGAAAAGACAGAAAACCCAATTTGCTTTCAGTTTTTATTTACAACGCTGTTTGTGAATCAGACAATGAAAGGTCTAATATGTGCATGATAAATGGTGCTGATCACCATGTCCCGTATCGTAAATAACAGTAACCCATAATGGATAGCATTGGAGAACCTGACCCAACTGTAACCATTTTCAAAATGAGTATCTTTTCTTCACAGAAAAGGAAATACAGATTTCTGTCCTGTTTGGAAGGAGCACTGTTAAGAAATGTGGGTGTGGAAAAGACTCAGCGCTCAGAATGGATTTGTTGGTGGGATGAAGTTAAGTGCATCGCACCAGGAGAGAATAATGTTCCATGGAATGAAGGAGATGGGGAAACCATTTCAATAATATCATAAACGCTGGGCAAAACATTTTCCAGAAGAAAAAGCTGCACGCTGCAAATTGGCATATTTACATACATTTTTTGTCTCTTCAGTCTTAGTAGTTTTGCACTTTACAGCTTCAGTCAGTCTCTTAATGGGTCCTTTAGGAAGTGCTAGCAAATATTCAAAAACCTACTCATAGATGAAATAAGAACACATTGGTGGTTTTCGTCAGTCAACAGAAAGGCTTCACTTTTCTTTTTGTGTTGGTCATCTTCTACATCATACACCTTCTATCTTAATTATGCTTCCTCTCCTCATTTCTTTTACCCCCCCATTCTCTTCTTCATGTCACTCCCTTGCCAGCGCATAATATCTCTCAGCAAGAAGGCTATGCTCCCCATCTCCCTTCAAGAAGAGATTCAATTGGACTGGAAGCCAATCAGTCACTGAAAGTATCGAGCTTTGATTGGATTTGGTTGGGGCTGACGGGATGAGGTGGGTGCGCAAGGGGGGGCCCTGCTTTGATTTTAGCTCTACTCCAATGAAAGTAAATCTGATGTAATATTGCTGTAGACGCAAAGGACAGACGGACTTTGGGTGTGTTTAGGTGGAAGGGTTGATGATGTGTGTGATTGTAGCTGACATCTGTCATGGTTTGAGCTTTTAAAACTGGACCAGCTCTGACTGATGTCTCAGGAAGTTGAGCGCTGGCAATCTAGTATATTGAGAAGCACAGGACTCTGCCTCTCATGTTGCATTTCACATTTAAAATATTAAAAAAGAAAAAAAGCAACAAATACTTGCTACAATGTGATCAGGCCTAGTGGATCCTAAAAATTTGCTGTTTTTTTTCTGCCTTATAGATATTTTAGTCTAAGACAAAAATTGGCAAGGAGGCTCTTAATAGTATTTTAACCTTTGTGTAATCGAGCAATTTTTGAATGGAACTAGAGACTTTTATTTACAGCTTCTGAACAAAAAAAGGATCAGAGAGAGAAGGAAAAGACGCTCTGTAAATGGTCTAGAATGAGGGTTGACTGAGTCGATGACCATCTCTGTAGTTACCTGTGCTAATTCTCAGTTTTCCGGGTCATCACAACAGCAAAGAGGTTTAAATCGGTAGCAACCGGACTTTCGCTAGGTTTTTCTGAAAACGTTTCGACACCTATCCAGAAGTCTTTGTCAACTTTGGTTGCTTGCTCCAACTGCAGGTTGTTCAAATGCGAGACAGTAGGTGCTGAAATGTTTTTAGAAAAAAATTAAGCGAAAGTTCGGTTTCTACTGATTCAAGCCTGCCTGCTGTCTCTGTAGTTGACAGTGTACTTGCCATTTGTCCACTGAGACACAGAATGTCCATTACCTAGCGTTTCTACATCTCCAGCTAGTGATCAAGACCATGTGATACCACATAGATCGCCCTCTAATAGCCCATATCTAACTATGTTGTCATGCCAACCAAACAATGTCTTTTGTAAGGTCCCTTTTTTTAAGCTACGACAGAAAGCTGGACAAAAAAGATTATCCCTAATCTTGAATACAGAAATAATCAGTCTCCAATGACTAATAGCAACATGCAGACCTATCTATTACTCTTTAGAAAAATTCTTCAGCAACAGAATCGAAAATTGTTACTGTACCGAATGTGAAAGGAACAAATGAGCAGCAGCATAAAACGAGTGTTCAGGAAGACCTTTGAGGAGGGTTACCTGCATTCACATATTGACATTATAATTAACTGTGATTACTGTAGCTATTAGGAATAGGTGTGGAAGAATCTTGTGGTAGGGTTTCAGAAGTCCATAGTGGATCGTATCACTGCTGAGCCAGCTTCTTTTCGCTCCCACTATTATTATTATTAGGTTATTAGAACCGCTCTACTGTCAATCCACGATCAGCCAAACCAATAGATTGGGGCTGGCCAATAGATTTCCCTGCCTAACCCAGTACATGCATTTAAATTAAAAGTCGGAAAATGACTACGATACCACAATAAGCATTTAATTAATAAAAAAACATTGTTCACAAAGGATTATTTTGGTGGTTTTGTCTTATTAATCCTTTTCACAGACTCATGCCAGAGGGTTTGCATACATTGTACATGTACATATATTATTACAAAACGAACGTTTACGTCTTGACTTAAATATATATCCTAATTTTTCATTTATATAATGATTTAAGTAGAACAACGACTAGTGCAAAATTAAGTTGTATTTACCGGAGATGAAGTGTAGACTGCAAATTCTGTCGTGGTATGATGGCTCCCACAGACGATTGGATCCTTTTCATTGAAATTATCCATTTCTTTCTTCTTTCTTCGTCCTTCGGTAAACGAAAGAAACGTACATC
Source organism: Fundulus diaphanus (assembly GCA_037039145.1). Lineage (NCBI taxonomy): Eukaryota > Metazoa > Chordata > Actinopteri > Cyprinodontiformes > Fundulidae > Fundulus > Fundulus diaphanus. Next base: position 16,828,262 of record CM073139.1, on the reverse strand, counting down.
CGATGATTTGGAATGCCTCTGTGTGCAACTGGCAGCACAACAAGTCGTAGGCATTGTTTAGATTCCAAAAATAAACTAAAAGTACGCTTGAATTCACCCGTTTTGTCACGTTGGTAAGCGAAAACAGTGCTGTTTTTGCCGACCACCGTGACCCGGATGTAGCGCGGATGTAGCTCGTGACGTCATGCGTGAAGTGCACCTATCACTGTGCAGCTAGGGATACGACGTCAGGAGCCCCAAACCCATTCATTTTGGCGATGCTGATTGGCCAAATATTTATAAATCTTCCCTAGCAACAGTATACGATTGGTTATTTCGCTACACTTGTGGGGCTCCTTCAGCGGCAGCCCCACAAGCGTAGAAGAAGAGAAATGATACGTACTGTTGGTGGAAATGCACTGTTAAATGAGAGTCAATTGGTAGAGTCAATTCGTAGAAGTGTTTTAATAATTCTTATTACATGTAGCCATGTACTATTAAGTAAAAACTGACATTAATAATACTTTTAAAATCTATATATATTTTGACTTCTCCCCTCCACATCTAGGGAGGGCAGCGCCCGAGCGCCCCCTATGGGCCAGCCGCCACTGACTCTTGGGAATGACTTCACAAAAGGTGTAGGACGAAATCATTTGTCTACATAAATTATGTATACACATATGTGTATAATAAAATATTGTTTGAATGTATTCTCTGTGTGTAATTATTCCCAAAATAGTAGTGTCATGTGATATGGCATGGTGTGTAATAATCAGACCTCTCAACTTTGATCAAAAGTTAAGAGTGAGATTATGCTAATTTTGGGGGCGGGGGGGGGGGATTATGGTCAACAATTTCCCCTCAGCAGCAACACTGAAGCACACAGAGGTTCACGCTGCGTCTTTACACACGATCCTGCTGCTGATGTCTCCCTCTTTTCGGCTCAATGCACTTCTAGACTGTTACAGTTTATAACATTCTCATCACCTTTCACAGCGACAGGTTTCTCAGTCAGTCGCCGCGCTGACCAGACAAATTTCTATTGCTCTCGTCAGTGCGGTGGGTGGATTTTACCCCCGTTGGTGCGCTGCGTGCGACGGATAGACAGTGGGGAAAATGCATAACTAAATACTGTAAAGGGCTTCTATAAAGGGAACAGGGGTACTGACAGATCTGAGATGAAGCCCCTGATGTTACAAGTTCTTTAAAATGACCCTTAAAAGTGCGCACCTGAATTAAAGCGCGAGGCAGCAGCCCACCAAAGCACCACTGATTCTATGTTAAAAACAAAAGAGCATGAAACACAGCTAGTAACTCTCCTATTGACTTTAACTGGCACACGTTGCTATCGATGTGAGGACATTAAACGTAGTGATTCACGTTTTGAATGGTGAACGGTGATAAAAGCACCTGCTCCGAGGGAAAGGAGGGGGGGAGGAGCAAGCGCTGAGGCACAGAAATTCTGTGCATGTAGTTAAAAAATGCAAAATTAATAAAAACGAAACTTATAAACAGACTAAGTGGCGTTTTAAACTGCATCTGGTTAGCAGATCTGTTTTATGATCCAGCGTGCAGCCATAACTGGTTCTGAATGAACCGGTCATCTGGCAAAATCTGAGCCACTTCCCGAAACAGTCACGTGGTACAGCCGGCAGCGAGGCTTCGGACGTCATCGTTTTCGGCTCCTCCCCTAAATGAAGCAAGCTTCGATACGCGCTTTACGGAAACGCCCCCTCCATTACTCAACACACGCCTCGCCTCATCACTATCTTTAACCCCTTTTGACCTACTGTCACAAATCCACATCGGTTTGATTCCAGTCTGAAAACAGAAAGGATGTGTATACTGTAATGGATCGAGACAGGGGACCCAGTATTCAGCCAGACAAGCAGAGGTTCATAAAAAGGCTGTTTATTAACAAAGGTAAAAATGGGCTGAAAACCAAAAAATGACAGTTGAACCCAAGAACGTACGGCAGCAACGTAACAGTCCAGAGCCGATGAACAGCAAACTACAAAACAAGAACGGGGTCAGGCAAACTCTAAATCACAGGACAGATTAGGTCAGGCAACAGGCAGGCAGTCTGAAACAGGCAGGAACAAAAACAGGTAGTATACAGGTCAGGCTGGCTCAGATCTCCAGAGGCAAACAGGGTAAAAATCAGACAAAAACAGAAAATGGATTTGCTGGACTAAGACTCACCAGTAGGCACGGAAAGATGATCTGGCACTGATGACTGGTCTGAACAAAGTTTATATGGAGGTGGAAACAGGTGAAACTAGTGAGAGATGATTGCAGGCGGGGTGGAGCTGAGCAGGTGTGCTGAGTGAGTAATCAGACCAGGCATCAGTGCCGAGATCCTAGCAGTCATACGAATTATTGCTTCTGGGTAAGGGCTAGTTTACTTCATTCATTTGTAATGATTCGGAACAAGGGACCCAGAACTCAGCCAGACAAGCAGTGGTTCAAAAAAGGGCTCTTTATCAACAGAGGCAAACACAGGCAAAAAACCAAAACGACCGTCGTATCAAAAAGGGGACAGCAGAAAAACAAATCATACTGGCAGAGCAGGACAAGGCAGGAAACAGACAGGATGGCACAGATCTCTGGGGGAAAACAGGGTCAAAAATCCACGAGAAAAACAGAAACAGATGTGCTGGATTTGACTCACCCGTAAACACGACAAGACGACCTGGCACTGATGTGTGGTCTGAACGCAGCTTATATGGTTGTGGGAGCAGGTGAAACCGGAGAGAGGTGATTGCAGGAGGGGTGGAGTTAGGCAGGTGTGCGGAGTAAGTAATCAGACCAGGCATCAGTGCCGAGACCCAAACAAAAACTCAGGAGCAGGCCAGAGACAGAATATAAACAATAACTGGACAAAACAGGAAAATAACTCAAAACAGAGAAAACTAAAAAGTGGGCAGAACACAAGCTATTACATCATTACCTAGACGATTTGAATCATACTCTAACTTTAGTCTTATATTTTCCACCTGAAAGAGTTGTGAACAGATGTTAGAATAGCCTTTGAGGAGTTTATCACATGATGTATTTAACAGTACTTAGCCTGTTTTAAGAACAAGACAAACGCCTGTCAGGTAGAAAGAATGTTAGTTATTTTCAGAAAGATACTACATTTCTGTTTGCTGGAGACCAGACAGATTCTATTTTGAATTTTGTGGCTTGCAGTTGCCAATAGTTAAAAACACAATAGTTCTTTGTTTACAAAGAACTATTGTGTTTTTAACCATTGTTCTTGTGGGCTTGTTAAGTGTGAACAGAGTGTGTGTCAGTTTTCAAATTACTGTAAGTAAACTTCAATCATCTGCTTATATAAAAAGCAAGTCAGTCTGTTTTTTGCAGTTTATGAACTTTAAAAGTATTGTCTGTCCGCGGTTTATCTGGAACCCAATTATTATTTACACAGGAAATGTAGGTTGTAGGCAGTGCACTCCCAGCAACATGGGGTCGCTTTATTATGGTGAGATTCTGCTTCGGTCTTGGTTCTTCTTCCACTAAGTGTTTTCTTCAGTCCCTGGGACCAGCTAATCTGATCAAGCGAGTTATCTGCTGCGGACAAGCCATCAGCTGCGTGTAAACATTTAGACACAAACTCTGTTCACGAATCCTGATCTGCAGATGTTTAGGGTGAGTTAACCACTAGGTGTTACTTTGCTTCACTCCCAGTTCTGTTTGCACTCCCACCATTCATCTGGATACTTGCTTTAATGACAAACAGCTTTTCTAAGGAGATTAAATTATTTTATGTAAACTCTCTGAGTAATGACAGCATACTCACACAGAAATGAGACTCCTTGCCAGTATATTATGAATGATGGTTGCATTAGGTCCACGGAGGACCTCCTCTATGACAGTTATGATGCTAAAAGATCTCTAAATGTTTCTCACTCACTCTCTCTCTCTTTCTGCCCATCCAAACAAATAGACAGGCGCCATATGCACCATATATATATATATATATATAATATATATATATATATATATATATATATATATAAAGGAGAGAGAGAGAGAGAGAATAGATTGTGTTGTTATTCTTTCCCTACAGTTGTACACACTTTTGTGTAGAAACACACATTTGAGCGGTTCTTACACCAGAGGCGAGCTGTAGCCACAGATAATGCTGTAAGGAGATGATCAATACTAATTCACTCACCCTAACCTGCTTAGGACTGACCAGTCACTCTGTGGGTGTGTGCGCGTGTGGGTAAGTGAGTGAGGGAGAAAGGCAGGAAGAAATGTGTTTGCATGTGTTCCTTCTCAGTGTAAGTGAATGCATGTGTGTAACCCATTTAGGGCTCCCATACATATTTCTTTGCTGTAACATGAGCCGCAGCTGTAGAGCGGATCAATACAAATGTTTCTTTGTTAATGAAGATGAGTCTACAGTATTTCTGTTGTGTGTGTGTGTGTATATGTGTGTGTATGTGTTGGCTGGGGGGTAGCCACTTAAGTTGACCACTAAGGCTGACCACTGTGGTCAGCCAATGGAGGATTTAAACTGCCCACAAAAACCAGCCAAAGGACACACACACACACACACACACACACACACACACACACACACACATACTATAAAAACACAAACACACACTCGTATACACACACCTCAGAATAGTAAAGATGTTTAATTTTATGTGTATTTTTTACACATCACTTTACACAAACATTTTTGTCTTTTCATTGATTTTGGATTAACAGATAATAGAATTAACCCAGATATATATTTATTAAGATGTCCCTCATTCATGTATTTTTCAAATGATACATTTGAAACCAGTATAAAAGGACACATTTAAACATGACAACTTTTAACATTTATGTCCAGGGTGCACCTCCCCTTTTGACCATTGACCACTGCAGTTCTGCACCAATTCTTCCTCTAGCTGACACACAAGGGGGAGATTTTAGGCCTTTTAAGTTCTGTCCACTAATTTTCTCTGGGACTGAGATCAGATTTAGTTGGACTCCATCTGATTTGTGAAACCAATCCCTAGCAAAGCAGTCCCTCACCATGATGCTGCCAACCCCTTACTTCTCAGGCTTGAAAATGTCTGCCTTTTTCCCTCTAAATGTAAGATTTAAACTAACTTCAGTTTTAGTTTTATCACACCAAAGGTCATGTCGAAAAAAACCAAAACAAAACAAAGACAAAATGTTCCTGGTCTCTGAGTGTATTTACAAGCTGCGATCTGTCTTGTGTTTGGATTAACGGCTTTTCCTTCTTGAGTGGCCTTTGAGTCCATGCTGGTACAGGATAATGACTCTCTCTTATAGCATCTTCAGCAGCATCTTCATAAGGTCTTTGGCTTTTGTTCTTAGGATGGTCCCCACATCTCTTTCCTGGCTGGAAAGCCCCATGCTGTTTGTAGAGATGAATGTGACATATTCAGGTATCTGGATATTGTGCCCAAGTATGAACCAGACGTGTGGAGATTCCTTTGGATTTTCCAAAACGCCATACAAGGAAGCAGTTTAAGGTGTGGCCTTACAAAGCCATAAAATCTTCATCCAGACTTTCCCGTGTTGCTTAAAGGCTGGGTAATTTTAGCATACGTAATCTTCAGAAGAAATAAAACAATTTATTTATTATTCTGTCATTTAGCATATATAAAACATTCTGGTAATCTTAACTGGCCTAAGACATGAGCGGTTTTGTCTTCTTCACTGTCAGACAGTGACAGAAAATGTCTGTGACTTTTTTACAGTGAATGTAAATATAATTTCAAATGTGTGTATGTTTCTGTATACAGATTTAAGACCAAAATTATTCATACCTCTGGCAGATTTAGATTTAAAGTAATCTTTTGTAACCCTTCGTACGCGCTGTGGAAGCCGTGATGCCCCAAACAAAGTCACGTATTTGCTCCTGTGTATGCACAATGACAATAAAGACTATTCTCATTTCAATTTTCATCCCTAACCCTAGCTCAGCATATTTCTTCTGACTAAAAGAAAAATATATACATAGGAGTGTCAAAATATTATGCTACAATGGGAAGTATACTATACTTGCTGTTGGTTACAACAAAAAAGAAACAGCGTTTTTATCTTTGATTTAATGTAAAACGGCGTTTTCATTATTCATCTCCACTAAAAATTGTGTCTGTGGAAAATGTAATGGTCTACAATAAATATTAAGTCCATCTGTTCTAAAACATCCCTGACTTTGACTATGTACACAGCTGAAAAAACAGCAACTCTTTGCAGTTGCTTTGTGGTAAGTCATGGTAAAAACCAAAGAGCTCACCGAGGACTTGTGGCTCTGAATTGTGGCTGCTTACTACTCTGAAGATGTTGTCCATAGCACTCAAATCTTTTCCTGGGTCAAACTAAGGCTGTGCTGGTTCTGGAGAATCCCACAGAGCTGGTCCATACAGGCCTTGGGTAGTCTGGGGCTGACACAGTCTGGACCTACAGCCCTGTTCAAGTTCGGTCCGTTGCTGCTTCTTCAGCCTGACTTCTAGAGACAAACAGGCATAAAGCGGACACGAAGGGAGCACCAGCATCTCCTGATTTGGTTGAATGCATGGACCAGTAGTATCCATGATCGTGGCAAGCATAAAAACATTTGAGATGTGGAAACTCTTATAGAATGTGTTCTGTTGATTGCCTCTGTCCAGACTAACGTCTATCTGATCCCATGTTACCTTGAAGGCTTTGATCTTCTTCTTACCTGACCACACATTTAAATTCTTACCGGTGCCTCATTAATGTGTATAATATAAAGTTTTGGTTGCTTTTGCATACTCTTTAATACCGTTATAAAAATAACCATATTTAGATACAGTGTAATGTAACAAACAACTAATCTTTGAATCTCCTCAGTTGCTTAAAATTCATGAAAATGAACCCTTAAAATTCAGGCTCACCTGAACAATGCGGCTAAGAATCAGAATAATGCGCTACTGATGGAAGTTTGAAAATCTGGTAATATGGCATTGGAATGGCCCAATAAACATATATATATGTTTATATATATATATATATATATATATATATATATATATATAATATATATATATATATATATATATATATATACACACACACACACACACCATATGAGTGCCTAGGAATGAAGATGAATATATCAACAGGTTGTCTGTCATCCAGGAAAAGGCTTCAACATGTTTTTTTTAATTGTGGGCAACATGTGTTCAGATATTATAATGACTTGAAACCCGGGGACTCAGAATTCAGCCAGACAAGATCATATGTTGTTAAGAACAGTTTATTGAGGTGAAAACTGCTGTAGGTTGAAACTGAATCAGAGTCCAATCAGGACAGCTTGAATGATCTTACTCATGGGACTGGCAGGTGCTCGGTGGTCGAAAAACAGGCTCAGGGTCAGAACCGTGATGGCAGAGTCAGGCAGGATGATCAGGTGGAATAACCAGAGTCCGAAATTTGAGAGCAGGTCCAGAGTCAGAGCCGGTTGATCAGAAATCCAGAGACAGTCCAAAGCCGAATCTGTGGGCAGAGTCAGGGCACAGAAAGATGCTGGATTTAACTCACCAATGGCCTGTAATAATCTGGCACTAGTAACTGGTCTGAGAGCTGGTTAAATAGTCAGTGGTGCAGGTGGATCTGGTGAAGACTGATGAGAATAGGGCAGAGCTGCTCAGGTGTTTCAGATGAGAATCAGACCAGCAAGATCATAACAGATATTTCTGATAGTAGTTCTCCGTTTGCAAATCATCTGATGCAATCCTGCATTGATAATCGTTTGATTCTATCTAGTAAAGTGCTTTTGCCAGAGGATAGCTTCACATATGTTAATGAAGCATGGGGCACAACTTCATGGCTAGATCACTGTTTTAGTACAGTTGATGCTCACCAGTCCATAGAGTGGATGGGCATTAACTATGAGCTCGCCATTTCTGACCACATGCCTTTATTGTTATCTGTAAATTTGGGAGATCTTCCTGTTGTTTTGTCCACCCATAATAATATGAGGTTGGAAATATAGATTGGTCTGATTGGTTTGACTAAGGAAGACCTTGATGTCTATTCACCTCAGTTTGACACTGTCATGGTGCAACCTACCTGTTTTCCCCATGGACTTTCCTGCACTTTCCACGTCTCATCCAGCCTAGTTACTTCCCTCTCCACTCTATGCCTGATCAGATCCACCTGCCGTTCCTAATCAAGCCCGGACTCGGTTCACCTGCCAACACCTCTACTTAAATGCACCTCAGTCTGCTCTCCCCTGCCGGATCATCATCATCCCTACCTCGTTTATGCCTCGACTCACGTTTGCCATCCTGCTTGTCCTGCGACTCTCTTTGTTCTCGACTTCCCCGAGCACCTCACGTCACGCTCCTACCTGCTGCTTCCCTGCTCGCACCAGCCTTCATCCTGCGTCGCCTTCCTCGCTGACTTCCTCCGTCTCCGCCTGCCTGTCAACCCCAGCGTTCCAACAACTCTCACTGCTGTGCTGCCGGCTGAACCTCAACCCCAGCACCCACGGTCCTCCAGCTGCCTTTCAGTCCGCCTGCTCCTGCCATCTACATCCTTCTGCTCCAGCCCAGTAAAGACTCTCTGGTTCTCACCCTCCACTACTCATCCCCCTTAATATACTCTTAAAGACGAAGCTCTGTGTGTGGCTGTGTTCGGATTCATCAGAACGTTCATGACAGTATGATCCGGCCAGTATGAACCCGGCTCCCACACTGAGCTCTTGTACAGAAGCCAGTCAGATGGACCCAGCCCCGTGCCCTGTGGAGTTCATACTTCAGGGGCTGAGAGGCTGCCTGGTCCTTTTTGCCGCCCTGGGCCCATCGCCGCAGCGAGTGGAAGCAGTGGCCCAAGTTCGGGCCGTCTGGGAGGGACATGTCTATAGCCTGTTGCTGCTGCATCCTGAACATCCGGGATCAGCTGGCCTCCTCAAGGAGGTGGATTGAGACTATTGGGCAGGAGTTTCTAAACCTCCCGACTCACCTCCACCCACTGCCCTGTCCGTTGTTGCTACGTCTGCTGCTGCCGCTGCTCCAGCCACCGCTGCTCCCACCGCCGCTGCTGCTCCCGCCGCCGCTGCTGCTCCCGCCGCCGCTGCTGCTCCCGCCGCCGCCGCTGCTCCCGCCACCGCCGCTGCTGCTCCGGCCGCCGCCGCTGCTGCTCCAGCCGCCGCCGCTGCTGCTCCAGCTGCCGCCGCTGCTGCTCCCGCCGCCGCCGCTGCTGCTCCCGCTGCCGCTGCTGTTTCTGCCACCTTGTGGCTGGTAGCAGCCTCCTTATCAGTGCCCGGCTCCACCCAGCGCAGACACCGGACTCGCCGATGCAGGAGCATCACCGCTGCACAGCCCGAGGCTCAGCCGGGCACCACGGCTGCTAATCCACCGTCTGGAGCCGACGGCACCTCCATCTCCCTGAGTCGGCCTGACGCCGTCACGGCAGTCCCGGCGAACCAGAGCAGACGCTTCCCAGTTCCCCGTCGTCTCGGTCACCACCTCCATGAAGCATAGCTGGTCCCTCGAGTGCGAGCTTTGGCCAGGGTACGTAGGGTTAAAACCCCACCTGCCCGAGCTCCACGCATGGAGGAGACACAGCTGTGGGACTTCTTCTATGGTGACCGAGACGACCTATTCCCCTGTTGGCCTGCTTCGCCGCCGGCTTCAGAGGGTCCAGTGCCCTGCACCGCACCCGAGTCCCATGAGGCCCGGGCCCAGGAGGGCCTGCTGGCCTTTAACGCACCCGAGTCCCGCGAGGTCTGGGTCCTGGAGGACCTGTTGACCTCCAACGCTCCCGAGTCTCGTGAGGTCCGGGTCCTGGAGGATCCGTTGACCTCCAATGCTCCCGAGTCCCGTGAGGTCTGGGTCCTGGAGGATCCGTTCACCTCCAACGCTCCCAAGTCCAGCGAGGTCCGGGTCCTGGTGGACCTGTTGACCTCCAACGCTCCCAAGTCCCACGGGTTCCGGGTCCTGGAGCACCCGTTGCCCTCCAACGCTCCCGAGTCCAGCGAGGTCCGGGTCCTGGAGGACCCGTTGACCTCCACCATCCCGAGTCCCGCGAGGTCCAGATCCTGGAGGACCCGTCAACTTCCAACGCCCCGAGTCCCGCGAGGTCTGGGTCCTGGAGGACCCGTCAACCTCCAACGCCCCCGAGTCCCCCGAGGTCTGGGTCCTGGAGGACCCGTTGACCTCCAACTCTCCCGAGTCCCACGAGGTCTGGGTCCTGGAGGACCCATTGACCTCCAACTCTCCCGAGTCCCACGAGGAACAGGTCCAGGGGGACCCGCTTCCCTCCACCACACCCGAGTTCCGCGTAGCCCGGGTCCAGGAGGACCCGCCGGCTCCCTACGCCTCCGAGTTCCAGGAGGTCCAGGCCCAGGAGGGCCAACGCACCAGAATTCCAAGAAGGGGTCTGGAGGGACCAGCCTCCAACCGTCGCTCTCAAGCCCCGAGAGGAGGTCCGGGAGGACTCACCTCCGCCCGACGCTCCCAAGTCTCGATAAGTGGTCCTGAAGTATCCGCCTACAGCCTCCACTCCACAGACCCAGCCTCGTCGGGGTCAGACGCCCGCATCTGACTCTGCAGCTTCGTTGAGGGCGCCCACCGCGATGCCTGCACCAGACTCTGCTGCTCGGCCGCTGGGGTCGCCTTCCATGACGCCCGCCACAGAATCTGCTGCTCTGCCACCGAGGTCGCCCGCTGGAGGCTCCACCTGGGCGTCGGTCACCGCTGGTGGCACCACCTAGCCATCGGTCGTCGGCCGAGCAGCCTCCTGGTCTCCAGTCGTCGCTCGAGCTCTCCAGACACCGCTCAAGTCTTCCTGACGTCGCTCTGAAGCTGCCGCTGTCCGGCGCTCTGAAGCTGCCGCTGTCCGGTGCTCTGAAGCTGCCGCCGTCCAACAACAACTTTCGCTGCGGTGCTGCCGGCTGAACCTCAACCCCAGCGTCTCTTCAACTCACTCTCTGCTGTGCTGCCGGTACAACCACAACCCCAGCGCTCCAACAACTCTCGCTGCTGCGCTGCTGGTTTCCCCCTGATTCCAGCACTTTATTGCCAGCCCCGGTGGCTTCCTGGCTCCCAGCGTCTGCCTGGCTCCGCAGCGCAGCACCCACAGTCCTCCAGCTGCCTTTCAGTCCGCCTGCTCCTGCCATCTACATCCTTCTGCTCCAGCCCAGTAAAGACTCTCTGGTTCTCACCCTCCACTACTCACCCTCTTCAATAAACTCTTAAAGATGAAGCTCTGTGTGTGGCTGTGTTCGGGTTCATCAGAACGTTCATGACAGACACTTTGCTGTGTAGTATTGAAATACCAAAGGATGCTTCGGCATGTCATGATGTTAACTTAGGCCTGGACGATATAAATAAAAAGCATATCGATAAAATAGATATCATTGATCGATATCGATAATTATCAACAAATTCAAAACATATATTTTAAGTGCAGCCCTGACCATGTTATACTGTTGCTTAGCAACCTATTTTTAGATACAGAACACACAAACACAACCCTTTATTCAACCAACTTTTTACCAAATTTGCAGGTTTTTAAAAATTAAAAAGAAGGTGTGCTCTCTGAACTCTTTGAAGGGGTGGAGCTTGGTGACAGAGCGTTTCTTGGTCTGTGTTTGTGATTGGTTGGGAGGATGTAATGACTGTAATATCAACCTACATTGCTAGAATGCAAAAGGAAGGAAAACTGTTATTCTGTGCAACTTTTTATTGACCCTTTCTTTCTATCATCGATATATGTCTATTGAATGATATATATCGTTATTGAATTATCTATGTTAACTGTAAAAATCCCCAACATGGTGCTGAGCTGTGCTCCTTGTATGAAAACATTGTGGAGTCTCTTCTCATCTCTAGTGCAGCCCTGTATAAGAATAAATTGTACAAAACTAAACCAGGCTGGAATGAGCATGTCAAGGAGCTTCATGTTGAGGCCAGATGGGCATTCAAGGCTTGGGTGGAGGCAGGCAGACAGAAACAAGGTATTCTTTTTGAACATAAGAAAAGGACAAACGCTAATTTTATATGCTGTACGTTTTATTAAAAGGCAAAAAAATACACAGTTAAGTCAAAATTTCTTGCAAGGAAACTGCAAAATAACTGTGCACATGATTTCTGGAAGGAAATAAAGAAAATTAATAACTATAAAACTTGTCTACCAGTAAGTATGGAAGGTGTAAATGGTGCAGAAGCGATAACTCAAATGTGGCAGAAGCACTACTATGAACTGTTTAACTGTGTTAAAAGCTCTTCATTCATGGTGGATAGTATTGATGACAATGAAGATGTGACTTTCTGTTCAAGAAATTCATGATGCGGTTATGAATCTAAGACCAATAAGGCATGCGGTCTGGATAAGGTGTCTGCAGAACACGTAAAATTCTCCTGTAGAAATCACTTTCCTTTATTTGTGTTTTAGATTTTTATAACACACACAATTCTACAATCTTTATGTGTTTTATTGATGCCTCAAAAGCCTTTGATCATGTAAATCATGAGAAGTTATTCTATAAACTTAAAGTGGCATATAATGATGCATTGAGGATGCTGCTAGGATGCCGAGATGGACTAGAGCAAGTCAACTATTTGTTGGTTTCGTTTATTTCCACTTTCTATGCTGTATTACCTAACGTGGTAACACTTTATAATAACTATCCGTTATAACTAGCTAATAGATAAGTTGTAAACTGTTAGTTAATGACTTATTAATCACTTGTTAAGTGTTTGTTAATAATTTGCTAAGGATTTATAACTATGCCTAATAGATAGTTAATAAACCATTAATAAACTGTTAGTGAATTACTTACTAATGCCTTGTCAGTTATCAGTTAATATTTTATATATGTTATTGGGACGTTATTTTAAAGTTGCAACTATTCCTCATTTATTAACTGCTGGTAAATGAGGAATAGCTGCAACTTTAGAATAACGTTTCAATAACATTCATAAGTTTGTAACTAATAATTAACTACTACATTAATTCAACCTTTAACACTTAAGTGATTAATAAGTCATTAACTAACAGTTTACAACTTATCTATTAGCTAGTTATAACGGATAGTTATTATAAAGTGTTACCCATAACGTTATGTACAGCTGCACGTGTAGATTAGCTAATTCTACAAATTACATTATTTTAGCGCTGATGAATACTGCATGAAGTCCAGTCAAGTATAAATCCAGAATGTGGAACCATTGGCATTTTAGTCTTTTTGTACATTTGTGATTTTATCTGTATTTTTATTTATTTTTTTCTTTTAGTATTTATTTGTTTGTATACCTGTTAATATGTACCTATTTGTGTCTTCAATGAAGTGATGATGATGATGATGATGACATAGACCCCTAGTGGCTACTCTCCGTTAAAGAAAATTTGGAGCCGTTCACCAAACGAACGTCCAATCAGCGTTGGCTTTGAGGCGGGTTGAGGTGTGACGCAACGAGAAGCGCGACGGTTCAGTCTAAAGAACATGGCGGCTTCAGCCGATGAAACTAGCGTTTGCGTGGCTATCGAGCAAGTTTTATCGGAATTACAGAGTATTTCTTTGCTGAGCTAACGAGCCTTTACCTGCAGCAGCAAGAGTAGCTTGGCTTGTGGTTGTGTTTTCGTCGTGGCTCGTAACAGAGCGACGACGAAGCATGTTGACGAGTACGTCATATGCTTCGTTGATCTGATTGGTTTATTTGGCCCGTCTATCACCAACATAGGCCAATCAGCTAACCAGTATTTTCGCCCCTTCCCAAAATTACTTCAACGGAAGGTTTCCAGATGGATATGCGGAGCAAATCCATCTGGCGGAGTCAGGTAAGTTATTCACCTGTACGGAGGAGAAATGCAAGCTCTGAGTCGAACTGGAACTGCTACCCCATGAAAAACTAGCCATTAGTACAGTTGAAAAAGCGGTAAAATAATAATAATAGAGAAAATTTTTGAATTAACAAAGAACATCTGGATGAGCAACAAAGGGAAAAACACTCCTTCCACCCTGCTCTAGTTTTTTTTTATTTCCTGTTATTATATACCATATAGATAATATGGACAGCTTTATTTGCATATCTGACTCATTCATCACTCATATCAGAGGCTGACTATGCATGAATCCTTTGGGTCAATATCTAATTTCTGCTTCATTAACATAGCTTCTGTAGAAATGGGCATATTCTGTGTGTACTGTGTGTTTGCACTGAGTATAGGCACCTGATGATACTGTGAGTCAGAGTTTTTAAGTTGTGATCAATTCAACCCTATTGCTTTGAGGCACAGTTTAGTTTCAGAGTTCCACAAACCATGTCGAATGCAGCCATGAAAGATGAAGTTAAAGAAGTTGATTATAAATAAAGTCCATTGAAGGTTGAACCAAAAGAGAATTAAACAAATAGACATAATCAACATTCTTGTGATTAGTTCACAGTCACAAAATGTGGATATCATGGTATTGTCATGTTTTGTTCTGATGACCCGAACACACTACACACAGAGGTGGGAATCTTTTGTGAGTTTATTGAAAGAGATGGTTGTTAGATGATGAGACCAGAGAGACAAGACTGCACGGAAACAGGGGTGTAGATGATGGCAGGAGCAGACGGCCCGGGGAGAGAGTCCACAAACACTAGGTGGCTGGAAGGCTCAGTACTGCTCGGCTAGCAGGCCTCGTAGCAATACCAGGGCACAGAGTAGAACTTCTCCAGGGCGGCTAGTCAGGTTAGCAGTCCTCTGGAGACACCAGGGTACAGAGCAGAACTTTCCCAGAGTGGCTAGTCAGGTTAGCAGTTCTCTGGAAACACCAGGACAAAGAGCAGAGCTTCTCCAGGAACAAGCAGCAGAGTACAAAGTCTTTCAGAGAGACTGGCAGGACTGTCCTTAAACGAGAAAGCAAAAACAAATCTTCCAAGGCAAAAAACGAGGACTGGCATGGAGAGGGTGTAGAACGATGACGGACCGGCACTAGAGTTAGACAGAGGGAGGCTTAAATAGGGAGGCAAGCAGGTGAAATGCGTCTGACTGATTAATTACCAACAGGTGTGACTGACTGCAAAGGGGGTGAAATGAAGGCAGAGTGGAAGGGGAGGGAGAAACTAAAAACAATAAATTAAGTCAAATCATAACTAAAACTTAAACAAGGTGGAAAAACTGAAAACTAATGGTAAACAAAAGCCGAATCAAAACTAAACCATGACATTAGCCCCCCCCCCCCCCCCCCCCCCTCAAGGCCGGTTTCCGGACGGCCTAACAAGCTAAACAACAACCAACCCAGGGTGGGTGGAGGGAGGTACGGATGGCGGGCTAGAGTCAAACCAAACTGATCAAACCAGGGTGGGTGGAGGGTGGTACGGATGGCGGGCTAAAAGCAAACAAAAAACTACCCAATCAGGGCAAACCACAACAAAGAGGAAAAACTAAAGCGGACTAAAGGGGTTTCTACCAACCCCTGGTAGGCAAAACAAAGAGCGTTTAACAGACACTGGCAGGTAAACAAGGGTGAAATAACGGGCAAACAGGCGTATGACAACGCCAGAGGGAAGGAACGGGCGTACGACAACGCCAGAGGGAAGGAACGGGCGTACGACAACACCAGAGGGAAGGAACGGGCGCACCACAGCGCCAGAGGGAAGGAACGGGCGCACCACAGCGCCAGAGGGAAGGAACGGGCGCACCACAGCGCCAGAGGGAAGGAACGGGCGCACCACAGCGCCAAAGGGAAAACCCGCCAGGGCGTGAGGGAAACGCCGGGGCGCAAGGGAAGCAGGAACGTCTAAAACACCAGGGAACTAGAACAGAGGGCGTACTAACATGCCGGGGAACCGAGAACAGAGGGCGTACTAACATGCCGGGGAACCGAGAACAGAGGGCGTACTAACACGCCGGGGAACCGAGAACAGAGGGCGTACTAACACGCCGGGGAACCAAGATGCCTAAGACAGAAGGCGTTCTAACACGCCGGAGAACCAAGAAAAATCTAAACGCCAGGAACTAGAGGGTGTCCTAATACGCCAGGAAACACGAAATCTAAATACCCAGAAACAGAGGAACTAGGAGACCAAAACAAAACTAAGGAAGCTCGAACCCGCCAAAGCTAAGGAGCATGAAACAGCTCAGTACCAGGGGTCAGAAGCCTAAGGAGCGCTGGAAACTAAAGAGTGCTGGGGCCTAAAGAGCGCTGGGAACTAAAGAGTGCTGGGGCCTAAAGAGCGCTGGGAACTAAAGAGCGCTAGACAAAATAAGGATCTAACCAAGAACTAGAAAACAAAGGCATGAACTAAACTATAAAGCAAAACCCGAAAACTAGGGTAGGGATAACACAAAAGAAAAACCGAAGCAAACACTAAAAAATAAAATAAAAAACTAGGAAAGCAACAAAACACTAAAGAAAAGCTATAAAACAAATGCAATACTTGAAAATAAAAGCAAAACAAAGTAAACTAATGTAAAACTAGATAGCTAAAGCTAAAGTAACATAAAACAAAAGCTGGAAGACTAAGGTAAAAAACAAGAATATTAAAGCAAGACTGGAAAACTAAAGGCAAATCTAGAATCCTAAAACTGAGGAGGAAAAACAAAAGCAAAACACAGACTAAGAACTCTAAGAGAACAAAGAACCCCTTAATAATTCTAAAACTGAGGAATTTTAAATAACTCAAAACTAAGGCCGAGCTTAAACAAAATAACAAACAAGCGCTTGCCTTAAGGACACAGGCAAAGTCGGCTCCAAAGCCACAAGGAGTCCTCGTGGAGGTCGTCCTGGACGAGGCAGGCAGCAGAGCAACAACGCCCGACTAAAGTTTCTAGGAGGTCGGCCCCGGCGAGGCAGAATCAGATGGCCCAGATGCCGCAATCGGCGGGTCCAGCCGAACAGAAAAGTCAAAGGCGGGCGCCGTGGTGGATGGCCCCGACGAGGCAGAGTCAAGCGGCCCGGAGCCTGCAATCGGCGGCTCCGGCTAAATAGGTCAGTCCGAGGCGGGCGCCGTGGTGGACGGCCCCGACGAGGCTGAGTCAAAAGATCCAGGGACCGCAGTCGCCGGTTCCGGCTAAACAGGTTAGTCGGAGACGGGCGCAGTGGTGGACGGCCCCGACGAGGCAAGGTCAGATAGCCCAGAGACCGTAGTCGGCGTCTCCGGCCGAACAGATCAATCAATGGCGCTGCCGGGTTACATGTTTCAGCGGAAGCCGAGGTTGGAGGCAGATCCTCCTGTACCCCCTCTTGGGACTTGAACGAAGACCGATCGGCATCCACGGTGGCCTCGGGCAGAGGCAGAGCAGCTCCCTCGGAGACCCCGGGCTGGTCCTTCTCCTCGTCGGCCGGCGGGTCCTTCTCCTCGTCGGCCGGCGGGTCCTTCTCCTCGTCGGCCGGCGGGTCCTTTTCCTCAGCGGCCGGCGGGTCCTTTTCCTCAGCGGCCGGCAGAGCGGAGCTTTCGGCGGCCGGCAGAGCGGAGCTTTCGGCGGCCGGCAGAGCGGAGCTTTCGGCGGCCGGCAGAGCGGAGCTTTCGGCGGCCTCAGACGGCGGCGGAACAGAAGCTGTCTCAGAAGCAGCCGCAGACCAGCAGGGGAGAAGATCGTCCCGGTCACCATAATAAAAGTCCCACAGCTGCGACTCCGTGATGCGCGGGGCTCTTGCTGTAGAGGGAGCAGTCCTTTGAGCAGCAGCTGGAGCCTTTACTCGAGGGACCAGCTGAGTGTCATGGAGATGGCGACAGAGACTACGAGGTGCCGGCGTGCACGGCGTTTGCGCTGGGGAATGCCGGGCAACGAAGTGGAGGCTGCCGCTGATGGTGAGGCAGCGGGAGCTGCAGCTGAGACAGGTGTAATAGCGGAGGAGGGGATACTTGAGAGTGGAGAGTCGATTGACGGGGTGGATCCTGACCAATAGTTCCAGTCGATCTCCTTGAAAAGGCCCGCTAACTGGGGATATCCGGGGAACTGCCGTGCCAAGCTCGAAGCCTGACCCTCCCAGATAGCTCGAACTTGGGTGGCCGCCTCCACCCGCAGCGGCGATGGACCCAATGAAGCGACTGCGGCCAAGCAGCGCTCGAGTTCCTGGAGGACTTTCTCCACATCCCTGACCAATTGTGGAGGGAAAGGAATCATCTGGTCAGCTCCTGCACCAGAGCTCTGGGTGTGTGTCGGGTTCATCTTTGGCCGGTCCGTACTGTCATGTTTTGTTCTGATGACCCGAACACACTACACACAGAGGTGGGAATCTTTTGTGAGTTTATTGAAAGAGATGGTTGTTAGATGATGAGACCAGAGAGACAAGACTGCACGGGAACAGGGGTGTAGATGATGGCAGGAGCAGACGGCCCGGGGAGAGAGTCCACAAACACTAGGTGGCTGGAAGGCTCAGTACTGCTCGGCTAGCAGGCCTCGTAGCAACACCAGGGCACAGAGTAGAACTTCTCGGATCGGCACTAGAGTGAGACACAGGGAGTGAGACACAGGGAGGCTTAAATAGGGAGGCAAGCAGGTGAAATGCGTCTGACTGATTAATTACCAACAGGTGTGACTGACTGCAAAGGGAGTGAAATGAAGGCAGAGTGGAAGGGGAGGGAGAAACTAAAAACAATAAATTAAGTCAAATCATAACTAAAACTTAAACAAGGTGGCAAAAACTGAAAACTAATGGTAAACAAAAGCCGAATCAAAACTAAACCATGACAGATATAGGTGAAAAACCATTACAAAAGCGAGGTAAATAACTAAATTACTTTAAGATTAAATCTATTGAATAAAAGTCAATTAAAAGCTTTGCTAAAGGGAATTGTCTTCAGTTTGCTCTTAAAACTGGGAATACTCCCAGGTGTCCTCAGAATGTCAGGCGGGTATTCCACAGTCATCAACCATACTGACCAATACGGCGCTGTCCCATAGGTTTTTGCCCTTGCTTTGGGGATTAATAAAGCCTGCATCTACAGACTAATCAACCCAGGGAAATGGTCATTGGAAGAGATATTTTGATTTAGGAGCTTTTTAAAAGACTAGAATGAAGAATATTACAGAAGTCAATTGTACATGTGGTTTTCTCTGGGTACACCAGCTTCCTCCCAGAATCCAAAAACATGACTGTTAAGTTAACTGGTCTCTCTAAACGGCCCTCAGGTGAGTGTGTGAGTGCATGGTTGTCTTTCCTGTGTTTTTGTGTTCCCCTGTGACCTGATTACAGTGCACCCCGCCTCTCTACCTGTTGGCACCGGGCCCCTCTTGATCCTGCATCGAGAAGTGGGTATAGACGATGAATGGGTGGAATTCTATATGGGATGAAAGTATGTATATGTGTCTCTGCATTGGTTTGGGAGCGTAATTGTCATATTCTGGTGATTTTCTTCTAGTGAAAGTCTTATGTTGCAAAAATGGAGAAGTAGTTCAGGTCAGAGTCAAAAACTCTAAGGTTTTTTACAACATTTAATCAGTGTAATGCCAAAGTATTTAATTTAGTATAAGTTTCTCCCCTTGTGTCTCAGGGCAAATGTTTTTTTGAAACTATTGTGCAGCAGGAGGGATCTTCTTGGCTTATGGTGGAGGTCCAAGTAAACCTAAACAGACCTCATTCTAAGATATTTTAAACTTTATATATTTGTTTACTGTCTGATTTTTTTTAACTTGTCCTGTGTGACAGTGTGGCAGTAAGAATTGCTGTCTTAATGCCAAAGAAAGACTGACAGATTTACTTTCACAAGTGGAGCATTACTGCTTCCGCCATAGTGCTCTGCTTGATATATTATGCAAAAGGTTTTTATTAGATATTCCTTTGGGATTATTTCAAGTTCAATGGACACAGATATTGAAAGGTAAAAGAAAAAGAAAAGGAAGAGAAAAATATTAGGCAAAATGTTAAATGAGAGAAAAGGTGAGAAAAAGAGAGTACAAGATAATATCCGTGGAGAAAAATACGTAGTATTATTTAATACAAGATGTATATAGTGACAGGGAGAGCTAATGATAGGATTTATCTGTATAAAAGTGAATCTGTAAGCACCTGGATCAAACTCCCTGTGTTTGTGAGAGTACCCTTGTGTATGTAAGGTTTATCCATTAAAAAAATTCCCAATAGTGGTTGCGAGGCCCCCCAGAGCGCCAAGGCAGACACTGGGGAGACCAGAACCTCAGATGGCCGAATGGGCCCCCAGAGCAAAGGGGACCAAGAAGGACCAACACAGCGATAGCTGCCTCCCCCATAAGAGGGAAGAGCAGAGAAGAACCCCAGGAAACCCCTCAATAGACACAGCACCGAAGCCCCTGGGAGCCGCAGTGACAAGCCCGCGGGCTCCACCGGCAGCCAGCTACGCCAGACCAGATCCAGCCATGGGCCCAAAGACCCAAGGGCCAGGGCCACCCCGCCCTCCAGCGGGGCCCCGACAGAGCCAGGGAGCCCAGGCTCCGCGAAGCAGCTGCCAGGACTGAGTCCAGCCCCGGACACCGCGGACAACCGCCGCACCAAAGGTCAAGACACCAGCCAACAGAAGGGAGCCAGTGGTGGGTGATGGGCTCCACACCTAGTTTAGAGCTGAGATGTCCCAGGAGAGGGGGCGGTCCAAAACTCGACCTGACAAATAGACAAACAGAAATCCAGGTACACACTCACATTCGCATGATCCCACCCTACTGCCCCAACATGCATTCGCTCACACGCGCGCACGAACACACGCGCACACACACACACACACACACACACACACACACACAAAATGGGACGCTATAAATACTTGCACGTTTGTATCTGCTTAGAATTACGTTCTGGATTCCTGGTCTGGATCTGACTTTTAAGCAAAGTCCACTGGTTTCTGGGAAGTTTAAGGTCAGGGTTTAGAAACAGCAATCCAGAGGGTTTATCTAATGCAAAACGGGTTTTAATGTGTTGTTTGTTGATTGCTCTCCTGTTTGAAAAACCAACTGAAAGAAAAGAGAGAAATTATTTTATGTTCTCCACATTTTTCCTTCCATCCATTCATCCATACTCCCATCATGGTTGTTTATGTATGTGTGACAGTCTCCATTGATCCCCTGTCATGCTTATCACATTATAACCCTCTTTGAATTAGATCTGCATTTTTAATTTTACCTTTGGATGATAAAAAAAGACATGAGCTTCAGAAGAAGTGATGGAAGAATGAGAGAAGAATATTAGATGTGGATAAACATAGAGAGTCGAAGGATTAAGCAAAGGTCACCTTGAGGAGATAAGCGGTGGAATACAAACAGAGTTTGGATGGATAGCTTATTTTAACTGTGATTTTTCATGGTCACTAATTTCATATCTCTAAATAGCTCAACTTGACAATTTTAGACCATTAACAAACACCATTTGTGGGCAGGCAGTAAAGCTGCCAACCCACAATATTTCAGTGATTAAATATATCAGTATTGTATTGCCTTCTCCTCTTTTAGCTTGCAAAACTTGAACTTAAACCCAGTTCAAACAATTCCCCTTAATCATGGATTTGAATATTATTGTTGGATTGGCATGTTCTCTGTTGTGAAATGTATGAAACAACACCACAAAATCAGAAAACAGCAGGTAAATATTAAAAAAAGAAAACTATTATGGAAAAAAACAACCAAGATATTTTATCTTTAAGACCCACGTTGCACAGCTATTATTCCATTCCTTAAAATTAATTGCTAAAGATATTGCTACTGGTGTAAATGACATTTCCAGCAGTTGGAGGCAGTCTTCATTAGCAATATAATGAAAATACTTCCCCTCAGTAAAAGAACGGGGAAATTGTTCATACAATCATAGCATTGTATTTTCTTATTTTGTCCCAGTACAAACACAGTTTTAATGTGTTTAATGTATTTTTGCTAGGATTTTTTTTATTGTAGGCCAACACAAAGAAATAGATAGTTTGAAAAGTGTGGCGTGCATTAGTGTTCAGCCCTCTCAAATCAATACTTTGCAGAAGCACCTTTGGCTGTAGTTCCAGCTGCAGGTCTTTGAGGCTATCTACCATTGCATTTCTACAGACAACAATTGTTGTCCAAACTTCTTTGTGAAGTAGCTCAAGCTCAGGTAGGTTGGAAGGCGAGTATTACTGAACAGCAAATTGTAGGTCTTGTCACAAATTCGCAGTTGCATTGAGATGTGGACTTTGACTAGGCTATTCTAACATAATACGCTTTGATCTGAACCCTTGCATTGTGTCTGACTCTGGATTGTTGTTTCTGAAACTAAATTTTAGGTTGTCATTATCTGGAAGCCATAATTTTCAAAATTACAAGAATTAAAAGCTGCCTCTGGTGTTCTGTCTTCTGGTGAACTGCCCAATTTTCTGGTCAAAGATTCTGTAAATGTTGAATTGCTTTAATGAACATTTAATCATAACATCAGACTTGTTCTATTTGTCTAGCAGTGATTTTAGAAAAAATGAAATGGTTTTAAAGGATGACCCTGCTGTTGTAAGCTGTCAGTTTGTGAATTGTTCTTTTTTGTTTTAAACCTGTGTGCATTTCTCAAGTTTGTAGTGCACTAAAAAGTTGGACTTCAAAAAATAAGCTGGTCAATAGGTTTGGATCCTTATTTTCTGAAGCTGGCTGCGGACTTGATTGCCGAGCCTTTAACTTGCATTTTTAATCTAAGCCGTAGCACAAACAAACTTTCTAAAGGCAGACTTTGAAATCAGCATTTGTCTGCTATAAAGAGGCAAAACCTCAGTTGTGAGCTTTAAGTTTAAATGTTTTTGAGGCATTGGATAAAATGTTTTCTGTTATTCTGTTTACTGACCCATTCGAGGAATTTTACACTGTGGATCACAATCACTTGTTCGAAAGTATTTTCAAAAAGGGCATCTCCAAACAAGCTGTCTCTTGGTTTGAGGAAGTATGTCACAGTGTGTTTAGATGGCTGTAGTTAGTTCCACTTGTTTTGAGGTCAAAAGAAGTTTGCCTCAGTCTCACGATGGATCCTGTTCAAAGTCTACTTTGATAATCAATGTCGGAATTCCTCCTGTCATCTATATGCAGATTATGTAATTTACTGCTGTATAAATTCATTTGTACAGGCATTTGAATTTCCTGCAGTCCACCTTTGGAGTGTAGATCCGTCTGAAGCATTTGTTTTATATGTGGAAAGTGTCATGGTTTAGTTTGGATTCGGCTTTGGTTTACTATTCTCAGTTTTTCCACCTTGTTTGGGTTTTAGTTATGTTTTGACTTTATTCATTGTTAGTTTTTAGTTCCTCCTTCCCTTCCACTCAGCCTTCACTTCACTCTCCTTCCAGTCAGTCACACCTGTTGGTAATTTATCAATCAGACACATTTCACCTGCTAACCTTCCTATTTAAGCCTCCCTCCGCCTCACTCTAGTGCTGGTCCGTCATCAACCTACACCCTCTCCATGCCTGTCTGCCTATACTCTTGGAACCTTGTCACCTCTATCTCTGTAAGGTTCGTCATATGTTTTGGAAGTCCTGTTGCCTGGTTCTGTTTTCTCTGTTATCCTGAAGGGCCTGCTATTGTGCTCTGGCTGACTTGGCACCGAACTGTGAACTCCTGTTATCGTGCCCTGGCTGACTTGGTGCTGAACTATGGATTCCTGCTGCCAGTCACGGGCTCTCTGAACTCTCGCTCCGGGCCATCAGCTCCTGCCATCACCTGCACTCCCGATCCACTGCAGTCCTGTACCTCCGGTCACACCAACCATTATCCCTACAATAAAGACTCTCAACTCTAGTCCCGTGTGTGTGGTTCTGAGTCCTTCAGGAAACAAATCCTGACAGAATCCAAAATTATGCTTTTTTTTCCCCAAATCTGTTCATCGCCTTGGAGAACATATGCTTAATTAAAACCACTTAAGGTAAAACACCCAAACTAATCACTGGTTACAAGTACCTGGAATTAATTATTGATGCAGAGCTTACTTTTAAATTTCATCTTAAACAGTTGATCTCCAGATTAAGGGTATAAAGTTCAGTTTCTATTGCAGAAACAAGTCATGTTTTCCCATTAGAGCTTGGAAGCATCTGATAACAGCCACTTTTTTGCCTTTATTTGATTATGGCGATATTGTGTATATGTGTGCTTCAATCAGTTGCTTACGATCCATGACTCCAGTGTGCCACTGTGCTCAGAGATTTACCACTGGTTGTAGCTGCTTACCCACTACTGGGAACTGTAGACTAAAGGTGAATCAGGTTATTATACGGGCTTGTTAGTAGCTAGCAGCTCAGTTCAGCAACACTTTTAAAACAGAAGAAGAAGTGGAAGTTCGTTGTCAACCGGTGGCAACTGATGGGGAGCTGCCCTGTGTTATGGTGTGTTAAACGATTCATCGTATTTGGATCGGGCTGATCCTGTGATAAATATTTGGTTTGTGTCCAGGTTAAAAAAATAATCAATAAAAGGTAAGACAAGACCACGAGTTGCTGCTCGCATTAGTAAAAGACACTCTAAAATGTTACAGAATGATTGAAAACTCCTTGTAAGGCGCTAATCTGGTACGGTGGTTCTCCAGGGATCCACAAGGGTTCGTCTAAAGATGTTTTAGAACTGATTGGTGACCTTTAGTTTAAATGTCAGATAGTTATAAGTAGAGTTATTACAAGTTGTTTTGCTGATTCATGGTTGTGATTTATGAGCATAGACTTCCAGTTTTAGGTGTGCTTTTGTACTACTCAGTTTGGATATATGAAAGTTCCTCATGAAAAAATAGGAGTCAGTAACAGGAAAACTGAATGAGACAAGATCTGCATGATCTGAGAATGATGGAGGAAGAGATAACCACCTGTTTAATGTTGATTTATTATGTTGTTTTTTATTGTACCTCCCAATATTGTGGTAATTAGCATTTTTAGTATTTAATCAGATGAGATAATAATAATAATAATAATAATAATAATAATAATAATTGGAAGTTTTCATGTTGTACATTCTAATGTTTTGAAAGTGATTTTAATTATATAATGTCTTTGTTTTAGAATAATGTAAGATTGATACAAGAGGAGAGAGGAAGAAGATAGGAAGACAGAAAGGAGATTAAATGAGAGTGGAGGAAAATAGGAACACTGATGGAAAGAACGGTTGACAAGAAGGGAGAAAAATTAACTTAGAAGAGTATTAATAAAGTTCAAGTGATAAAGCATTGACATGATTTGAGTTATAAACTAATATATTGAGTAATGTTGTGTGCAATGTATGCTATGTAAAAAAGAGTGGCTATATACTCAGGTTTGAGTTGAGAAGCCCAATTGTCTGAGGATATAACCTCTCTGAGTCTCTGCACTGAACATAAGTTTCACTGCACTTCCCTTGCTGTGGCAGAATGAAGAGGCAGTTTAGTTGTATTTTTTCTTGTTTTAAAAGTTTCTGTTCTGCACATAATATATCCTCTTCTCCTCTTATTTTATCCAGACGTCTGATTACCGTGGCTGATGGCTCTTCAGACACAGAAGGCCTTGAAGAAACCAGAGATGATCTCGTGTTAGCTGACTCACTGACCGGAGTTAACTCACCTTATAGGAGCAAACAATATACTTGCACATCAACTACTACCATACACATACACATAATGTAGTTATACACACTTTATGTAAGTTTATACATGCTCATGCTGCACTACACACACAATCAGTTGCATTCTTGTCAAGGGGATTTCCAAGTCTGTGCTTTTTTGAACATGTTTAACACCTTTTCACCTCACATCACCAAAACCCATTTTCTTGTCCCAAACAGGCTCTAAGCACAGCTCCATTTCTTCCTGAACCTCAGCATCTCCTTTTTTTCCTGCCTTTCATTGCTGGACAGACTGATTAATCCAGGTGTGTCTGACCTCAGTAACCAGACAGACACACCTGGATTAATCAGCTTGTCCAGTAATGAAAGACAGGAAACAAAGGAGCTGCTGAAGTTCAGGAAGTAGTAGAGCTGTGCTTATAGCCCCATTAGTGGGAGAAATTAATCTGCTACTTTGAGATGCACAGGCCCCTGATGCGGTCAGTTGACAGAAAGAAACATATATCAACCTTTACCTGCAGGCTTGAGTGCTACTTCTTTTTGATGTTAACGCAGAAAAACCTATTTCTCATAGGTATGTAGCTGTGAACAGAATAAGTATATGTTGCACTTTTTTGAAAAGGTGGGGGAACTCTGACAGGCATAGGCTAAATGTTTGTATTTACTTTTTCATATTTTTTCTCCCTCATATCACTCTCCCCTTAGGAGGCGGCAGAGCTCTTTGGGCTCCACAAAATTGGAAAGCCCTGCTAACCACCCTTGACCCCAGAGACACAGTTCTAGTTTCTATTAATAACACTATTTATTCATTTTATTAATCTTAGGATACACTAAAAGTGTGGAGAGCATGAGGTAAGATCACTGTCAAAAGAAACTTGTACATAAAAGGACAGTTGTGTGCATATTAGTCAGAAGTTGTGCATAACAAAAATTTGTAAACTCATAATAATTGAAATCTCATGCAAAAGATACAACATACAGTTTAAATAGTTACAACTTCAATAACTAATATATACAAATTTCAAGTTTAAATTTGGGCTTTACTCTTCATGAACACAAACAGCAGCGGCTGCTTGAGAATACGGATTTTTTCTTTGAAAATACAAATTCACAACAGTGGTCTGACGTCACGGTTTTCAAGGCTGGTTAATCGAGCACAGAGTGCGAAGATAGGCATGCGTTCTATACCTGCTTTGTTTTGGAAGAATCCATAAGATTCCATCGACGACGCGGTGCCGCGGCGGGGCTGAAACTGCTCGCGCTGCTGCGGGTGAGAGCGGCTTATGTGATGAAACAAGTTGGTTGCGTTACCAGACTTTGTTTTAACCGGTTCCTTGCAACTTTTACAAATCACTGTGGTTTATTTCTGTCAGACTGGCGAACTAGTAAAACCCCGTATTGGGACAGTTTCCTCCGCCGCTCCTTGCTGCGACATATTCACGTGCTCTGTGTTGTGGTTTGAGAGGGCGGCGCTTTGTGACGGCGTTGCCTGGGTCCGCGATTACGATTGGTTGAGAGGAAGAAGTGACTGCAGCATCAACTAATATAATAGGCTAAGAGGAAGGAAGGAAAACTGTCTCTATATCGAACTTTTATCGACCTTTTTTTTCCTATAGCGCCACACGTCTATCAATCGATATATATTGTTATTGAATTATCGTCCAGCCCTATTTTATGTGCTGCTGTCATCCTTGGGAGACATTTACAATTTATTCCAGCAAGTATTGAGTTAATAAAGCAACACGCGTCAGTCAGATAAACACAAAACAAATAAATCAGAACCAGTGGTACTACGCACACTACTAGGCTGACAGAAGTGTATTACAGACGGACTAACATTAGCCCTGGCTGCGGTTTCCCTCGGAGGTCTGCGGGTCACTCTGGTACGCTCAACGTCGGACTTTTTCTTTAAATTACGCACCAACTCTGTAAATAGAGAAGCTTAAAAGTATAATGTTCTCGCCTCAAACGATCTGAAAACTTACTTTTGAAGAACAGCAGCAGAAAAGGGAATGTTTAACTTACCACTGTGATCTCTGCGCTGTCTCGAATCAAGCTGCGGCCGCGGTGCTTTCTGGGAAAGTTGTCAGTCTGAAGAACGCATGCGCGGCTCCTATCTTCGCACTCTGTGCTCGATTAACCAGCCTTGAAAACCGTGACGTCAGACCACTGTTGTGAATTCGTATTCTCAAAGAAAAAATCCGTATTCTCAAGCAGCCGCTGCTGTTTGTGTTCATGAAGAGTAAAGCCCAAATTTAAACTTGAAATTTGTATATATTAGTTATTGAAGTTGTAACTAACTAAACTGTATGTTGTATCTTTTGCATGAGATTTCAATTATTATGAGTTTACAAATTTTTGTTATGCACAACTTCTGACTAATATGCACACAAGTTTCTTTTGACAGTGATCTTACCTCATAGAAGAGGCACATTCCTGGCTTTTACACTTGATTTTTGTTGTTTAAATATTAATAAATATGTAAAAATAAATGAAACCATTACTGTCCCCGTTTCCTAATTTCACCTTGATGAGATGTATTGATTTTTATCCACGAGCAAGAAATGTCCCCAGATTTGATTTCAGAAATCTGGTCACCTTAGTCTGTTATGGCTTTAAACTGCTCACATATGGCGTTCCGATTGGTAATGTATTGCAGCCTGGACTGTTGTGTTGCTTATTTAAGATAAATTTTAGTGTTTTAAGGTCATAGCTCAATTTTACAAACTCCTGATGCGAGGAGAGCTACAGTCACTAACCGGAATGCTGTGTTTGAGGCCTGTTTTCTCACTAAACGTTTTTGCAGAGTGCCAACATTCAAATGGTCATATATTCTTCAATTTGGAAATCACTCTTTCAGGATCTCTAAATAGAACTTTTTGTCACATATTTTAATGATTTTCTTTTTTTTTACTGTTGTCTGTCTTGTCTACTCTGAAATGTCAATGTCACCCTTGTGAAAAAGGTCTTGATCTCAGTGGGTTTTTCCATCTGGTTAAATAAAAGTTTAATAAAAATGCACGAATAAAAACATGTGCACACTACATATTTTCTTTTTCTAGATCTTTCTATGTGAACCACAGAGATAATTATGCAGGAATATCCCCTCTGACACCAAAACCCATGCCATATTTAAAGTGACTTAAATTCCTTTTCTTCACTTTTAACTAAATGTTTAAGTTAACTCAGCTATTCATGCAAAAGACTGAGTCACTATTTGTGTTAACAGATTTTAAAACAGATGGATCTAATAAAGTCACCAGTGAGAGTATAATAAGCTTGTGTTCTAGACTTGTGCTGCGTGACAAAATGTCTTTAATCTTGAAGTAACATTTACAAGTTTAATGCAAATGGTAAATTTATCAAACCAAACAATTGTTAGAATTAAGAGAGCAAACACATGTGTATGTGACTTGAATATAATCTATAGCTTTTCTTCTTCAATCGCTCCTCTCCCATGGTCTTTGTCCTGTTCCTTATTTCTCCATTTGTTTTATCCTGGCAGGGCCATTAACTCATAAATCCAATACAGGCCACCTCAACACTATTTGTCTTCTGCCGATAGACAACAGGATGGGATGACGGAGCAGAGAGGAGAATCAATGGCTCCCCTGACTGTCAGTCCGCTCACTCGTTTTCACATCTATTTACCAGCTGCCTCTCCCTCCTTATCTCCATTCCCCACCTCTCTCTGTCGTTTTGTTTGTGTATTGTTGCCTAAAAGTGTATTCTGTTAGGCGGTAGCACTCTTGGGTAAAAACTCTAAAAGCACCTTCTTGGAAAGAACAGGTGTGTAGCTCAAGCATAATGGATGCCCAGGTTGTCCAGCAGCTCCTGTTGTGATGAGATGATTACAGGCAGGATCTTCACCAGAGGAGATTAGAAGTCTAGGAAATACATTCCTATATAAACTCATATAAAAACAAACAAATACAAACAGCAATTTGAAGCTTTATCTATAGCATGGGTTTTCAAATTCAATGAATGTGAGCCTCCCCTTGGAATAGGTAAAGACAACCAAGCCCCCCCCCCCCCCCCCCCCCCCCCCCCCCCCCCCACCCACCCACCCAACCACAAACCTACCCCACACAGGTCCCTGCAGTAACTGCATCTTTCTTTTGTGTTCCTGGAATGCTGTGTTTCAAAAACAACTGATAGCCCAATACATGTTTTTTTTTTATTATTGTATTTCTTTTAACAAAGTACATTCATAAAAAAGGCCTATTCATAAAACATCCATCCAAATATTTCCATCTTAGAGACTACTTTTACAGGAACATCACGAACAGAAGGCCTACTTTTAAAATTGAACTGTCATAAGAGCAAATTCATAAACAATTGTTTTCAACAGCAGACTAACTGAACTAAACAGACGGCAATGTCAAACTGAACTCACGTCAACAGGACACGTCAACTGAAATAATAATAATAAAAAAGATAACCTGAATTTAACAGACGTTAACATATTACATATTCCGATTTACTTTTAGGCTAATTATACACAATTTAAACCTGTTGCTATTTTAACAACCATGTTCTCAAACATTCTCAATGTGAACAATGAGGACACACCTTTGATGCGCAAAGCTGTTCGATGCGGGGTTGTACAGAAGAAATAAACAGCCGCAAGTCATCCTGCACTTGTAGCCTTGACCGGTATTTGTTTTTGATCAGGGTGAGAGCGGAAAACCCACATTCACACAGGTAAGTGGAGGTGAAGGGGATCAGGACTCTCATGGCTTTGGCGGACACATGGGGAAACTCGTTCTCGACACTCAACCAGAATCGCGTAATCTGCATTTCCACCAGTCTCTGTTTTAAGTCCACATTTGAGCTGAGCTCAACAAGAGCCTCCTCCTCTTGGATTGCTCAGTTCATCGCGGACTGTGGGTGGGAAAGAGAAGGAGTTTCTGACCCACTGGTTTCCCAGTGGCTCCTCTCCAAAATACTCTCCGAACTGATCACGCAGCCCGTTCAGATACGCGCTGATGACCGGTTTCACAGAGTTGAGCGTCTCTCCAGCGCATCCTCCAAGGTTGGGTACATTTCAAGTGAACCTCTTCCAATATGAGCACACCACACATCCAGCTTCTTCCTGAAGCCGGACACTTGGTCATGTGCCGTATAGACGTGGCACTCTTTGCCCTGGAGAGAAGTATTCAGGGAGTTGAGCCGCTCGAAAATGTCAGACTGATAGGCCAACAGCGCGAGCCAGTTCATGTCTTCCAGATGTTTTGCTAGAGGGGAGTTAATCTTGGTGAGGAAGAGGAAGACTTCTTCTCACAACTCGCAGAGCCTGGTGAGGACTTTCCCCCCGAGAGAGCCACCTCACCCCGGAATGCAGGAGCAGCTGCTTGAATTGAGCGGCCATTTCATCGCACAGGATTTTAAACAGCCGTGCGTTTAAGACACGCAATTTAATTGTGTTCACAATTTTCACTGCCTCATCCAGAACCGCATGCATTTCTTTGGGCTTCAGTTTTGCTGCAAAAGCCTGGCGATTGATGATGCAGTGTTTCCAGACAGCGGCAGGGGCAACGGTCTGCACTTGTTTCACAAGACCGCTGTGATGGCCGGTCATGGCCCTTGCCCCATCCGTGCATATGCCACAACACCGGCTCCACTCAAGGCCTTCGGCCTGGTAAAAATCATTCAGAGCCTTGAAAAGTTCATCTGCTGTTGTGCGGGCAGAGAGAAGAACGCAAAACAAAAAATCTTCTCGCACACTTAGCTCTTCGATAAACCTGAAGTACACTATCAATTGAGCGCAGTGTGCAACGTCAGTGGACTCATCCATTTGAATGCCGTGGATGGGGCTTTTGCGAACACTGTTCACCACCTGCTCTTTGACATCGTAAGCCATGTCGGATATTCGTCGCTAGATGGTGTTGTCAGACATTGGGATCGTGTCAAGTTTAGCTGCAGCTGCTTCTCCCAGCATCACTGAACACATATCTCTAGCTGCAGGGAGCAGAAATGTTTCTCCATCAGTATGGGGCTTGCCTGCCTTCGCTATATGGAGAGCAGCTCGATAAGATGCCTCAGTTGCCTTGACGTTAGTGGTGCCAAACGAACGCATTACTGCTTTTTGTGACTGCAATTCATCACGTTTCCTCTCAAAAAACTCCAGTGGCGTGTTTACTAAATTTGTGTGCTTTGTTTCCATATGACGGCGCAGTTTTCATGGCCGCATACTGTTGTTTGCCAACATCTCTTTGCACACCACACATTGTGGCAGAGGTGCGCTCTCAGAACCGGATCATGTAAAACCTAATTTTAAATAATCAGGATCGTATTTCCTACGTTTTTTAGCAGACTACTCCCTTTCTGCTGACTTCTGTTGTGGTATCAGAAAACGATGCATTTCATTAAGCCTACTTATTCACACACGCAAGCACGAACAATTAGCCTACTGCAGATGTTTACAGAAACCGTTATATTTCTTTGTGCCTCCCCTGCGACTCTTTGGCGCCCCCCAGGGGAGGTGCACCTCACCCGAAATCAGGTTCTACCGTTACATATCGCTGATGTAGTTACCAAGTTGGGAACAATTTCATAGGTTTCACCTCTAAAGAAAATAACAAAAAACAAAAAAACAAAACAATTGTATTTCCAAGTGTAACCCGCCTGGTTAAAAGGTTAAAATAAAATTTAGTTTAGATTAAAAACTGTTTCCTTTACGTTTTTTATACATACTTTGTTTTATTTTGAAAACCAGAAGTTATTGTGACGGTAACAGGAAGTGATATGTAGAAAGAAAGATAGCTTTTAGCTCGCTCACTGATGCACAGAGCGCAAGTCTACTCTCTCGTGTTGAAAAAAAAAGAAAAGAAAAAGAGTAGGGAGAGCGTCGAAGAAGCACGTTTATTGCTGATTTCCCTTTCTGATGTTAAACCTCTTGGTCAGGTCTTTTGACAACATTGAAATTGATGCATCCAGCCTTAGTGTCCCACGTGGTTGATGAGAAATGATTCATTGATGGCGAGCCTTCCCAGTCGGATCGTGAGCTCTACCACATCATTCAACAAATTCTGTGGTAGGATTGTGTCAGTCCGCTGACAGACATCAAGAGAGGCTACTTCATATACGATCTCTGACTTGACTTATTCCCCTGACTAACTGACTAACGGACTTAAACATTTATTGAAGTTTTGAAGCAACAAAATTCTGGAAGAACATTCTCCAGAAGGACATTTTATTTTATTAGTTTTATTTTGGGCCCATAGGTATTATTATTTTTGTATGATACACTTTTCAATATCTGTTACTAAAGGTACATTTAACTACAAATACTTGTGTCCATCACTTATTGCTATCTTCTCAGCTCCTATGAACCTAGAGCGTTAGACGTGTACATACCTTGAAGTGGGTTACACAAGGAATCCCTTGAAATCCTCAGTGGGTTGTAAACGAATAAATTGGTCAAAAGATCTATAACTGCGTCAGAGTGCGTTCTGTAGTAAAAATAAATCTGGGATTATTCTTGTTCTCCTGTAAGAGCGAAAAGTAACTGTTCAAGCTTTCTGAAGAGCTTAATTATACGACTAGTAAAAACAAATATTCCAGAGTAAGTAAACCCAGTCACATATTTTGACTGAAAAAAAGATTGTGTGTGTGTGTGTGTATATATATATATATATATATATATATATATATATATATATATATATATATATATATATATATATATATATACATATATATATATGTGTGTGTGTGTGTGTGTGTGTGTTCAAATTAAATAGTTTACGCAAACGTTTGCCTGATAGCGTTTACCTTGCTTTGCACTGTGCGCAGTCAGCATACACATTGTTGTGCGCTATCTGCCAGCAGTAGTGCAGAACTATCAGAAAGTAAAATGTCAACAATTGACCGAGCTGCTGTAAGAGCCAGTAGACCGTCCTGCAATGCCTCGCTGTAAACTGAAATCCAGGCCTGGTTGAAAACCAACACGATCTACAGGGTTAGGGGTTACTTAACATCTTTCTTTCAGCACCAACGCTGGGTGTTGTTGTTCAAAGGAGACCCAGACCTATGCAGCTCCTTCCTGGTTCAGTGTGAGATTGACTTTCACCTTCAGCCTTCCCTCTTTCCCATGGAACGATCAAGAGTAGCATTCATAATTTCCCTGCTATCTGGTAAAGCTAAGAACTGGGGCACTGCTGAGTGGCAACATAACTCATCTATTTGTGATTTATGCTGAGTTTGCTTAGGAATTAATCTGAAAGTTTGATCCAACATTGCCCAGCAGGGCGGTGTCAAAAGGATTATTGTCTATTCGACAAAAAGGCAGAACTGTCACCAGTTGCCTCACTGACTTCCACACCTTGGCTGCAGAGAACAATTAGAATGAGGAGGAATTAATTAAATTAGAGTAGTGACTGGATTTAATTTGAGTAACTATTTCCTTCTATTGTGCTATTTGAGTTTTGTACGTTTCTTTGTGAACCGCTAGTCCAGTTTTCTTTTGTAGTCGTTCAAGTTGAAGACATTTAGCTTTAATGGACCAGAGTTCAGGGCCGAACCAAGGGGCAGAATGGGAGAAGGTAATGGACTGAGTTTTCGCCAGAGCAGGATCATTCAAAATATTATTTGAACAGTTATGTTGAGACGCAAGCTCATCAAGGGTGAAAGAAGGATCTGGAATCAGAGTTCTGAGGATAGGAGAGGAAAGGTATCCATGTTGATGTCCTTAATATCCATGAATGAAATAAGACGTGATGTCTTAGTTTTAGAGAGACAGAAGAAAATATTGAATGAAAGGAAGAAATGATCAGTTATCTGAAGATCATCAGCTGAACAGTTGGAGGGGGTGAGACCAGAGCAACAGATTAACTCCAGGGTATGACCTTTGATGTGTTTAAGAAAGTCTGTAAATTGATGAAATAAAAAGTTTTCCAGACACGATATTAAGTCTCTGATGAGGGAATTGTTATTGTTGTTCAGGTGTATGTTGAAATCCCCCACTATTATATTAGGTGCAAGAGAAGAAAGATGAGTAAGTAAATCAGCTAGTTCATTTAAAAACTCACTGTGCAGGGGGTGTGGGGGGTAGGTAATGGTAAGAGTGTGTCTGAGTCCAGGGAGTTTACATGCTACACATTCAAAGGAGCTGAAAGCTGGCGGCAGAGGAACAGACAACACCTTCAAATTGCCACGATGAATTATTAGGCCTGAATTGAGCTTGCAGATGTAGACACACCCTGGTGGAGTGGATTCATTAAGTTGTGAGAAGTCATGGGCTTGTTGCCAAGTTTCCATTAAAGAGAAAAGTCAAACTCATGGTCGATGAAGAGATCTTGAATGAGATGACCCTTGCTTGTGAGTGAGCGGATGCTGAGAAGACCAAGGTTCAGAGTGATGTTCTGTAATAAACCAGAACCAGAAGACCCAGAATTCAACCAAGACAAACAGTAGGAATTTAAAGACAGTTTATTTAGGATTAAACTGCTGCAGGTCGCGGGTAAATTGTCAGCGTAGGGGCAAGAACCACTGGAAGCGGAGACAACAGGTTAGTGACCAAATAGGTTTTACGGGATGAGACAGTCGCTGATTTTACGGTCACTAACCTTCTCACAATCTGGGGATTCATGGGGAAGGTGAGTGCAGGCTCCGGTTGATGGGACAGGACGAGGACAACCCTCAGTGTGATCCACAATCTGGTCAGAGTAACTCTCAGGTGGTTCTTGGTGAGAGTTTGGTGGTCAAAAGGCAGGCGGAGGGTCAGAACCATGATGGCAACGTCAGGCAGGATGATAGGGGGGGAATTTCCAGAATCCGAAGTCCGAGAGAAGTTGCAGTGTCAGAGCCAGGTTATCCGAGATCCAGGGAAAATCCAAAGCAGAGTCCGAGGCAGAGTCAGGGTACAGATTAAGGTCCGGTAACAGGCAGGTCCGAAAGGGGTTAGGCAGGTCAGCAAATCAGGAGGCAGGTAGACAGGAAACAGAACGCTGGACTAAACTCACCGGTGGCTTGTAATAATCTGGCACTAGTGACTGGTCTGAGGGCTGGTTATATAGTGAGAGGTGCAAGTGGATCTGATGAGAGTTGATGAGAGAGGGGGCGGAGCTGAACAGGTGTGTCCGGTGGAGAATCAGACCAGCACTGGTGCCAAGATCATGATATGTTGTCATGTTAGACCGGGGGCTTGGCCGATCAACAGTCCGGTAGGATTTCCTGTGAGGGCAATGAGCGTTGTGGACCAGATGGATTTGGCCATGTTGGAGTTGTTGAAATGGAAGTTTCGTCGAGATCCATGATAAATATATCTCCAGCATGGTAAAAGAGCGACATCTGGGTGGAGACATAGCGTTGTTGGTGGAGGTTCAATCAGGAGGCATCAGATCCGGAGGAGTTCAGCCGCGGTGTATTAGACAACACCTGACCCAGGTTGCTCCTCAACTAACAAATGCAGTTTTATTACAAGTACGGCACAATTTAAAGGGATAATGTCATTTATTGCCAAGAAGCATTGCTACAAAAATATAATCAGCTAAACACAAAGGTCCTTACTTTTTTTGCAAAGTCTGGATCCTTACAATTAATTGTGCAAACACGCATCTTATTTTCTCTCTCCCTGACACTGTACTTCTCACACACTACCACACAGAAAAACAGTACACACACACACACACACACACACACACACACACACACACACACACACACACACACACACACACACACACACACACACACACACACACACACACACACACACAGTCAGGTCATGCCCTTCTCATGTTTCCTCTGACACATTGTAATAGATTTCGCTGTTCTCCCACACCACATCTAAGTGGCCTCACCTTTCACTGAAAACAAATCACTCCCTCTCCAAGTCTGACACACACACACACACGCACACACTTACACACACACACACACACATGCACTTGTTTGACCACCAACTTCTTTTTTCCACACATTTCAAATCTTTCACCCCTTTTTCTGATTTCTTCTCATCTCTGACCTTCCTCGTCTTTTTTTCTGTCTCCCGGGGGTGATCTCCTTTTCCTGTTCGTCAAGCCCACCATCATTTTCTCTCTCTACTTTCTCTCCCACTATACCCTTCCAAATACTCACAATCTATTGGTTAATGTTTTGAAACAAACAGCTTTCGACAAACACTGAAATGGGCTGGATGGGATTTTATTAATTGAAATCAATCTGATTGCAGTGGTCTAATGGCATTATCAGCGGCTCTGTTTTAGTCTGCTATAAATTAAGGGATGTCCCAATTATTAAGTGATATTCGAATATTTCAATGTTTGTTCTTACATTTGTGATTTACCTTATAAGCATACTTACAACTGGCTTCTTTTGAGACATTAATTTCTTGAATTAGACTACTTTAGAAAAAAATAATTTCAAACTCATGGTAAACAAATGTAATATCAATTTTGTACTAGAAAGCAGAGCCCGTCTGATCCTACTTTCAGCTTGAATTGTTTTTTGACATTGTCACAATGTGCTTGTGTTCCTAAATATTTTAACTGCCCGGCACTTTATTTTCACGGTGGCAAACTTGTAGCTTTAATACATTGGATTTAATGCATTACATTAAAACTGTGATACATTGAATATTATATAATTAAATAAAATACCCTTTTTTCTGCAGCAATTGAAAGCACTTCAAATGCATGTATTCAAAACATGACTTTAGAAAGGTATTTATTAATTGAGTGTTGCTTATATATGAAAACAAGACTAAAATATACATTCTTGCAAAACTCCTTGTTCAAAATCATTTAGAAAAATAATATGTATATATATATATATATATATATATATATATATATATATATATATATATATATATATATATATATATAGATATAGTGTGTGTGTGTGTGTGTGTGTGTGTGTGTGTGTGTGTGTGTGTGTGTGTGTGTGTGTTGTTTTTCTCTGTGTGTGAGAAGTACAGAGTCAGGGAGAGAGAAAATGTTTGCATGATTAATAGTAAGGATCTAGACTTTGCACAAATTAAGGACGTTTGTGTTTGGTTGATTATATTTTTGTAGCAATGCTTCTTGGTAATAAATGATATAGCGTTATCCTCTTTAAATAGTTTGTGCTTGTAATAATGAAGTGTGGTAAATGGTATAAATGGTGAGATATTATAAGACTTGTTTTAATAATTACTGGAAAATATCTTTATTGTTTCACAGCGATTAGCAGCTTTCTCCATCTTTCATTTATGTTTCCTCTGGTATTCAGATGCTTTATCTTTGGAAATATGCTCTAAACCTCAAGTCGTTGAAAGGCCCCCAAACCACCGCCCCAATCTTTAACCAGCTTTTCAGATTGTCCATCAGTTCCAGGTCTGGACTCTGGCAGAGCTGCTCCAAAACATTAATATTGCTTTCAGTCAGAAGAAACATATCAGTCACCTTAAATATTAATGTATGATTTGGGGCTGAACCATATGCATATTCTTTAACACGGCATAGCATAATGCATACATTATGTTCTAATTTTTAGGTTTTATGGTTTCCATAAAACCTAAAAATTAGAACATAATGTTTTGAATAAAACATTCAAAAATGGGTATGTTTTGAATAAAACATACCCATTTTCTGTACAAGGTTTGGGGAGAGCTACATTTTTGATTGTTCAAACAGCGGCTAAAAGCCTTACTGCTCTAGAGGAATATATTTGTTTTACCAATTTAAAGCCTTATAGCTGGATGGAACCTTCTAATACACGGGAACCACAACATTTATACAAGGTCAACAATCCTATAAAGGCATGGAAGAGAAAACATTTAACTTCTCATTGAACAAAACAAAGACAGAGCTTATGAGAGCTGTGATATTATATTAAAAAAACATCATGGTATATTATTTTATTCAATGTTTCAATTCAATGTTTATTCAACTTTGAAATAATGAACAAAAAACTTTTAAGAACTGAAGAATCCTGGAAATAAAGGCACATTTCTAACAATAAATGTGGGACTGAATTATTGTTATATGCATAAGCAGTCGTTATGGTGCAGGATGGACTCTAGTGGAATTCAACATCAACAATCTCTTACAGAACAGGACTTCCCTCTAGTGGTGACTGACTGAGAAAGAAATTAAAAAAAGTCCACAACAGGAGAAAAAAAAGTACTGTACAAAATCACATTTTTTTCAGTTGCATGTTGCAGAAAATAATTAAATAGGGAGCTAATTCTTTACATTGAAAAGCTTAACTGCAGGTTTACCTCATGGAAATGCCATTAATAAAACAATTCACAACTTTATGGTAAAGTTTGAATAATGTCACTATCATAATTATATCCTATGTAGCATCCTGTCTGAAGCACACACACACACACACACACACACACACACACACACACACACACACACACACACACACGCACACGCACACGCACACACACACACACCACATCCTATATTCTGCAGCAACTTCCTAAATAAGTGGTCTTTTAATGCTTTGCATATAGTTTTATACAGTTTAAAATAAAAAAAAAGTTTAATTAGTGATAGCAATGGTGAATTGTTTGGATTTGCATTTATTAAAGTATATTTGTATACAGATGGATGGTAAAAGTTTGGCTCTGCGTGTACCTGTCAACACGGATTCTGCGCAGAGTTCACCTTTATTATGTGCGGACTCCACGCAGATGTCTGCGGACTCATATCCGTGCAAGTATGGGGGGCCTTTAGACTTCATAATCTCTGCTGCTCCCAACAGAATCAATAACTGGTTACATGATGCTAATGGTTGCACAGGTTCTGATTTGATCATTAATCGTTTACACTGTTCCCAGATGCTAAGGTAACTTGCACATGCCTTAGCTACTTCGGGAGGCTGCTGCACCATCATGCTCATTGCATATTATTGGGTATTTTGTAAATAGGCTGGAGTCTTTTCCACTGTTAAATATTTTTCATTGTGCAATATTTACTCTATTTACTTTTTGTCTTCTATTCTTAGTGTTTCTTTAGAGCTAATTTTAGATTAGACTAGATTAGATTAGTTTGTTCTTTTTTGTTCTTGGCGTTCAATTAATTATACATTAAAGTTGTGCCAAATAGGGCAAATAAACACCTTCTGCTTCCACCATCCTCTGCATTCATCTCCCCAGTAAATCCAGTCGCGAAAGGCCACTTTGTTAAAGGCCCAGAATGGCAGTCTATGGGTTTCAAACCAGGGACCGTGCTGCCCATCCAGGATGCAAACAGCCTGCACTAACCACAAAGCCCCCACTCATCACAGCAAGATAAAGACAAATGGTTCACGTTCACTAGGTCTTTCTACCCACTATATCATAAACATTATTGCCTGTCATTTTGAACAGGTAATCATGTTTAACCGTTCCATATGTAGAATTTATTTGACATCAATTGAAACCCCCCACTGTGTGGATATTCAACATGAAGGCTGAATGACCAGCCGCTCTGTTGAAGGACCAGAATGTGCAAGTAGTCAGGAAATGTGAATGGGTGGAGAATGAATTCACAATACCAAGATGTGCTTATGTTTCACCTCCCTGTATCTCTGTCTGGGGATCCACACACAATTTCATTATCCTTGGGAAATGAAGGTAAATAAATAGAGCTGTGTTAAATAACTATGCTGAAATGTGGAAAGCATTAGGCTGGTTTAAATCTTATCTGTCGGACAGATTCCAGTTTGTTCATGTTAATAATAAATCTTCTTCAAACTCTAGGGTCACTTGTGGAGTACCACAGGGTTCAGTCCTTGGACCAATTCTCTTTACTATATATATGCTTCCGATTGGCAAAATTATTAGACAGCATAGGATTAATTTCCACTGTTATGCTGATGACACTCTATATTCATCCATAAATCCTGATGAATCCAATCAATTACTTCAACTGCAGTCATGTCTTGATGACATCAAAAGCTGGATGACTTTAAATTTCCTGCAGAAGTTGTAATCTTTAGACCAGAGTCCTCAAAAAATAAACTTCTTAATCAATCACTGGATGGCATTAACTTGGCCTCTGGTAATAAAGTAAAAAACCTTGGTGTTATTTTTGACCCAGACATGTCATTTAAATCCCATATTAAACAGGTT
This sequence comes from Fundulus diaphanus, assembly GCA_037039145.1. Taxonomy (NCBI): domain Eukaryota; kingdom Metazoa; phylum Chordata; class Actinopteri; order Cyprinodontiformes; family Fundulidae; genus Fundulus; species Fundulus diaphanus. The sequence continues at coordinate 16,787,806 of CM073139.1, read as the reverse complement.
TCCAGAGTTTCCTTTTTTCACCTCCGGAATATCGCCAAAATTAGAAACATTCTGTCCAGGAGTGATGCTGAAAAACTAGTCCTTGCATTTGTTACTTCAAGACTGGACTATTGTAATTCTTTATTATCAGGAAGTCCACAAAATGCAGTTCAAAGTCTTCAGCTGATCCAAAATGCTGCAGCAAGAGTTCTGATGAAAATCAACAAGAGGGATCATATTTCTCCAATTTTAGCTTCCCTTCATTGGCTTCCTGTTAAATCAAGAATAGAATTTAAAATTCTTCTTCTAACGTATAAAGCCCTTAATAATCAAGCTCCATCATATATCAGAGCTCTGATTACCCCGTATGTTCCTAACAGAGCACTTCGCTCTGAGACTGCAGGTCTGCTGGTGGTTCCTAGAGTCTCTAAAACCAGAATGGGAGGCAGATCCTTTAGTTATCAGGCTCCTCTCCTGTGGAACCAACTCCCAGTTTTGGTCCGTGAGGCAGACACCCTGTCTACTTTTAAGACTAATCTTAAAACTTTCCTTTTTGACAAAGCTTATAGTTAGAGTGGCTCATGTTACCCTGAGCTACCTCTATAGTTATGCTGCTATAGGCTTAGGCTACTGGAAGACATCAGGGCCTATTTTTCTCACTCTACTGATTTCTACTGTTCTCCAGTCTACTGTTCTCCAGATTTGCATTGAGTTACATTGAAATGACTGTTGTCATTTCAGCTTTTAACTTTTTGTTCTCTCTCTTTTTTCTTTATAGTAGGTACACCTGGTCTGACGTTCTGTTAGCTGTGACATCATCCAGGGAAGACAGATCACCCGCTATTACCATCTAATGTAGAACAGATTACTGGATCAATGTGTGCTTCTGTACTTTTTGTCTGTCTTGTTGTGTCTCTGCTCTGTCTTCTGTAACCCCCAGTCGGTCGAGGCAGATGACCGTTCATACTGAGCCTGGTTCTGCTGGAGGTTTTTCCTTCCCGTTATTGGGGAGTTTTTCTTTCCGCTGTCGCTTCATGCTTGCTCAGTATGAGGGATTGCTGCAAAGCCATGGACAATGCAGACGACTCTCCCTGTAGCTCTACGCTTCTCCAGGGGTAAATGCTGCTTGTCGGTACTTTGATGCAATCAACTGGTTCCCTTATATAGGACATTTTTGACCAATCTGTATAATATGATTGAATTTGACTTTGTAAAGTGCCTTGAGATGACACGTTTCATGAATTGGCGCTATATAAATAAATTGAATTGAAAATAGCATAGTTATTTAGATTACCTAAGATGTTAGGAGAAAGGACTTTTCTGTCATGTTGGGGACATTATACAACCAATGAATACTTTTTTCTGTAAAAGATTACTTTAACCATGTCTTTGCTTTCTAAATTTGAATTTGATTGAAGTTCATATTTCAAAATATAAAACAGAAAACATTTTATTCCACTCAAAACTATTCTAGGGGATGTGCTTCAACTGTATATATAGATAAATGTTAAAGAATGCAGAAGTTTTGCATTGAGTTGGGAATCTTTTTACTTCCCTGCAGACTATTTGTGCTTCATCCTTGTTATTTGTATCTGCTCTGCAGTGCATTAATGTATCTGGGATCTATTCATGATGATTTAATTTGTATACTAGCTCATTTCTCATAGGTTAGTATTTGTCTTTTTCTCTTAATTTCTCTTAATGGTTCTTTAAATCTCGGTTCGACTCATCTGTGATAACCAGTCTCCCTGCCTCAGCATCCCTTCTTATCCTCTGCTTTAGCTGCTCTGCATGATTAACACAATGGCTTCCCATGCCATTCTCCACTTCTCCCTCTGTATATTGGCTCTCTGGTTCTCATTACCTGTTCCACTTGTTGTCAATCTGGTCGTTATATCCTGCATTCTCCTTGTTTTCTGCCTGTGACCCTGCCCATGCTTGTGTCCAGTTTCCTTGTGTCTTCATCTGAAAGATTTCTGTTATGGTTAATGTTAAATATAAGGAAACTCTTTCCCATACCGAATGCACACCAATGCTCATCGCCTGGCTGTAGACCCTGAGCCACTGCCACAGCTACCACAACAATATCATTATCAACAGTTTGAATCATTATTTTCTGATCGTCATTTCTTGCTGCATGGGCCACATGTAAGAACATGCAATTATCACTTCTTCATGTGTGCATGGAGCAACTGAAGACAGATCTGTAAGTCGTGGCTTGCGGAAGACTTCTACATCACCTGTGACAACAAGCTGTTTGACAACCTGGACAAACCATTTAAGAAAATGTTGGATATTGGGCTGGAGGACTCAGTCTTATTGCTGTCAACTCTGAAGTGGCTTCACCAGTTCCTTGGAATGGCTGCAGTACCAACCACACCTCTCTGCACTTCTTTCCCATGCTTTCCTCTAGTAGCTGCGATAAGTGCCACTGGGAAAGACACTGAATGAGAGAAACGTTTTTTCTCAGTTCCCCACTTGATCTGTACAAATGGAGCATGAGTCCAAATTTCTGCCAAGTCCTTTGGAGTTGGCTTTCAAAGACTCAGTCAAATAGCAGTCCCACACCAGATCAAGCCTGGACAGATGTTCAAGTTTTCCCTTGAGGTATGCATTGAAAATCTCACAGACGTTCTCATTGAAGGTTTTAACAGAATTTGGTTCAAGCATCTGGATGATAGCTGCTCAATCTACAATAGTACAGGTGACTTTAGGGCTGGCAGGATATAGACTATGAACCTGTTTCAAGCATGAAAGGAGATCACTCTTCTGTCCCAGATGCAGAGATCCACCATCAGACAGTGCTGGGGGACAAGTCTTCATTTAGCAGACTTGGGTATTTATGAGTATAGTGGCCTTTACTGTGTTCTTTGGTAGCAATTACATTGTTTTTATTATGCTGGCCATCGCCATATTGAAAATAAAGGTGGTCATCTTAAAGTGTGAGAGGGAGGGAAGCGTTTCTGCGATTTCAATTCTAAATTTGAGATGTGATGTTAGGCTTTTGAACTTGGACAACTATACACCTATTATGTCATCCAATTCAGTTTATAGATCAGGCTTACTTGTCCATACGGATATGCATATACGTATGTTCAGCAGGAATGGTTCGAAGTCCAGCGGTATGGCATGTAAGGAGGGAGTCATTCAAACTTACGAATTCAAACAGAAAAGTTGGACAACAAAAGCAAAAGAAAATGTGGTCTTTTATTTACAAAATAATTTCACAAGTGAATTACGAAAGTGGACCTGACTGAGCAGAGTTAGAAATCGAGCAGCTGGCAAGTGACCGTGGATGGTTTCAATTTCATTTAATTTCAATTTTTATTTATATAGCGCCAATTCATGAAATTGTCATCTCAAGGCACTTTTCAAAGTCAAATTCAATCAGATTATACAGATTGGGTCAGATTATACAGATTGGTAAAAAAAATTCCTATATAAGGGAATCCAGTTGATTGCATCAGTCTTGACAAGCAGCATTCACTCCTCCTGAAGAAGCGTGGAGCCACAGGGAGAGTCGTCTGCATTGTCCATGGCTTTGCAGCAATCCCTCATACTGAACAAGCATGAAGCGACAGTGGAAAGAAAATCTCCCCATTAACGGGAAAGAAAAAGCTCCAGCAGAACCAGGCTCAGTATGAACGGTCATCTGCCTCGACCGACTGGGGGTTAGAGAAGACAGAGCAGAGAGACAACAAGAGAGACAAACAAGCTTCTGCGCACATTATGTATGGTTTTATGTTCAAGTAGAGTTATCCTTTGTGAGCCCAATCCCAACCCTCCCTAGCCTTGATTTGCCTTCCTCTGAGACGTTATACTCTTTCTTATCCAGGAAGAACATTGTGATTCAATGGCGTTCCGCGAGCGAGCTATTTTTAGAACGTGACGTCATATCACGTGGTACGCGGTAGGGCAAACTTGCGTTGTCCTCTGCTCTTTCGCTGTAAAGGAGCTGTACGTTACCCTTGGTTTACCTCGGTAAAACGACTGCTTTTTCCAAGTCTAAGACGTCTCCTAACCATGGTTTTTAAACATTGTCGTTATGGAACGTGCAACAGCAACTCGAGGTACGCTGATACGCCGCATATGAAGGATGTTTTCTTCATTAATTTCCTGAAATTCAAGACTGCCAAGGAGAAATGTGTGCGCTGGGTACACTTGTGCGGTCGGCCTTCACAACAGTTCAACCCAAAAAAACATCCTGACCCGCGGGGCCTGGACGTTGGCTCGCGGAGGGGTTGGGGAAGGCGAGCGTTCCGGTCCGCGCGACGCGCTGGCCGTCCGTTTCCGTACGCTTCCGCTCGCGGAGGGTGCGGGCCGGGCGGTCTGCCGTGCCGCGCGGCTGCCGGGTGTATCGTCTTTCCTCTCTCCCCTCCGTTCCCCCGACGCCCGGTGCCTCCCGTGGGCCTCGCCCCAGCCCAGCTCGACCCCCTGGTCTGGGTCCCTGTTACCCACCGAAGGCGCCTCTGGCGTCGCTCGCCTGCCTCTGCCACCAAAGCGCGCGGTCCTGCCGGCCTGCTCCCGTCAGGTATGTAAACAGTTATTTTGTAGCTACCGATTGGCAAAATATACCGATTCCTGGACGGTGATTACAAACAGAAAAAACGGCCGATGACGCCATGAACGCCGAGCAGGAAAAAAACATCGACTTACCGTTCTATCAACTTGCCCCGTTTTCCAGTCTTGCTAAGCCCTCGACACTCAAGCCATCGTTTGAGCTGAACGTTGGCATGTTCTTCGACAGTTCTACCAGTAAACTGGGCGCCTGGGACATCCTCTTGCGATAGTTTAACAGCTGAAAAGTCGGTCATATCGTTGTATCTGTTGCACGTTTAATGGCTGGTTGCTACAAGTACATACCTGTTTGTCCTACCTTAGCGGCAAGGGGCGTTGCTCATGAGATGGTGACGTCACGTGCACGGTACGCCATTGAGGAGACCATCTAAGGTTGGGTTCACACAGCAGGCCTTGATGCTCAATTCTGATTTTTTTTTGTTGTTGCTGAAATCTGATATTTTGTGGGGTGAAAAGATCAGAATTGAGCCATTCACACGACCATGAAAAATATTGAAATGGGTTTGCATATGGGCAAAAAGATCGGATTTGAGTCGCATTTCCATGCAGTGTAAACATAACCCTAGTCCTCCTTCCAGTGTCAGCAATATCCTCAATATGGAATGGCTGAACTGAAGAAAGCCAAGGTTGAGTCCCACTTCCATTTTTGTCTTTAGCGTTTCTAAATTCCTTCATGCCCAAGCTTTTGACTCTGCTCTCACAGAGTCAAAAGTCCTTCTGATGTGCCCAGAACTGCTGTTTAATGCATAAGCAAAGACAACACTTTGAAGAGCTGACCTTGTGGTGAGATCATGTTATCGACAGCAGGCTAGCCCCAAATCCTTCATGGCAGCCAAGCGCTTTGTTCTTTTCCCTTGGTAGTGTCATGAAACGGGGACAGGTGGACCCAGTATTCAGGCCGGACAAAAAGAATGATATTTTAAAGGGATTTATTAAACAGAAAACAATCAGGTGGAAACAAAAAGGGGCATCAAGCCAAAAACAGGAGGACTGTGTCCAAAAACCAAAAATAGTCCAGAGTCAAAAAACAGGAAAACCAGAATAGCAAGAGTATCCAGAGCAGAATCCAAAAGCAGTGTCCAAGAACAGGTCCGAGGTCGGCAACGAATAAACTAAGCAGGAGAACTAGGAATAGACGAGCACTACTAGTCAGGAACAGAATCAGGTTGGTTAAACAGGAGTAACAGGATGGCTCAGAAGTCAAACAGGCAAATTTGGTCAGGTCAACAGGCAAACAGAGGACAGAGAAAGCTGGACTAGATCCACCAATTTGCACGGAAAGACAATGATCTGGCGGAGTGCAGGAGACAGAGGCAGGTATAAGTAGAGGAGTGAGCAGGTGAACGGAGTGAAACTAATTACCAGAATGGGTGGAGCTGATCAGGAGGGAAAAAGTGGCTGGAAGTAAACTGAAGATGATTGGATGGTGACTGGTGAAGGGGAGTGACAGGCAAACAGACAGGATGTTACTGAGATGTGAAACTGAATGACTGCCAGGTGAAAAACAGATAAACTAAAACAGTTTCAGGATAAATCAAGACAAACCCAACCTAAAAAAGAAACTAAACCTATGACAGAAATGAAGAGAATCACTAAACCAAAACAGAAACTTAAACTAGACTACTCCAGAACCAAAATAACCATAAAGACCAAACCTAAGCTAGAAAACCAAACTAAGACTAAACAAAACACAAGCAAATAATAAAAACCAGAGCTAATACTAAGACAGGAGAGAGAACTAATAATCAAATAACAAATATAAACCATAACAAAACCCAAATCACGACAGATAGTGGGATACTATGGAAGCCCTGAAAGTTAAAGTCAACCTTCTTTGGTCTGCTTAGTTCAGGCAAGCTTCGCCAAGGATTTTGGTTTTGCATCACCAACATATCTGAGATACCGTCCATCCAGTGTAAAAGAGCATTAGCTATTTTGTCATAAGGACCAGGCAGAAAACTCTAGTTAGCAGTGACATACCTGTAAGGAGTTGTGTTTTTTCTTTTTTCTTTTGCAGCGATAGGACAAAGCATTGAACTAAACATAAATCTAACCCGATCTATTTCTCTTTTTTTGTAAAAATGTTATATACTATGTATCCTTTCCTTCCACTTCACAAGTATGCATTACTTTGTATAGGTCACAATCAGTAATAGTAATATCATCTTTATTGTCATTGAAACATACATTACAACGAAATTTGTTCTCTGCTTTTAACCCATCCCCTTGGGGAGCAGTGGGCTGCCATGTGCGGCGCCCGGGGAGCAATCAGGGGTTAAGGGTCTTGCTCAGGGACCCAGAGTGCAGGCGCTGGGGATCGAACCGGGTACTTGCATCCTTCTCTGAGTGCAAGCGCGCTGCTCTAACCAGTAGGCCAATCAAAATAAGGGATTAAGCCATTCTATAGCTGTGTCTCAATTCGGCGGCTGTGTCCTTCGAAGGACCCAGCCTACACAGCCTTAGGAGGACCCAGCCATCGGAGGATGCTCCGGAGGATCCTCAACCGTTGGTAAATGGGACGGTCTAGCCTTTGGAGCACTTCCTGGTTGCGACACGACGTCATCACGTCTACCCCAAGCCCGGCGAAAAACAGCACCAGCGCCGATAAACGACGCAAAAAAATGGATATTGAATTTATTTATTTTTTACTTACTTGTTATTGGAGGAGGAGAGTCGGTTTAGACGGCTTCGGCGGCAGTAAAACCGGCGACGAATATTTCTCAGGCTGGAGGAGCGCAATGGAGAGGTAACATTTACCTGCTATTATTTTCACCCACAGGGGCCTGCTAATGATCATAATATACCAGTTATTAAACAAACACTTTTCAGCAGATTGACGAATATGTTTAAATATAAAATGTTATATTTATTTGTAAGACTTGATATAGGCTTATTTTTGTAACTTTAGTAATTTGAATTGAATAGTTAAATGTGTACAAACCCTGTAAATAACTGACTTAAATCACTACTTTCACTATCACTAATGTTGTGTTGAGAAGCCAAACTAATATTGAGAAATAAATCATTATTTGTCTAAATTGTTATCCCCTTACTGCTTTATTTTATTTCTAATATAACGAAAAAATAATACAGGAAAAATAAATCTAAATAGAAAAACGTAAAAAAAAAGTTAAATAGTGGCTCTAGATGAAGTAAAATAAGTAAAGGCCAGAATTGTTTGGTCACAAATTAGCAACACCAGGCGTTAAGGGGTTGACATTCACTAGAATTATATCAGCTAAAATGAAATTGCTATCATCTAATCCTGTTGTTCTTAATCTTCATGTCTCTATCCAGACAAGGCCGATGTACTGCTGCATCAACTTAAATGCACAACATCTGCCTGGGAGCCGGTGACATCATGGCCCCATACGATGAAGTGCAGGACAACATGCCAGAGGATGAGGAGGGGGAGAACGTGTTGGAGGCAGTCAGTGGTGCTCCCTGGCGGGACCAGCTGTCTGCCGAGGTGTCTGCCCTGGAGGAGGTTCTACCCGACCACGATTACATTTAGATGGCAAGTATAATCACTTTTTAGCTTTTCTCATAAGGGTTATGAAAACAGTTGTAGTAAAGTCATTTTCTGCGTCTTCTTAAACATTTTTAGGAACATGGCAGCCGTCGATTGGGTCAGCCCTGCAAATCCTGATGGACGATGTGGTGAACAGTGGAGAGAGGCATCCCCCACCCCCCAGATGATGTCCCACTCGCAGTGAGAGGACTCCAAGGTCATCTGTGTGGCATCCCATCCAGTCCAGCAGCACCACCAGCGACTCCTGCTCAGTCAAAATTGTATATATATATATATATATATATATATATATATATATATATATATATATATATATATATATATATATATATATATATATATATATGTTCTTTAGTAATATTTATTTTATATCTTCTGTTGTTGTAGTTAATTTTAAAATCTAATGTAAATAGTTAAAATGTTTGATAGTTTATTGTAAATACTTGTTTCTCTAAAAATAAATTGATGTCACTGAAAAGTTGTTCTAAGTTTACTTAAATTGTAAAGAAGTGATGAAACAGATAATGTAAAAGGTTAAAAGACTTTAAGAACACACAGACAACAATAACTTTTATAGACAATTTAATAATTTTATTTAACAATGACAGCAACACAGAACCTGAGGACAAACCATGGCCAGGTGGCAGCAGCAGGCTTCCCACTGACCCCCTGCCCTGTCCCTGGATCTTTTTTTTCAAGTTGTCCCACTCTTTTTTGGCCTGTTGTGGCTCAACTTCACCCTCCAGGCCCGATTTTTGCAGGATTGTTCTAAACAAGAGAAACGAGAAGAGATAAACACACAAGGATCACTACTATCACAACTATAAGATTAAAAGAAAGTGACATCTGGGCATCATTTGATGTGATCAAAAGATTATATTTGTACGTTGGTGTTTGAACAGGACTTCTTTGAACTTGTGTGAATTTTACATACAAATGCAACATGTATATGGAATTATGTCTCAACTCTTACCTCCATCCAACTGTGGCAGTGTTTTTGGCCCCGGTAAAGAGGTGGTCATTTTGCCCACGGAGTTTTATGCTCCTCGGAGTTTTAACTCCTCTGTATGCTCCCTGCTCCCTAGAACAAAATGACATGTAAAGCATATTTCTGTTATGTCAACAGGCAAAATGACTTTTCTGTATAATTACGCCGGTATTGTTCTTCAAGTGAATTATACTTTAAACCCTATTATACTGTACTGTAAATTAACTATACGTTATTGAGTATTCAAACCAAACGTTTGCAGTATTGACAGCCCAGTACAGCTGGACTGATGTTATTTCTTCAGCTGCATTAAGCTTTGACAGTTCTAATCATTTGTAATAAACTGTATGAGAATAGATTGATCGGATTTGTGAGGGACACGGCTATCAGCACAGTTACAATAAGATGTAGGTTAAAATCAAAAATTGTGACATTTTTATGAAGGCTTTTAATGTTTCTGAACGTCTCGTATCAACAGATTAGCTCTAAGCTTTAGCTTTAGCTGGTCCTACAAATTCCGGTGGCTCCGTTACCGTCACGTATTTTAATAGATGTTCAGTTAAAAAAATAAAAACAAACTACTTACATTTAAAGCTGTACTCAGCACTACTGCCAGCGCTGCTGCTTTCCATTACAAAATCCGCCTTCTTTCTTCTTCTTCTTCAACTACTAAAAAAAAGCGAGCAAAGCACCTCGGGAAATCTTGTGCCAGGCGAGGCCACTAAGGATGGTAGCGGTGCATCCTCAGAATTCGGGGAAAAGGAGGACGCATTCGAAGGCTGCATTTTAAGGATCCTCCGAATTTTTGCCAAATGGGACAGCCTCCGCGCATCGTTGTGACGTCACTGGCCTTAAAATGCGTCCTTCGAAGGACGCAGCCGCCGAATTGAGACACAGCTTATGTCTACATGGGTAGCAGATGATTAGTAACCTGACCCTAGCCAGATGTATTTCGCTCCACCTAGCTCCACTCACATCCATCTGGGACTGATCCATAGGAATTGCCTTTTTTGAAGGCTGGGCCTTATCAAATATCCTTGCATATGATTCACTTCACAGACACTTGTCTGTCATCTTTATCGACGTGCTATTTCAACCACCCACACCGAAGCTAACCCGTGACGCTGTGAGAGCGACGCAGGAAAAAACAAACCTTTTTTTTTTTTTTTTTAATTTGTTTGCGGCTCTAGTGGCACGCGTTTTATTGACAGTGAGCTGACAGGAAGAGGGGGGAAGACAGGCGGCAAAGCGCCACGGGTCGGAGTCGATCCCGGGCCGACCGCGTCGAGGACTAAAGGCCTCCTAACATGGTTCGCGCTAACCGCTCCGCCACAGGCGCGTCCGCCACGGGCACGCCCCGGAAAACAAAACTTGCCAAATCCGGTTGGGAGAAGGGCGAAAACATCGTTTCCACCAACAAAAGCCTTCAGAGCCGTTCTCTGATGTTCTTTTAATGAAACAATATTAGGTAGATTGGACAACACGGAAGAAATAGCAGCATCAATTTTATCGCTTGCTTCCTTAATGCGAGCCGCCATTGTTGTCTGAATCAAAACAGTCTCACGGTCGCTTCTCCACTACGTCACATCTATGAATCTCCAGCCCTGCGTCTTGATTGGCTGGACAATAAAATTGGTTGGAGAAATCACTCTCTATGGGAGAGGTCCCAGATGGATGTGAGTGAAGCTAGGCGGAGCTACGCGGAGTGATATCAATCTGGCTAGGGTCAGGTTAGCTGATTAGTACATGGCTGTGAAATGCTATTTAGATTTAAATAATATGGTAATTGTTGTACAATGGAGGTATAATACTGGGGAAAGACATGGTAAAGGAACATAGTGACCACTTAATATTTACTAGTTAGGTTGTAGAATTATCTGTTGTTGATCAATCCAGTCCATTTTTGATAGCAGTCAAATTAGTCCCTTTTTTACTCCTGTGTGTTATAAAAAATGCAAATACATCAAGTGCAATGTGAGGTTAAGTATGTTTTGCAAAACAGCTTTAACAACTACAGAAGTTGTTCATTGAGCATCACTACTTCCACTGATGGAACTGCCCTATTCCGGCGATTTGATTTGCTCACAGCGCCTTAGCGTCAACGCTAAGGAGACAGACGGCGAAGCAGTGAAGAGATGCTCTTGAGTTGACTTCTCTTCACCCAGCAACTGATATACACACACACACATTTTTTATCGCTCTTACTTTTCTACACATCAACTCGCAGACCTCCTTTACATCATTCCTCCATTAAATGGACGGATTTAGGAGAAGGGTGCATGTTTGGCATTGCATTCCACCGTCATTCTCTCAACTTTCCATCCGAGGGATTAGTTGCGAACAATCCACGAAATAGAAAAAACATTTCCTTCTTCAGTATACATGTTCCCATCTTCTCTTTGACCCTTCGTGTGCATATCAAATCTCTTTTTATACTCTTTTACTGTATTTGTTTTTGCATTTCTTTATCATATTTTTTTTTTTTAAGAGATGTGTATGCGTGTGTGTATGTGTGTTCTTATACTTTCAGCAGAGCAAGCACATTTTTTGCTCATTTTACTGGTAAAGTGAGAACTTTGATGTAAGGTCTTTGTTGGTCCTTCCTAATTTTCTGGGCTATGGGTCAAATTTAGGACTTAGATGTAGGGTTAGGGATAGGGTCAGGTATATACTGATCAAGTTTAGGGTGAGGGTAAGGCAGTAGAAAGGCTTGATAATGAATGGAAGTCAAGGAACGGTCCTCATTTTGTATTCTAAACAAGGATTTTTGTGTGTGTGTGTGTGTGTGTGTGTGTGTGTGTGTGGTGTGTGTGTGTCTGTCTTGTCTGTCTGTATTCAGAGTGGCTCCAGGCCCTCATGCGTCAGAGATCCTTTCTATTTCTATGGCCCCTAAGCAAACATATTAAGAACTACCTTATCACCGCTTATACAGGAAGGGCCACACACACACATTTGCTCAAACACACAACACATTAAATTCTGTCCTAAGCACACATTCCACATTCACGAAAAAATAGCTTTAAAACCAATCACACTAAGCTCTCTGCCAAACTCTCCAAATGTCACCAATCAACACAGTAGGGAGGGTGGGCCCAGACAGCTTTTACATCTTTAACTGGTCCCACAGAACAGTCAGTCACACATTCAGCAAAATGCTCACCTTTATAAAGGCGATTTAAAACAAGGGCAACAGGTCCAGAGACACATTCTTGACAAGCCTTGTTCAAGAGGCGCAACTTTGGAATATCGGCAACAGGACACCCAGCAGTCCAGGTATCGGGAGGACTTGGAGTTAAACCGACCTTCTGGATCTGTCACAGGGCTACAGTCCTTAAAGTGACTCAGAATCTTCAAAGTCTGTCTTTAGAGGAAGTCAAAATATTGACCTATCTTCAAAGAGTTGTGTTAATAGTTTAAAAGGACAGCTTGAAATTGATCTTAGTTGACCTATAGAGGCATCAACCCACCTGAAGAACTGAACTGAAGGAGCGTGAAACTTCAGCGCACAGTTATTTCCTCGTAGCCCACGACAGGCCTGTACTGAAGCTCCCCCGCTGACACGATGCGTTGCAGGGCAGCAGCTGTTTTTGGGATGAATGTGGTTATAATGAAGCTGATGCTGTCTGGAATAGAAGTTAACTCAGCACCCACTGAGAGAAGCGACGATCCGGAGGAGATTACAGGTGAGACCAGCCAGTCTGCAGACACGCCGTTAAAAGGTCTTCAGTGAAATCAGCTGCTTTTATATAAACACTCCTCCAATAATCAAAGCCAGTGTTGTGCACAAGCTCACTATATCCATGAAATCCATGCAGTTATTGTAAAACATATTTTGTGATTAGAATACAACCTTGGGTAAAAGTGCCACAGTTTTGTGGTTTTTATACAAAACATTAAAGCAAAAATGTGATGATCTTGTTTCAAAACAGAAAACAACAACTCTACCCACTACTGGAAAGTTTATTATGGTAAATGGCTTGTACTTGTATAGCACTTTAACTAGTCCAACGACCCCAAAGTGCTTTACACTACAATCAGTCATTCACACATACATTCACACCCTGACGGTGGTGAGCTATGTTAGTAGACACAGCTGCCCTGAGGTAGACTGACAGAAGCAAGGCTGCCATACATCTCTGACCACCGCCAGCAGGCAATCGGCGTGAATTGTCTTGCTCAAGGACACAACAACTGAGAAGGCCAGAGCGGGATTTTGAACCGGTAACCTGCCAATTGCAGAACAAACTCCCTAACTCCTGCACCACTGTCGCAGGAGGAGAGAATATTTATTATATTTATAAATAATAATATTCACCATAAACATTTATAGAAGTATTTATATTTAATAATATCATTTATTTATTTGCCAAAATGAGGACCTGCTAAATTTAGCGGATCCAACAGGTTTGAGAAATGTTTATGACAATGTGCAGCAACAGGTGGGGGAGGGAAATTGCTTCTACTCTGACTGTTTGTGCTTTTCTATAATCAAAACTATTAACTATTCATCTATTTCCTGTTAGTGCTAGCCTGTGATGTGCATTTATTTTTCCAAATTACTGTGTAAACATTTTGGTTATGTAACCACAGCAACATCAAATGATATATTTATGTGTTTACAAACCAAACACATTCCTGCAAGGTGTTAGCTGTTGGGAAACCTAAAATGTTCAATAGCTTGGTACACATGGACAGTAAAGACCAGCCCGGACCATCACGGAGCATTCGCTGACATTTTTCAGAAGACCCCTTTTAGCACTCTGTTGGTGACAAAAGCGGGAAAAAAAATAGCTGAAAAGCGACCCTAGTTTAGGATTGCTATGATCAATACAACTTTAATTGCTGGCACAAGCTTCGGGAGTTCACAAAGCAGAGCAGTCCCGGGAAAAAACTCGCAACTGCAGCCCTGGAGAGCATGAGATGAGGGTTATCAGCTCTTTCATCAATATTCTGTGCGGGATGCCAGAACTGCATATAAAAATGCAAACATTGCATTGGGTTATGTACCCAACACAAAATGCTTTAAGATAGACAACACCTGGAATGGCTTCCACAACGTCTTAGTTGATGGGTTCTTTCCCAAAAGGAACCCCAACGAGTTAACAGAGAACTCCAGTTCCTGACCAGACGTGCCATTCGGCAGAATGTTTAGAACAACATGCACACCAAAAGTCGATGGAGGGATGCATCTCTTTAAGTCATTCATCTGAACTTAAAAAGAATTGAAGAATTGAATCTGTTGTTTTAGCCTCTCTAAAATACCCCCATCCTCCCAGTCCAAACACCTTGCGATAATGTATTTTCATACATGAAATCAATTAGAAATGTACGCTGTGTAAAGCAGCAAGAACCAATCCTAATCAGAAATAAATACTACACGCTTCTATTATTGATTTATACTTATCATTATTGGGTTGAAGTTCTGGTTCTGGTAATTTCTTCTCGGTCCTCAGTAGGATGGGGGCAATTGTCAGCGCAGTAACTGAACGGGAGCAGGATTTTGCACTGAATGTAGCACAAAGACAAATTGGGAGTTATCCTGGTGGATAACTGCTTCACTTTCACTCATTCATTCATTTATTCCATCATTTATTTGTAAAGTGCTTTGAAAACCAAATGGCATCCAAAGTGCTGTACAGCTGAGTAAAAAAATAAAAACAGAATAATAAAAAGAAATAAGCAATAAAATCCACTGTTCACAATATACACAATAAAATCAGCAATAAGCACAAAGAAGAAAGAAGGTCTGGCCAAATGGCCGTGCTCTCTGGAATTAAAAGCCAGTTTAAAAAGATGAGTTTTTAGAAGAGATTTAAAATTAACCAAAGATCCAGCCGTCCTCCCAGAAACAGGGAGGCTCCTCCAACGGCTAGGAGCTGCGGCTGAAAAAGCCCCCCCCCCCCCCCCCCCCCATCACAAGCTGAGGCAAATAGGCAAATAGGTGCCATACAATTAGGACATTTAAAAACTAAAAGCAAAATCTTAAAAGAACAGAAGCAAGGCAGCTGGTGCTTAAGGAGAGTGGAGCTCTGCAGCTCACAGCAGCTGTTTTAGCAGGAGTACCTCTGAGCAGTTGTTTTCTGTCCGACTGACCTTCTCCAGTCTTTGTGGAGGAATTTTGCGTCACTACTCCTCAGTTCATTGCTTCAGTTCATTGAGGTTTGGCCATTGTGGCAGTATGCCAGGTTTGGTACCCGGGGCTCCTCGAAACTTCTGCTTTAACAGAGATGCTAAATATGATTGCGGGACTTTACAGTGGCACAGTTTCCTTGCTGGTATTTATTTTAAAACTTTATTTTAATTTTATTTTTTACTTGTTGAGATTTTAATGTACATCCTATTTGTTACTAGTGCCGTTTAAGGTTTTTTTTGCCTTACATGGTTTGTTACCTGTTATAAATTATAGAATTAATTTCCATTCCTTTTTTTCTAAGAGATGGCCGCTATGTATTTAATGAACAGCTTTAGATTTACAGCCGTCTAGTGGTCAAATTGAATTAATACCATTTAACAAGTTTCAACACAAAGCACTATTAGACCAACAAATGGTAAATTAACTGTACTTATATAGCTTATCTCTTGCCAACCAGGCTTCTCAAAGCGACACACGACAACAGCGTAATCTGTGCCCTCATTCACCCACCCACACATGCATTCACACAGTATTTTCAGTCAGTTTGCTCAGTTAGCAGATAACTAGGATGCACCATAGAGGTAAAATATTATACCTAATGTATACAATTGCATCCAGCATTTGATTTTGAGTCTCTTTACCCGTCTACTTATGGTAAATTAGGGGCCTCAAAACATATTTGATCAATTCTGAAATTGTTTCATGTTAATTCATAAAATGACCACTGAAGCCCCTTTCACCCTTGTACTGACTCAGCCCGGCTTGATTCTACTGGACTCAACTTTCAGGGCTTTGAATAAGGTACTAATACTGTGTACCACATTCTTTTTAGTATGTAATGGTTCCCAATTCCCTCTAGACCAGGGTGGCAAACTCCAGTCCTCGAGGCCCGCTGACCTGCAACTTTTAGATGTGTCCCTGGTCCTACACGCCCAAGTCAACAAACCAGGTCATTAGCTGGACTCTGGAGAACTTGGCTCAATCCGAATACCCTTATAGAGTAAGGACTCTTTAGCAGAAGTGCGTCAGCGGTCGCCATGATAAGTGCTGTCCGAATAGTGCTGTCAGTAAGGAAGGAGGTGGAAAAGTAGCATGTATGCTCCCTCCCACAGCTAATTTTGCCTAGGAACCCCACAATGTCCCTTACCGTCGCTAAGAAGCCTTAAGGTATCCTTTGTGTGACATGACGTATAAGCACAGCCCCGTCACGGAAATCAATGGAAATGTCCTGAGATAAGAGAGCGTGCACTTTGTAGTTTATTTTCGGAAGGCTGTAGGCCCGGCTTTGTCTCGCATCATCAATGTGGGTTTCCGTCACGTCATGAAGTCGGACTTAAAGACTGTCCAAATTTGGCACAGTAGTCCGAAGCTATTATTAAGGGTATTGAGATGGAGCTTCCAAAAAAGTTAAAAAACAAAACAACTGGACTTTTTTTTCCCGAAGTTTGAAGACGTTTCGCTTCCTATCCAGAGAGCTTTCTCAATTCAAAATGTCTGGAGTAGTGTGGAGTTGCAAGCTTAGAGGGCTTCACTATTGAAGCCCTCTCTCACAAAATAGATCAGAAAAGGCTTAAGCTGCACAATTTTCTCCCTGAAACCTTGTTTGAAGAAGTTTTCAGTTTTGTTAATAAGGTCCAGCTTTCACAGCACCAGAAAACAAAAGAAAGGCAAAAAGCTAAATTCAATAAATTACAACAGAAAGCAGCACCTACACAAGGTACCAATATACCACAGGAGGAGGCCACCAACATCAATGTCCAGGACAAGTGGGTTAAAAACCTGTCTAGCAGGTCGCTGACGAAGCCAGAGATGGATGTACTCAGTAAAGGCCTGAATTTTACCATCTCTCCACAAGAAATACCCATTGTGGAACTGATCACTGCCACTGAATCTGCCATCAGGAACAACAATCTGGCTGAAATAGAGGCAGAACAACTCAGGATGAAAATAACAGCTACCCCACCCAGCGCCAAACCACCTCCTTCTAATCTCACACCACAGGAAAGAAAAGCCATAACATCTCTTAGCCAAGACCAACGCATCACCATATTACCATCGGACAAAGGAAGATGCACCGTGGTCCTCAACTCTTCGGACTACCAGGACAAAATTCTCACTCTACTGAGTGACACCACCACATATGAGTCTTTGAAAAGAGATCCAACCAACACCTACAAAAAGAAAATCACGGACCACCTCCAACAACTAGAAAAAGGCAAGGTAATTAACCGTTCATCAAAACAATAACAATTAATCTGCAAATGTGTACTAAGATTTGCAAATGTGTAGATCAATCTGTAAGCACACACAGAGACGCTGTGATTTTTGAAGCTCCGCGTCAAATTGCCCAGAAGAAGAAAGCGGCTGGCGGAGGACTGATTCGGCTGCAAACTGTTGTAAATAAACCCACAGCTATAGCTGGAAGTCCCCCTAAGCAACAGTTAAACTTTGTAGTGTGTAAATGGAGAGTACAAAGGCAACGCAAACCTGTTTTCACGGTGTAAACAGAGCCAGAGACTGTTCTACAGTGATGCGTGTATCCAGAGCATAGTTGTTAACTATAAATAATAACTGCTGAATAGATCAAATTTCAAGTAGAGGACTTGCTGTATATGCATGACTTACCTTGTCACTCCTCAGAGCAGAAATACATTCCTCCGACAAATGATGACTTCTTAAAAAGAAATAATCTCCCTCCGTCTCTCCTCTTCTCCATGACACTCAAATATCCCGCGAGCTGATGCCGGGTTATGTTGCGTTGTTATGACGAGACAATTATCTGGTTTTAGCCAGATAAGTCTCTCATTAAAACAAGAAACTTCTGTCGTTAAAGGGAGAAAGTTATATAGTTATAACAAGTTGCCTTGTCAGCCGTCTGGAAGCAAAACGCTTTGGTACAATCCTTGAAAGTCACGTGACCTCCCACAGCCGGAAGAGGCAGCCTGTGTGCCTGTGAGCCTGCGCTCAGGGCAACATATGAGCCTGTGAGCCTGTGCAAGGAGACACAAATCGAAAAAATACACATACAAATCCTTCTACGCATTTGTGCATCTCACGCGGCAGAAGGGTAGCAAAAATCACGTGTGTAAAGAGAGCCAACCGAAAAACCACTTGACTTGTAACCAATGATTTGTCTGTATTTCTGGGTGTTGAAGCGAAAATACTTCAGACACAAGTGTCTCTGTGTGTGCTTACAGATTGATCTACACATATCTTAGTACACATTTGCAGATCTGACTACAGATTTGTGGATTTTTTACACATTTGTAAATCTCAGTACAAATTTGCAGATCTGACTACAGATTTGTGGATTTTTTACACATTTGCAAAACGGATTACACACAAGTAGTTTTACACATTTGCAGATTGTTGTACAGACACACAAATCTCCTCACACATTTACAGATTTATTTACACATTTTCAAATCCCACTGCACACACACAAATCGAGATACAGACACACAACTCTCCACACACATTTGCAAATGTTAAAGCTACTATTTTGGCCCCATAAAGATGCCCTCCAAACCTGTGGGTACCCCAACTGGACTTTTGTCAAATCAGCAAGAAAACCCAAAAGACACGTTGCAGAAAATAATGGTGAGAAGAATAAACTCAAAAACATCGTCATCCCATATGTTGCTGGAGTCTCTGAAAAACTCAAGAGTATTTTCTCCAAACACAAACTCCCAGTACATTTCAAACCAAACAGGACCCTCAGACAGAGGCTGGTGCATCCCAAGGACAAAACCCCCAAACCTAAGATGAGCGGAGTGGTGTATGCAGTTCAGTGCAGTGAGGAATGTTCTGATCTTTATATCGGAGAAACCAAACAACCTCTCCACAAACGGATGGCTCAACAGAGGAGAGCTACCTCCTCAGGCCAAGACTCTGCTGTACACCTACACCTTAAGGACAAAGGACACTCGTTTGAGGGCCAAAATGTTCACATTTTGGACAAAGAAGACAGATGGTTTGAAAGGGCCTCTGTATTGCCTCTGTTGGGCAATACTATAAAGCTTGCAACTCCACACCACTCCAGACATTTTGAATTGAGAAAGCTTTCTGGATAGGAAGCGAAACGTCTTCAAACTTCAGGAAAAAAGTCCAGTTGTTTTGTTTTTTAACTTTTTTGGAATGACCATGACCTGGATGACTGAGAATCTTCACCAGCATTCAGATGGAGCCATATACTGCCGACTGAGGTGGTAATTTAGCCATTTGATTCAGGTGTGTTGGACCAGGGACACATCTAAAAGTTGCAGGACACTGGACCTCGAGGACTGAAATTTGACACCCCTGCTCTAAACGTACATATTCTCTTTAGAACACATCTTAATACAACAATTGGTCAAAGAGCATTAGCAATATTTTAAGAGTGGGTGTGACTGTTTGAGCACTTACTTTGTTTGTCCAGGGACAAGCTTGAAAATCCAAAACCTACCAGGAGACTCTAAATGCAATAAAGTGATCTCCATTCTGATTGGTCCCCTTGAGACGTTCCAGTCCAGAAGGACGAAAGATCCTGCCAAAATTCACAAATGCAGAAATGTTAATTTCTCATGCACCTCATCTCACAAGGTTACCGAGCTCCGTTTACAAGCTCAAATTAAACGCAACACTAAATATGGTTTAACAGGAGCGTAACCAGACTGCGTGATGAGAAGTCATTATTAGCTGACTGTCAATGGAACAGGGCAATTATAGAATCATTCCCTTTTTTCTTGAGTATACGATGTCTATACACAGATACATCAAAACATTAAGCTTATAACACTTCCTCACTCATATCCAGGCCTCAAATAATGACTTACTCCTGCTCTGTGAGTCAGCGTTAATTTTGACAAGAAAAACTGGGACGATGGCATGAGAGCCTGTTACAGCTTTAATGTACTATCTATCATGTTTGAATTCTCGCTGTGATAAGGGTCAGATCTCTCCTTCAGGTGTGTCACCTGAGAACAGCTCAGACATGTTTTAGGAAGAGTTATTAACCTGCAGCTTTTCACCATCTCCAAAACATTAATTGAAATTTTCACAAAATGTTCACTAAAACCAATATCCTTGCAGCATGCACATTGTGATCTATTTGTCTTTCTTGCAGGTTTTGGGAAACTGTCTGATCCTTTACCGGTTGGCACCGCTGCATCATCATTCCTGCTGAAATCCTCCCCGGTAAATCCGGGTCAACACATGAAATGCTGTTTTTTTAGGATAAAAAGAGCTGGGCTTGACAGAACAACCAAAAATGCAGAAAGGATGACTCCGACAAGTATCACTGCTGGCCTCGTGGCTGGAAGATCACAGACAAGCACAGACACCGCCAGACCAGATAATCGAGCCCAGATACTGAAGATGATCTCAGCCCTTGCAGACCTGCACAAGACATTTAACAGCACGTTGAGCTCACAAATCACCCTTATCCCTCATGGTAATAACACTCTTTTTTCTCATTTATGTGGATTATAAACCCACTTCATTTTTTTTTTTTGATAGAATCTGGCAGTTTCTCATATGTCTCTTTTTTGTTCATTTCAGCAAACAGCAGAAATCCTCGAAGAAAAAGTAAAGTGGCGGTAAGCTCCAGGATACAGTCCAGTGAACTTTCTTTCACTTTCATAACTTACAGTAATGGTTTGCAAGACAAACAGGTTCAACTCAAATATAATTTGGAATCTCATTCTAATCAGTCCAAGTCATTTCAATTAAAAATCCAAACTCCAATCGTATTGTCAGATTCTGATCCAATACAGTCCAATTCAAGCCAAAATTGATAAAATAGCGGTTGGTGGGACAGCAGAATATATTGCGACTGGTTTGGACCAAGAGGAGAGGGACAAAAAAAAGTACATAAATTAAACCATTTCCCGAATTTTTCTTGTTTACGTCGGGGACATTAAATGACCCTGATTATATCAAAAAAGCCAAACGGCTTGACGCTTTCCTAGTATGTAGGGTGCTGTAAGATTGACTGCCCGCTGTTTCTTTCTGCTCTTGCTTTGCTGGAAGCTCCCTGCTCCAGAGAGGGGCATGAAGACGACTCCTGCTACCCTGCCAGCTTTAGAGACCACTGCTTCCAGAGCAAGCCCCGACTCCATTGGCCTGAGTCTGTCAGGTCGAAACTCCAGGAAGTCTCTGCCACCACAGACTAAAAAGACCAACAAGAGAGGTGAAGAAAGCTAAAAACTCTTCTTTGACAAGGTCTGAGTTGGGGGGGGGGACTAAAGGCGAGATGCTGAAATGCACCAAAATGAGAGACACAGTCTGCTCTTTGGCATAATTTGATCAAAATTAGCCAGTCTATACACTATCTTACAGTAGAGTGTAAGATAGTGAGCACTGGATGTGAAAGTGAGTGCATTGAGCCTGAAACCATGGATCCGTGTTTATAGGTTTTTATAAACCAAGAAAGAAAGTAGTTCTTGAGTTGCAGTATTGTGTCATCTAATAAGACTTTTAGTCAAGGTGGCCAACATAAATTGAGGTGCATTTTGACTATGAGACCCAGAGTAATATGAGTTATAGGCTATTTAGGCTAATATGACTAAATCAAAATAAGGAAAAAAATATTTTTTAAGAATTTGACACGTTAAGCACTCTCCATCCATAAAACGTTTCAGGTCAATGAAAAATACTATCTCCCTACTACTAGGGCCAGGGTAAGTTTTTTACCCAGCCGATCTCCTTTTATCCTGATGAATGCACCGGCTAACTGTCACTAGTTGCTAATTGTCATTAGCGGCTAGCTATTGTTAGCCACTAGTGATACCGAAGTTGGCGTCTGATTCACACCCCCCTGACCTAAACTAAAGAACAATTTCACACGTTTTTTTTATTTAGACTGAGCTGTATTTGATCATCTCGAGCTCAGAACTTCAGACATTTAGAATGATATAAACTGAACTGAGCAATTTTACACTGAATTGATTCTTTAAAAGAAATCCTGGAAATAGACAGGAATATAAATGTGGACCAGTCAAACCTGAACTCTACACTGGTTACAGATTCTTTGAAACGCACGTCGTGAAACCTTTTCTCTCTTTGTCTACATTTCTAAATTATCTTGTCTTTTTGTGAATTGAGCATTATGGTTCGTCTATTCTCATGAGCTAATTAGAGTGAAAATCAAAGTCTAATATATCTGTACATTTTAATCGATTCATTGATTAAAAGCTAAGTAACCAAAAATCTACCTTGTCTTTTCTCCACAGTGTGTTTTTGGAAGTACTGTTCCCAGAACTGAGGTCTCCCAGCTAACACTGTCCACTCCCCACTAGTCATCGACGTCTGATCTTCTTACCTGGGCTCCTCAGCTGAGCGTCAACTAAACCATCTACCACAAACATTTTTTTTTTTTTTTAAATTACAACTGTACCAGTAACAAAACGTCTCTCTTTTTTAGCTCTCTTGTTCTTCTTTCATCTAAAGGTCAGGAACTTTGGACGTTATGTGTAAGGTTAAACCAGGGACCATGTTTCCACTAATATCAAGGTTACCTAGAGGTTCTCACCAGCGCAACTAGACCAATATCTACAACGACAGGTTGACTGCTTTGAGTTGTGTGTGTGTGTGTATTATCCATCCCTTCCTCTGCTGTGTCTTTGCTCTGACTCGTGCTAGGAGACTGTTGCTGGGCATCAGGAGGCCCCATGCTTACCCACAGGCTGGCGCCAGCCTTGACTTGGCCTTTTTCATTTATTCATTTATTAACCAGACTGACCCACCCAAAAAGACGATGTGTGCTCGTGGCCTGGGCACATGAACACGCACCTTTGTTAACCACCCTCTGTTAAAGGACGGGCGCATGCCAGTTTTGTATTTGTGCCATGTGTTTGAAATAAAGCTCATCTGTAGCATGTGAAACGGCAGCCGTGAGGACGGTGTATGAAAAATGTCATCGCCTTTGATGTTCTGTACTGTCACTGCCAGAGTCTGAACTCCTGTTAGAAAAGCTGCTTGGTTAAAACCAATAGTATTAAATGAAGAGGTTTTCTTCAAGGCTTGTGTCGAGTTTAGCTCCAGATGTTTGATCCTCAAAGATCTATGGAGCTGTCTGCAGACTGCAACAAAATAAAATGCATCCATTGATGCTCCTTCAGAACCGTTTTGTTTTCGTCATGGCATCTTCAGGGCATCTCTTCGGGTCAAACAAGCATCCCATTCACACTGTATTAATCAAAAGATTTTTTCCCCCACAAGATCAGCTGTAAAACTGTAGCATTTCCATGTAATTAAACAAATCTGTCTGTAATTGAGCATTGCATTAAGCGTCAAGAGTTTTCCTTATTGGTGATTGGCAGGCAGAGATGATGCACACATGCAGGTTTTAGAGTTTAATAAGCCTGTCCCTCTTCTTTTCATATAAGTAGTGTACGCATCCTGATGCACTAGAACAGAAATATATGTTGGGGGTGCTGGTCTTTTTGCCCCATCTACATTTTGTACCGTAGCAATTTCAGCCTTTTAGTTCCCAACTTTTTCAGGCATAAAATGGAGCCACGTCCCACCGGTCGGTTAGTAAGCATAATTTTAGAGTTCAAAAGAGAATCTGTTCTTCATCAGGAAGAATCAATCCTCCAGAAACAATGAAACAATAATTTCTTTAAAAAATATCCCCTGTCCCTATAAGCAGGCAAACATGAAAACCCTATATGCTTCTTGTATCAGCCGATATTTTGATCAGTAATATTTTTCTTCAGGGTGCATAACTGGATAGGAAGCCTTGAGATGCAGGGGATGAACTTGTCTTCACACTCTTTGAATCTGTTAGGATGACGACTGAGTACAATGAAAATGATCCATACTGGGACAATGAAGTGCCTATTCTGTTCTATTTATAGTCTAATGTAAGGAACTGTGTGTGCATGTGACTCCCAATAAATGCAATCAGCAACAGAAAGTTGCTTTTTGATCAGAATTGGTCACATTTCATGAGTCAGGCCAGCCAAACAGGGATCAGGACCAACATCAATGGAAACATTTTCAGAACAGAATATCATATGAAGTTATGCATGAGATTGTAGCATTTAATATGGTTAGTAAACATAACCATAATTGTGGCGATGCTGAAGTTAGGGGTACATGCTGGTGTGTTTACAAGTACACAGGGGACGGAGGGTGGGTATGAAATAGGGGGAGGAATTGATAAAAGGGCAAACTGACGTTTTGCTGCCTGCCGGACACCAAAAGTACTTTAAGAAACATAACTGACATGACCGTTAATAACAGATGCTGCACTTGTCAGTATATATTTTCAGAACTTAAGCTTTAACTGCTTGCAGCAATATCTCAGATTGTGCTTGTTGTTGTGGGGCTGTGTTGGTTAACGCGGCTCTGCAGCAATGCGTGGACATCGGGGGCAGTTCCCCTGGATTGGCAGACTGGGGTGGTGGTCCCCCTATTTAAAAAGGGGGACCGGAGGGTGTGTTCCAACTACAGAGGAATCACACTCTTAAGCCTCCCAGGTAAGGTCTATCCCAGGGGTCTGGAAAGGAGGGTCCATCGGATACTCCAATCTCAGATTCAGGAAGAGCAGTGTGGTTTTCGTCCTGGCCGTGGAAAACTGGATCAGCTCTACATCCTCAGCAGGATCCTGGAGGGTGCATGGGAGTTTGCCCAACCAGTCTACATGTGCTTTGTGGATCTGGAGAAGGAATTCGACCGTGTCCCTCGAGGGATCCTGTGGGGGGGTACTCCGGGAGTATGGAGTACCGGGCCCTTTAATAAGGGCTGTTAGGTCTCTGTATGACCGGTGTCAGAGTCTGGTCCACATCCCCGGCAGTAAGTCGGACTCATTTCCGGTGAGAGTTGGACTCCGCCAAGGTTGCCCTTTGTCACCGATTCTGTTAATAACTTTTATGGACAGAATTTCTAGGTGCAGCCAAGGTGTTGAGGGGATCTGTTTTGGTGGCCTTAGGATTGCGTCTCTGCTATTCGCGGATGACATAGTCCTATTGGCTTCATCAGGGCGTGATCTACAGCTCTCACTAGAGCGGTTTGCAGCCGAGTGCGAAGCGGCCGGGATGAGAATCAGTGCCTCCAAATCTGAGACCATGGTCTTGAGCTGGAAAAGGGTAGAGTACCTTCTCCGGGTTGGAGAGGATGTGCTACCCCTAGTGGAGGAGTTTAAGTATCTTGGGGTCTTGTTCACGAATGAGAGGAAGATGGAGCGGGAGATCGACAGGCGGTTTGGTGCGGCGTCTGCTGTGAAGCGGGCGCTGTACCGGTCCGTTGTGGTGAAGAGAGAGCTGAGCCAAAAGGCGGAACTCTCGATTTACCGGTCTTTGGATCGTGACCGAAAGAACGAGATCCCGGATACAAGCGGCCAAAATGAGTTTTCTCCGTAGTGTGTCTGGGCTCTCCCTTAGAGATAGGGTGAGGAGCTCAGTCATCCGGGGAGGACTCAGAGTAGAGCCGCTGCTCCTCCACGTCGAGAGGAGCCAGTTGAGGTGGCTCGGGCATCTGGTTAAGATGCCTCCTGGACGCCTACCTGGTGAGGTGTTCTGGGCACGTCCCACCGGGAGGAGGCCCAGGGGGAGACCCAGGAGACGCTGGAGGAACTATGTTTCTCGGCTGGCCTGGGAGCGCCTTGGGATTCCCCCGGAGGAGCTGGCCCAAGTGGCTGGGGAGAGGGACGTCTGGGCCTCCCTGCTGAATCTGCTACCCCCGCAACCCGACCGCGGATAAGCGGAAGATGATGGATGGATGGATGGATGGATGTGCTTGTTGTCCTAAAATAAAAATCTCATTCAGGGACAATAACAATAATTCCAGGTGAAGTTGTTTTTGTTGCTGCTGTCAGTCTCCATAATATCTGTCTTCCTCTTTCATTTCTATTGGGTTTTCCTTTTCATTCGGGCTGGAGGCATATCTTTGTAGCTTTATGAGAGCAGCAGTGTAGAAGCAGAGAGGGACAGAAACTCTTTCATCGACTACACCGGGTAATGTAGATGTCCAACCTTAACCAGGGTTCTCATCTGAGCTAACGGGGGACTGAGAGCAAGTCACAGTTACAGGAAGTAGGCTGAGGCATGTCGAAAAGAGGTTTATTTTGCACTTCTACATCAAGGAATACACCTGTTACCATTGCTAGCAGTTGTAAGAAGAAACTAGAAAGGAAAGAAATAAGGACACCAGATGTTTAAAAACCAAGGCATTGACTTGTGGTCATAGTAAAACATGTTTCATTCCATGGTTTGTGTTTTTTTATTTTTTTGTTGTAAGTCATTTAGGTGTTTTTTTTTTGTAAACTTGGCTTTGCCACAATACGAAATAAAGAAAAAAAACTCAAAAAATGCGCCACAAACATTGCAGCCCAACCGGTGAGGGCACAAGCACAAAATAATCAATGTTTGTAACTGATAACTTTTTAAAGTCAATCTCTGCCTCTATATAAAATCTAGGAATTCACATCAGATCCTGCTTGGTTACATTTTAACTCTCCTCTCCCTTGATGTTGATGCTAAACTTTCCAACTAGCTAATCATAGAACTTGGATCTTATTCTGAATTTTTTTCTGGTGAGCCAAAACCTTAGATTTTCATTTGTTTTGCAGCGTCCCGATAGACAAACTCAATCTCCCTTTCTGCAGGGCAGGTGCTTGTAAACTCTTTCCTTTGGTAGGCACAGGTCAGATATCTCCAAACACCCGTCATTTCTGCAGGGATCTCGAAACCACGATACCTCTTCGTTACAACCTGAAGAAGAAACCGGAGAGCGATGAGCACCTCTGGCTGATCCCGTTTAGAGGAACAAGTCACACAAGCCCCGCTGACAACAAGGTGTTATGCGTTAGCAAGCGAACCTTTAGAATGTGTAGCTTGGGCAGCAGGTTGCAGTCTGCGAGGGTGAGGTTGGGCCCATCCAGGAAGCTCCTGGATGACTCAGGCAGGTCTCCGGCAGCATCCGCGTCAATCTCCTCAGACAGGGGAGTCCTCAGAAATTCATCAAGATGAAGGAGAGACTTCAGCAAGGCTCTCTCTAAGGCTTTAACCACAAAGGAACAGAAAGAAAGGGCTGAACCATAACACTGGAGCAATGTTCACTTTGTTGCTCCCAGTGCTGCGAAGTTTCTACCCCTCTCACCATTCCAACAACTTCGCACCTCCAGGTGACAAAGTGGTATACACACCTAACTGAATCACACACACCTACTCTACCCAACCACACACCCATACACTTAAGCATCCATGATATGAATAATCCAAGTGGTTATAGATGATACAAATACAGGTCACTTTTACAGCAATGTGACCTGTCTACATCAACACTGGGTGCACAGTTGATTTCATAAAGTCAATCACACCATTAGGATTTCATCTTCAGATATCTGTTTTGTAGAGCAAGGCTTTCAGTAAGTAAAACGTGGGCTGAAGACTACAGATATAGAAAGGCAACAACAATGACTTCCTTCCAACATTTAAACTTATACAGAGAATGAAGAGTCTTGTTTACAGTAGACAGCAACATCACCCCTGGAAGCTCGGGTTTTCTTGCTGGATGTTGAGTCAAACAACTACATCTTTCAAAAAAGACAATATAGACCATAGAAATGATTACTCTTTGATAAAATTACATATTTGGATACTTGATGCACTACTACAGTCATATTCAATAAATTATAATATGCATTGCTAAGAGGCTTGTTTTTCACATTAAAAGCACATTTGGGAAAAAACAACAACAACCTTTAAGCCAGTATTAAAGGCAAGGCTAATTTATTTGCATAGCACATTTCAGTACAAAGACAACGCAAAGCGCTTAAACATATACTTTTCATTAATGCATCAAACCATTTTTATTGGTTTGATGCATTATTCTAATCTTAAAAGCTTTTTTTTGGGTGGAGGTGATAAAAAATCCTAATTAACCGAAACAAAGGCTTTAAAACATCATCGATCTGTGTTAATCTATAATCTATGCGTTTGCCTTAGTGAACTGACTGACTGAAATAGATTAACTTTTCATTAATATTCAAATTTATTGAATATGACGTAGGATGTATGTCACATAAAATCTCAGCTAAATCCAATTTAAGTTAGTGTTTGGAACAGAATTAAATAAGAAAGTGCCAAAAGGTTATAGATACTTTTGCAAAGCTTTGTATATTTTTACATATTTATCAAAGACTGAATCATTCAGATTGGAGCAAAAACAAAAAAGAAAAAAAAAGACGCTCCCGATCAAAATGAGAATGTAGAACGCCTTTATGGTTGTATGTGTATTCACTCAATATGTTCAATGTCAAAAGTTAATTATTATTCTGGTGGTGATAGCATTTATTCTGTTTAGCTAAAAATGCTAAATAAATAATCTGACTGGCATCAAGCTTTTATAATTCCTGTGTGTATTAGCGTGTATTAGCGTAATGGGCATCACAATTTTAACTTCAATGATTACACCAGAAATAATGTTCAAAATGTGAATAGTTAAAAAAATAACTATCTGAAGACCTGAGAGATAAAGCAGGGCTTCTTTGAGCAAATCTCATAGTCATTTTGACAAACTCCTGACAGATCCAGAAATGAAACATCTTAACATCACCACTGCACCAAAGCAAAAACATCCCAATCATTTGACAGACACACTTGCATGATTCCGATCGCTACTCAACAACAAAAGAACCTACAGGGCGTTATTCAGACATCACACTGGGGGAAAAGCATGGCTTGGACATCATTAGACTGACTGATCATTGATCTCTACTTACCCTGTAGCCTCCAGGAACAGCATGGCATTGGCTCAATAGGACTGCACTACCACATACTTATGCTGGTGAAGATTCTCAGTCATCCAGGACATGGTCATTCCAAAAAAAAAGTAAAAAAGTAAAAAACAAAGCAACTGGACTTGTATTCCGTAGTTGAAGACGTTTCGCTTCCTCTCCAGGAAGCTTTTTCAATTCAAAAGGTCTGGAGTAATGATTGGTACTCATCATTGGTACTCATCATCTTGGTACTCATCATTACTCCAGACTTTTTGAATTGAGAAAGCTTCCTGGAGAGGAAGCGAAATGTCTTCAACTACGGAATACAAGTCCAGTTGCTTTGTTTTTTACTTTTTTACTTTTTTTTTTGGAATACCACATACTTACCACATGAGGGCATTGTCTAGCTACTCTAATCATAGATGCAGAAGGCTTGGCCCACAAGTAAAGCAAACCGTTTCTTATCCAAATCATAGGATTTGTCTCTTACCACCATCATGGGTCTCTCTTTTTGGGTTTTTGATGTAAGCAGAAAACTTTGCAAAGATGTCGATTCCTGCTGTGTTGGCTTCACGATGTTTGGGAGCTAGTCTGGGGTACCTGGATTTTCAGGGCACAAAGCAGAGCTAAATAAACTGTGGGCTAATGTTTTTTGGCAGGGTGTGTAGTGAGTCGGTCAGTAAAGTGGGCATAGACTTAGCCTCTGTGTGTGTGTGTGTGTGTGTGTGTGTGTGTGTGTGTGTGTGTGTGTGTGTGTGTGTGTGTGTGTGTGTGTGTGTGTGTGTGTGTGTGTGTACCGTGGTGGAGCCAGCTTCTCCTCCAGGAACTCCTCTATCTTGTTGACGTCAACCTTCACCTTGCCATTGAATGTCATGAAAGGAGGATTGACCCCTGGAGCGAGGTCTTGCAGGTTCGCCGGCTTTCTGAAGGTGCACAGTCCAATCAAAACTGATAATTGATACATGAACAACAGAATGAACATGCAGGAGCAACTTTTTACATGTCTGCATTCTTTCCAACAACGCGATGGCCAAAAACGTTTCATGAAAACATTCTTGATGCCAACCTCTAAAGATAGTAAGAGGACAAAGTGGAAGTACCTACATTCCTAGTGTTTGTTATGATAAATCTTCAAACTTCAGGGTAACTTGGAGTACCACATGGGTCAGTGCTCGGGACTATTCTTATTTTACTATACATGCTTCCGATTAGTAAAATCACTGGATACTTTCAGGCTGTTAGGATCCTTGGTTGTTTGTGTTTTGACTTTATGTTTCCTGGATCATGCTTTCTTTTGTTATTTTCCTTTAGTGTTTGTTTACATATTAGTTCTTACTTTTGTGGACCAGTTAGTGTATTTTAGTCATTGAATGGGTTCTTAATTCTGTGTCATTTGGATAGATATCGTCCTGTCTTCTTCCCGTCAGCCTCAGCTCAGCATTCATCTCAGTATCCTTCAGCTTTCTGCCCTCACTGGTCTCAGTTGCTCCTAATTTCCTCTGATTACATCCACCTGCATTCTGCCTCATTTATACACTCTGCCTCTTTATATATACTCCCTGGTTTTCTCTGCTGGTTTGTCTGCTTTCCTCTGTACTGTTCATGGACATCTGCCATCTTAACACCTCCTTATCTATTTTTTTTACTCCCCGATTAATAATATTTTGTACATTTTCCTTGTTTATTATTAAACTTCTTGCTTATGCCATGCTCTAAGCTTGGGTTCTACTTCACTTCAGTCATGACAGTGCCAATGTTTAAGCCATCCAAGTGGAAACAAAACTCCTTCCTTGTTAATTTTGAGTTGGCCAGGACTTTTTTTCATAATGAATTTTTGATGCGGATGAATAAAGATGCTCCCTTACATACATTTAGGTTAAAGAGGCGTCTTATCATGAACTGCTTACTGTTTAGATCAAAGGTTCTGTAAACCTGACCATGTTAATTTTTTATTAAATTAACATTTCATCGCAGCAGGAGACTTTTTTATTCTTTTAACAGAGATAAAAAACAGTTTTAAATGATGAACTTGTTGTCGTAATTGTCCCCCTGTGGATTGTCTTTTTCTAAAGCTAGCTGCTGACATAAGTGCAGAACCTTTAAGTTAGATTTTTAATCTAAGGTATCTAAAGATATTTATTGTTAATGTGTTATTGACCTATCCAAGGCATTTGACACTGTGGATCAAACTCTCTTGTTAGAAATTATTTTCAAAAACGGCATCTCCAAACAAGCTGTCTCTTGGTTTGCAGATCACTCTGCAACTAGGTTACAGTGTGTTCAGAGGGCTGGAGTTGGTTCCACCTTTCTTGATGTCATCAAAGGTGTGGTGTGGCTTAGCCATGGGCCCAATCTTCTTCACAATCTAAATTGATAATCTATGTGCAAAAAGCCTCCTACCATCTTTATTCAGATCATTATATAAGTTACTGTTCACACTGAATCGCCCAGGCATTTGAATTTCTGCTGTCCCTGTTAGAGAAATGTGAATGTAATCATTTTAATTTTTATTAAGTTACAGGCATTTGGTTTGTTTTATGAGTTTGCTTTCAGGGATGTTCTGTTGTTTTTAGCTTCAGACAGGGAGAATAAATGGTTCTCCCAGATAAGGAATGTCTTGCCTTAATCCAGCTGTGCATGAAGCGGATGACTGATCACCACCCCCATAAAACTTTCTCCCTTCTGAGTATGGCAACCCCCATGTTGTAAACTCTTGACCTATCCTGTCCCTCTTTTGAAGTTTGGTAATGAAGGCAGAGAGGAAGAGGTGGTTCAGCGCAGATGAGCAAGACTGTGATGGAGCAGGTCCTCCGCTCCTGGCCCCTGTGCCCTATCCTGCAGGACAGCCTAAATTTGTGTTTGTGTGGTTTTCTTTTAGGATAATTAAGGAGTTATTAAACATAACCCTATCAGTCCCCCTTTGATGCAGTGTTGATGCATCTGCTGCAAAAGATGCATTTTTTTTTAAATTCATCTGTCTCCTTGGACAGCATACCCCTAATTGGAACTAGCTGAGTTAGAACTCTTGAATTAGTCACCGGTTGCAAGTACCTGGGATTAATTATTGAAGTCGAGTTTTTTAAAGTTTATCTTAAACCAGGGTTTCCCAAAGTGTGGTGCGCGCACCCCCAGGGGTGCGCGAGCTGCCACTAGGGGGTGCGCGAGGCGAAATCTTTAATGGCGTCTGACCGTGTTTCCCCCCCCCCCCCCCCCCCCCATACAATAAAGATGTGTAAATAAGCATTTCTTTTGTAAAGCTCAAAAAACTGTTAATTTAATCAATAAATAAAAATGTATTGTAATGATCCATATTAGACTTTATTGCTAAATGCTGTTGCACACTTACTGTTCATTTAAATCAGATTACTTTGGGGTCATAGCGGAAGAAATGTGTGGCTTCCGGGGAGAGGAGTCGTGATTCGGGGGAACCGGCGGAGGGCAAGCTGTCCCGTCCTGTTCGTCCTAAAATAAAGTGTTAGCAGAAAAACCTCGTCTGGTGCTTGGGTGTCCTAACGGAACGATACATTATTAACACGAAAATGTTAATAAACTGTATTTATTTAGAAGAAATCTTCTTCTACGCTTCATTTTAAGATGAAAAATCCGCAGTGCTGTATATGCGCATATGTGGTCTCTGCTTCAATCATTCTCGCAAATATGCTCGATAGGCTGAAATCAGGGGAACAGGTGAGACATTTAAGGTGAAAGTTAGTCTTTAAAGAGGAGAGGAAGAGAGTGAGAGAGAAATTGGAGGCAACAGAGCAGAGGAGAGAATCGCAACGGATCCGGGAGAAGAAAACGAGCAAATCAGAAAATGTCTCTTCCTCTCTCCTGGCTTTACGTCGTTTACGTCAGCAGAGGAAACATTTAATTCGGGCCGAAAGTTTTATTTACGAGATTAAATTGAGTGAGTCGGTCTCTATGGATCGCGTTGCGCCTACAAACAGCGCTGCGACTTTGAACCGGTGACAAGCACTGACGCGCATGACGCGCACACCGCTGTCGTTGCTGCTCCTGGGGGGATTTTTTGATTATGCTCACGCACAGATCTGTAATACTTCTCATTGCGATTCAGACAGGCGCCGACTGCACCGTGCAGTTCATTTTAAAGATGCAGTTTTAGCGCATATTCAGACAGAAACGGGCTGTGGGGAGCCGAGGTGTGTTGCCGTGGGCGTGTTTACCTGCTGAAGGTAACTGCTGTGAAACAATCAGAAAGATTTCTCTGATTAATAACATCTTTATGGAGCGCTAGACTCATTATTACTCTGTGCTGCTTTACCAGTTGTCTCTCTCTCTCTCTCGCTCACTCGCTCGTCATCGGACAAAAATCAAACTGCTTCATGTTTGTATTTTGCGGCGTGAAATTGTAACCTGACAAAAGCCAGCTGTATGTTGCTCCGCCTAGCTCCACTCACATACATCTGGGACACCGCCGGTAGAGAGTGATTTCTCCAACCAAATTTATGGTCTGGCCAATCAGGACGCAGGGCTGGAGTTTTATAGATGTGACGTAGTGGAGACGCGACCATGACGTGAGACTGTTTTGATAGCAATGGCGGCTCGTCGAGGAAGCAAGCGTTAACATCGATGCTGCTATTTCTTCCGTGTTGTCCAATCTACCTAATATTGTTTCATTAAAAGAACATCAGAGAACGCCTCTGAAGGCTTTTGTTGGTGGAAACGATGTTTTCGCCCTTCTCCCGACCGGATTTGGCAAGTTTTGTTTTCAGGGGCGCGTCCGCGGCGGACGCGGAAGCGCCCCGGAGCGGTTAGCGCGAACCATGTTAGGAGGCCTTTAGTCCTCAACGCGGTCGCCCCGGAATCGACTCTGACCCGCGGCGCTTTGCCGCCTGTCTTCCCCCCTCTTCCTGTCAGCTCACTGTCAATAAAACGCATGCCACTAGAGCCGCAAACACATTATTATTATTTTTTTTTCTGCGTCGCTATCATCAGCGTCACGGGTTAGCTTCGGTGTGAGTGGTTGAAATAGCACGTCAATAAAGATGACAGACAAGTGGCTTATCCAATCATATGCAAGAATTTTTAATAAGGCCCAGCCTTCTGTAAAGGCAATTCCTATGGCGGTGTCCCAGATGTATGTGAGTGGAGCTTGGCGGAGCGACATACAGCTGGCTTTTGTCAGGTTAGTGAAATTGTGCGTCAGACTCAGATTTAGAAGCTTTGTTACGACGTTTGAGTTTTAACTGCAACCGTTATATATATATATATATATATATATATATATATATATATATATATATATATATATATATATATATATATATATTAATCTTGGGGGTGCGTCAACCCGGCTGGGACAGGGGTACCCCTGTCTTAAACAATTGATCTCCAATTAAAGGGTAAAGCTCAATTTCTAGTAAATAAAATAGTCATGACTTGGGTTTACAAGGTTCATTCTGGTTTGTTTCCTATTTATATATACAGTTTTCTTTGGAGAACTGAAAGTTGTTGTGCAGATCTTTTAGTTATCAGGCTTCTCCCTTGTGAAACCAACTCCCAGTTTTAGTGCGTGAGGGAGACACCCTGTCTACTTTTAAGGCTTGGCTTAAAACATTTGTTTAAAATAAAGCTTGTAGTTAAGAGTGGCTTAGGAAATACTGAGCTATGTAGCTGTCCTGCTGTAGGCTTAGGCTGCTCGAGGACATAATTACCCTTTCCCCTCACTCTGCTACTTGCTCCAACTACTCTCCAATTCTTTTTCATTATTTGCAGTTATTTTAACTATGTGTTCCTCCTCTATTCTTCTCATCTGTCCTGGTGTTCTGTTCAGCTGTGTCACTGTCCTGCAGAAGGGACTCCACAGAACTATTGCTGCCAAAAACTTAATTTCTTCTTTCTATAGATAATACAGTTGGCCCATCTTTCAGTGGTTAACCCTGTATCTCTCCTAGACATAAGATAAGCTACAATAAGACAAGAAATTCCTTTATCATCCCACAATGGGAACATTTGGGTGTGACTGTGACACAGACAGAGTTACACACAAGTTGTAGTGATGAAAAAAAACAAGCTAATCTAATCTAAAGTCAGTTTTAAAGCAACTATGCATCAAGCATAAAGGACAGTTTATGCTTGACGGCAACTTTTGGCTGCACAGAGGGGTAGCCAAAATAACGTTATATGGCTGTGCGGATATCGATGATGTGTCAGCCTTTAGTATTGTACAATTATTGATAATATGGCATACTCACATAAAAAATAAATATTGAAGTTAAACAATGGAAAACACCAGCCTTTTTACAGAAACATGAGATAATATGCAATATGCATGATAGTACAGCAGCATCTTGGACATTTTAATTGGCTGTTTACTGTGACAAACTGCATGTGCTCTCTTTCATCATCTAGACCTGAAATATAGTTTAGTTTCTTTCCTAGATGAAGCCACTAAAAAAGCCAGTACTGCCATTTCCTTTTACTGTAATGTTCTGTTCTTGTTGATATTTTGGTTAAGTTAGCTTTCCTGCTTTAAGGGTTAGTTCTGTTTCTAGTTTTTTTATTGTGTTGGAGTCATGTTTAGCTTGTTTACTGTTTTTAGTTATCTGGTCTTCTCTATTATTTTTTATTAAAGCTTGTGTTTCTCTCAGTCACTTCCCCTTCTTTGATTACTGTCACCTGTTCTAGTTAATTAGAGCCACTTGGTTTCACCTGTCCTGCTGCCTTTTTAAACCCTCCTCAGTTTTCTGTTTGTTGCTGGAACTTCACACATGTCTCATTGCTCATGCCTCCTGTTTCCCTGCGGTAAGAACCATCCAGCATTCTGTATTTTGCCTGATTACCTGATCCTATTCTGTTTTTTGAGTCTGCCTGCACATTACATTTTTGGTTTTTTTGCTTGGATTACCGCTTTGAACTCGGCTCTGGACTATTTTTCTGTACACCTGCCTGATCCATCCTCATCGTCCCTTCAATAAATCATGTCAAGCATTACTTTAAGTGTCTGATTGAATACCGGGTTCATCTCCACTCTAGTTCATGACATTTACATTTTATTTCACATAGAAAGTACTCCTTGATCAGTTCTTCTGTGTGTATGCTCCTCCCCCAGTCGGCAGAAGGTTGTTCACACTGAGTCTGGTTCTGCTGGAGGTTTCTCCTGTTAAACGGGAGATTTCTTTTGCACTGTCGCTACATGTATGCTCGGTATGAGGGATTGCTGCAAAATCAACGACGCAATGCAAGTGGCTGTCCACTGTGGCAACATGCTCATCCAGGAGTAAATCCTACAAGTCAATGACATGCTGCAGGCTGCTGGGTTTCCTTAGATAGAAAACTATTTTTAACCAATTTG
Organism: Fundulus diaphanus; assembly: GCA_037039145.1. NCBI lineage: Eukaryota > Metazoa > Chordata > Actinopteri > Cyprinodontiformes > Fundulidae > Fundulus > Fundulus diaphanus. The sequence goes on along the minus strand of CM073139.1, from coordinate 16,751,576 downwards.
AACAACGAACTGAACGTAACTGGATGGATTGTTCGATAACTAGGATCAATTTCAGTGTATGTGATTGACTTGGATTCTGCCTGTATGATTCGATTGAATGTACCTTTTTTGTAAAGTGCCTTGAGATGACGTGTTGGGATTTGCTGCTATAGAAATAGACTGAACTGAACTGCACCTATGCAAAGAGTTACCTCTTAACATCCACTGTGGTGACGGTGAAGGGGACTCCTTTCAGCAATAAGATCATGAAGATTCTCTGAGAAAAAGGACAGTTTCCAATGCTCTCTCCGTCACTTCCTGCCTAAACACATGTACACACAAATGCATTAATTCATATATAATATCAATATTCTTTCTATTAACAATTGTAGATTTTGGAGCATCTAAACGTCATGTTTATGACGTAACTATTTCTGCATAATGTCCATAATTTAAATACATAAAACAGCTTCACATGTTTCAATTCCCTATCATTCAGTATCTGATTGTTGAAGTCCAGCTCTCATAAAGGACACAAAATCAAGTTCACAAGAATATAGGACCAGTTAAGATTTTTTAAATATTATTTAGGAGAGCTAAGAATCCCCCCCCCCCCCCTTTTTGGTTTTGCATATAAAATTAGGTTTTTGGAGACTAACTTTTATATGTTTTAAATGATCTAAATTCTGTCAGGAATTTTCCTCTTCAACTTTGAAGTGGAAAATTCATAATGGTTCATTATGAATTTTCATGCATTTAAAAAAAAAAAAATTTGAATTTGCTCTTCTTGTGCTTTTACGTGTAGAATAAGGGATTCATTAAGGACATTCATAATCACCAGCTTCTTGAAGGGCAGTTTAGAGAAAGCTAATTAACCTAGCATGCATGTTTTTGAACTTTTGCACACAAGTAGCACTGCAGCAGCAACTACACGCCTTCCTGAGTCTGTACTTATTCTCAAACTGTCTAGGCACAGTAGCCACATGGTTATTTTATGAGTGAAGTTTCAAACAAGCCAAAAAAAAGGTTAATTTCCAACATTGTTTGTACCCTCTTGTTGTATCCTTGTTGGGTGGCGGCTGGGCTTGTGCCCATCTCCAGCAACCCTGTGATAGACATGTAACTTGTCCATGCAGAAATGTCAAAATATATATAAAAAAAAAATAACAAAACCATTTTTTTACTAATTTATAAAAATACAATAGGGCCCAAAATAAATTATCACAGCAACAGTGGTTTAAAGGGTTTACAAAGAACTGTATAATGTGGGTGAGTCTAGACACGAGGAGGGGATCACATTTAGACCCTTTACAAGCGTGATTTCTTTGAATTTAGATGCAACCTTTCTCAGAGGGAATGAAAATAAACTCAAAAAAGAATAAATGTCTAATTTCACAACCAAAAAAAACATATGAAAACATTCTTATCAGTTATGAACTCTAGATTTTTGTTGGTGTTTTCCTGCAGCTGGTAACAATTAGAAATGACCAGGTCAAAGGGTAGTTAAAGTTGTTTGTTTAATACACACTCAGTCATATTTATTCAGAAACCCTGCCTATAAGAATTAGCACAATACATTATTCTTATATTAACTTACTCAAAAGTGTTTGTGCTCTGTAATAAAGTGTAATTATTTGTGGGTTGAGCTTAGCCCCCAATGTTTCAGGACCCTAAGAACGCCTCTGGTTGGAGGGGCATCTTTTTTATCTCTTAGACATATTATTTTGAAACTGATGGGAAGGTATGTCCACTCCAAAAGCTGGATAAGAGAGCTGTGCGTCTGATGTAAAAGACTACAAGCATGTCTGATGTTTCCCAGAGTCTATGGTCTCTTCATTTTGGATGTAGATAACCCTAAGATATTAAGAATGAATCTGAAGAGTAGACTCTGAGGTGTAACACATTTAACATGAACACAGCAGAAGTACAGAGTATCTGTGGCCAGCAGCCCTCCTAAAGTAGAAGACTTCAACATCAAGGAGTATGCTAATCAGCTTAAAGAGCAAAAATGGAGAGATTAGCCTGCTGCTGGGAGCAGGACAGCAGAGGTACACTGCAGAGTCACAGATTTTCACATCAAAAATAAAAGAGACAAAGCAAATGTTAGTGCTAGATGAGCTGATGCCGAAGCTGAAACAGAACTTTTCCATACCTGGGTCGGCCACGTAACCAGTCCACGCGGCCAATCGCAATGAAGTCCACATTTTCATCTACCTCAGTCTGTGCCGCAGAGGCCCCGATAAAAGAAGCTATTGTTTGAATCTGCGATCTCGTGGTGTGTAAGCTTGTTGTGCAAATGTTTGAGGCACAACTCAAATACCCCCCCCCCCACCCATTGTGGAGTTGGACCTCTGCTAATTCCCTCTGTTATTCGTACCCTGGTAACAGAACTACGGCTTAAACAAAGAGCAGAATGAGCTGATGCGTGGCGACGAGGAAAACACAACTCTATATTCACGTCTAAACTCACACACCAGGCAACAAGTCTATAATGATGGAAGAACCAAGTACCTTAATGTGTTATTCTGTCCCCTGCCACTAGGATTGCATACCTGAAGTAGAGCTGGCTACCTTCTCTGTTGGATTAGAACAGCACCGACCTAATAGGATAAAGGAAGCAGCGTGTCAAACCACACATACATGCGCCACAAATCCCAGTGGGGGCATGTTCTTACTGAAATGCATAGAGGTATTGGAGGTGACTTCCTGATAGTATTATCAGATCTTTTGATATCTTTTGCTTAAAGACTTTGTCTCCGTTTGGTGGCTGGAGACAAAAAAAAGTCTCCAGGAGTCCTTTGGTGGCATTCTTTAACCTTGGTTCGGCTCCTTGGAGCACCTTTAATGTTCATGTTTAAGTTTAAGAGTAGGACGGCAGTAACAGAGGGAGTGATGCTATCAATGAGTGCCATGGATGTTTCTGATGGTGGTGCTGGAATGCAGATCGAACCAGATATACTAACTTGAGAAAAGTACTTTCAGTACAAGAGCCTGCAATCCTTTGAATGTTTTTCAGTCCCCCATTCAGTTTAAGTTTCTGTTTCCTTGCATAAGCATTCTCACCCGTTGGACTTCTTAGCATTCTGCCACGTTCCAACTCGAACCTCACTATAACTTATGTGACAGAACAAAACAAAGTTTTGTACAATTGTGAAGTGGAATCTTTGTCTTTAACAGTATTTTCAAGTCCAAATCTGAAAGGTGTGGCAAGCATTGCTGCTCAGTCATCCAGGACATGACAATATTCAATGCTTTGATGAAAGGACACTGGACTGTTTCACCTCTCATCCATAAAGTTTTCTGATCATGGGTTGGAAGTATCAGGCCTACCCACACATGGACCAATACCTAATGTTTTTAATCTCGTCACCTACTGGAACATAATTTTTTATCCAGCCCCTTTACGTCAGTGCTTTTTCTACATTTCTGTTGGCTCTGTAATGTTCTCTACCCTTGTTACTGCTGTGTTATAAATGACATCTATGGGTGTTTCCGGTAGGGGCATTGCTCTGCCCAGAACTACCAGTTGTTTGTAGAAGTGGTCGTTTCAAACTCCAGCCTACAAAGTCAATGAAACATGTTCCTTTAAAAAAACAACTTCATTTTCATTTTTTATGTACCAAGGTCAACAAGATTCTATGATCATACATGCTGATTGGACCGGGACCTCCAGTGGATTGGGGTTAGTAGTAAGATTTGTCAGTTTGATGTTCAGCGTAGTATTTTAGTACAACTAGTAAATTGGAAATGAAGACGCTGGTTTTGGTGCATTTAAAACTAGGTTGCACCTTTGAGGTGATGTGTGAGCGTTACCTTCACATAGAGACAGATTTCATGGTGTTGGTCCTGAAGAGTTCTGTGTTCAGGATGGCCCTCCACTTTCCTGCGGAAGATCTGCTTGACCTCCTCCTTCTCCTCCGGGATCGTCTCCTCTCGCTGTGGTGTATATGACTGGCCATCTTCCAGTAGCACCACTCGCTTCTTCTTCACTTGGTCATGTTTTGTTTTTTTTGACAGGGATTCATCTTTGATCACTGACTTCAACTCTTTCATCCAGTCCTCCTTCTTCCCTGAACATTTCTCTAGAGGCACTTGTTCTTTCATCATCAGTTCTTGGCCTGTCCTTTCGCTCTCCCAGGTGTTTCTTCTATAAGGCCTCAGCTCTTTTCTCCAGTCCTTAACCCCCTCACCCATCTCTTCACCTTGATGGTCTCTTTTAATCCAGCCATCAGCTTTTCTCATGGTTGACAGTTGCTTTGGTTTCCCGCATCCCTCTTTCCAAAGTGGTTGCGGTTGGACACCGTCAATCCCATTCTCTGCTGCGGGCTTCAGTCCTTTAAATTCTCTCTCGTTTTCTGAGTCTTTCTCTCCATCATCTAACATCTGATTGTCATTCTTCTGCTTATGTTTGTTTAATTTCTCTTCCTCGCCATCTTTGTCATTGATAACTTCTTTGGTACTCTTTTCTTCCTCTTTGACTTCTTTCTTTTTATCCTCTCCCTTTTCTCTTCCTGCTTTCATCGTCTCTTTTTGGAGATTCTCCTCACCCTCCGTGGTAGCACCAAAAGGCCGTGTTGCGAGTTGAGTGCTTGGGATCTCGGTTGTCTCTACAATGTAATCATCTAAAACAGTGACAGGTTCCTCTCCCATGTCCACTTCCTTTTCTGCAGCCTTTTCTTGTTCAATCTCCTCGTCTCTAGCTGGTCGCCTGTGTTCTTGATGTTCTAGCTCGTCCGCCTGATCTATTTGGGCCCTGCTGAGATCTTGCAAAGGATGCTCCTGCATTTTGCCTCCTTCGTCTGTTGTAGATGTATTTTCTTTTAATGGGACTTCAGCTTTTTTGTTCATTTCAGACGCTTCCTTCTCCTTATCAAAAATATGATCTTCTCGTCCATCTGCAGGCACACCCTCCTCATGCTGCTCAACCGGTTCGGGAGGAACTTTATCAGCCTGGTTTTCAAGCTGACAAAACTTTTCTTTTTGCATTTCTGGAAGACCCCTTCCTGTATCTTTCTCCCGAGACACTAATTGTCTCACGATCTCCTGGCAGGTCTTTCTCACATCTTTCACAGTGGTGGCCCTACCCTGTTGTTCTTTCTCGCCGATTTTGGCTGCTCTTATCGTTATCTCATCACTGCCCTCTGACAGTGAATGTCTTCCTAAAGTCACGGCGAGCAGTGTTCCTGGTTCTGTATCCTCATCTGCTTCACTTCCTGACTTGGTCGCCTCGTCAGAATGGTGATCGTACGTAGCCGAGACGGTATTTGCGTTTCTTCTGTTCTTCGGGGCCTTCATATCTTTGGTCTGCGCCTCCTCCGGACACTCATTGTTTTCCGCCGGAGGCACGTTTGTCACGACATCTAAGATGTTTTTTCTGTCTGCGTTTTTCATCTCCTCTTGATGGTGAGTGATTAGCCGTCTGTCTTCAGCTTGGTCAAGTGCATCGACACGGGTGCAGTCGTTGCTTTGGCATGGACTACCGTGAGTACGAACGTTTTTCTTCACAGCAGCGACAACCTGGCTCAAGTCTTCCTCAACATGGTCGGGATGTTGGATTGTGTTTTCTGAGGTTTTCCAAACAGAACACACGGTTCCATCTTCTGACTGCCTCGTACATGCATCAAAACAATCAGCATGGACTTCCTTTACACTGGAGTCCCGGTTTCTTGTCTCAACTGTTGGATCTGTTTCAGTGCTTTTTTCTGCTTCGCTTAGATTTCGGATTTCATCTATTCCATCCTCTTTGTGGACTTCACTGGTGTCCAATATTTGGGGATTAACCTTTTCAACTCCTACTGATACAGGTGAAGAACTTGGATTCTCACAGATGGTCTCACATTCTTTGTCTGTCGTCTGTTCAGCAAACTTCCCACGATCTTCGTCCCCTACTTCTGTTCCCTCATTTACACTTTCCACTCCTTCCTTGGCTTGTCTTGTTTCTTCACGTCGTAGTGGAGCCACATCACTTCTCCTCACGTCTTCATTTTCACTTTGCTCTTTTGATTCATTCAGACTGTAATCAGCTTCCCCGTGTCCTTCCGCTGCTAAGAGCAAGACATCTTCATCCACCTCCTCTGCTAGTTCCACATCTTCATATTCCCCCATTGCCTCCTCATCCTCTTGACCACTCTGGGCATCCCCGTCTGAACAGATGGCCACTGGGCTGTAGACAACGGCTCTGTTTGACAGGTCTGGGTGTTGGCAGGAGCTGAACTGAGCCATGAGGAGCCTTTTACCGAATGATGGAATTTAATCCAGAACAAATGCTGCCCAGGTTCTCCAGGATAAGTTTGACTTGATTAAGTTTAGGACTTTCTTTGAGCTTCAGGGACAGCTGAAAATAGACTCTGTACACATGGAAATAAAAAACATTCATCTCAGTTCGTTGCTTAGGTCAAGTGCAGAACCTTGGTTCTATGATGAATCGGAAAAAATCTGAAGACAGAATGTCTAAAATGGTGGCACAATTTATCAGATGTTTCTAACAAATGAAATAAAAATTACAGTAGTCGTTAAATCCAGAACAAATCAGAGATGAAAATTTACCAAACCTTAATAATCATGGAAGCAGGATGTGTAGGTTTCTTCAAAATACAGATTCCAAAATGTCAGAAATGAAGAGCTTGAAGAATACAGCATAAATAACATCCACCTCAAGGATTTCTTTTACTTCTTGATGTGAGTCTCCTGTGCTTCTGTCTGTTAGCGACTGTTGGATATACCTACACATTCTCCCTCCCTCTTTCTCTTTCTTTCACTCCTCCTCTCTCCCTCTCTCTCTCTGTTCAGAGATTAAAACAAGGCTGATCCCCATATGACCACAGGCTTTAATCCCTTTGCAATTCAGGCACCAGCACCATTTGAAAGGAAGAAAACACACCTTAAAAGAACCCCTCTGCTGGAACCTTCGGACTTTCTGCATTTAGATGCATACAGTCATAATACAGTCACAGATTTCAGTATTATTTCAAAAAGTTCCCATGTTCTATTAATTTATTCTGTTAATTGTGAAGATATTCTGCAAACAGCCAATGAAAACATGAGATTAGAATATTACATCAGAATTAATAAAACAAACACTTTTAATACAGAAGTGTGGGCTTAATGGAAAGCATGCCTAATACTTGCTTAAAGGTTGTTATTTTCAAAAGGGGCTTGTATCTGACAAACAGGCATTTTCAAATTAATATCATAAATTCAATGATATGATCAATACCTTTTTTCCAAGTTCAATGACTAAGAAAAACAAATAAAATAGAGGAGAATATTGCACATTGGAAGCATAAACAATGGACTTGCGGCCAACAAATCTGCAGCAACAGTGACGGTCTTGTCAATATGGTCCTATATCATCTTTAAAGATGATTGAAAATTATTGGTATTATCATCATAATTAATTCAAATAAATTATGATGTGGGATTAATGTCAGAGGAAATGAGGAATAATTTGAAATGAATCAACGAAAATGTAGAAGAGGATTATATGTTTTCTTTCAGGTAGAAACGAAACTCTTGTGCTCCTCCAGACCCATAGGTGGCGGTAGCTCCCTTCAAAGCACCTGGTAGCCGCAGGGCCAGAGAGGAGCGTCATGTCCTTTATCCTGTGTGCAGCTGTCACATCAGTGGGTTCAGCTGTCTTTGTCTCTGTATTCGGCGATATTTCGGAGAGTTGGCCTGCTCGGACTGACGCAGGTCGGTACGGAGCCATTAGGTTGGCAGCAGCGGAATCTGCACTTTCACTCTCTCCGCTGTGGCTCACAGCGACGTTGTTGTCTGTGTGTAGGAGGGAGAGCCTGGCGATGGAGATGCAGCAGGCTGTGAACGGAGCCGAGGAGGAAGAGGAGGTGGCGCTAGATGTTCAGGTCACCGATTTACTGAACGCCCTGATCGCCTGGAAGGTCCCGGAGGAGCTGTTCGCCGTCAGCAGCCTGAAGGTAACGAGACACGTCGCCATGTTTTCCTTCCGTCAAACTGCTGCTGGACCACCGCGGTCTGCTGGATTTATTCGGGGTGCGGGGGGGACGTGGGTTCGAATCCCGGTTGCGTCAACATAGACCAACACAAAATAATGTGCAGTGTAAGGACACATGTGTAAGTACTGCGATTGTTTTAAAAAAAAGGCGGACAGTGATTCTTATTTTGTTTCAGAGCAGTGTAGCTGACTACTCAGGCTTCGAGGTGTTCATCAGCTTGACACCTTGGGGGAGGAAAGCTGGTTTTAGCAAATAGTGCTCTGTAGCGCCGCCCTAAAGGTAAAACTGCGGCGTCCGCAGTGACGTTAGCTGCCCTTGTCCTACATCTAGACCTGCACAAGTGGATGGAGGGAAGGGCAGCCCTGAGGATCCTCTCTACTCAGCTAATTGTTCGTTGCAGTTTGGACCTGTCCTGTTCTGTGGATGGGCCGAACCACGCAGTGACGGACGGACACGGACAGACTGAACGACGGCAGCGTAGAAGATGACCAGCAGCTAGAAGCCTGTACTTCCTGAGTTGTGACAGGAAGTACAGTCTCAATCTACGGCAGCTGGCAAGACCTAAAAGCTGATGTTTGCAGATGTTATCTGTCCGATCTGGCTGACAGCAACATAGAGCCAGGCTCTACAAAGCCTTCTACCTTCCGCTGTTCTGCACTACTTGTTTTATTTGTGGGGAGTTTTTAGCACCTTGTTTTGCACATTTCTTAAAATCCCCCGCTCAGTTGCACACTGCCTAAATTTCTTGAGTAAACGGGCGTTTTAATAACCATACAGGAGCATTTTCTTATGTTGTAAATTTGTCGTCGGTACAGCTGTGGCTCTTTCTGCTGGATGGTTTTGTCACCCATCTAAAACCCATTAAGGGTTTGTGACTGGAACGTCACAAAACGTGGACAGGGTTGAGGCGTGTAAAATACTTTTAGCCGACTGTATCAAGATTTGAGGAAAGGCTGCAGAAGTGTGTCCACTAATTATTCCTCTGTCTCCTCTGACTGTCTGTCTCGACCTGCTGTGTGGTATTTTTATGTTGTTTTTTTTTCAGGCCAGCTTCGAGTCACTGTTCCGCTCCTTTGACCCACAAGCTCAGTTCCAGTACTTCCGGTCCTTCAGACGGGTCAGAATCAGCTTCACAGACGCTCTGGCGGCAGCCGAGGCAAGGCTCCGGTTGCACAAGACTGACTTCAACGGCAAAGAAATGAGACTGTACTTTCCTCAGGTGAGGCGCGCGCTCCTCTTTTCCACCTGCTCTGAAAGTGGATAAGACTGTAGTTCCCACCCCCCACTTTTACTTCCTGTAGTCCGTCCACATCGGGAGTCCTCGCCTGGAGCCTCCCAAGCCGGAGAAGCAGTTCCTCATCTCTCCCCCCGCCTCTCCACCTGTCGGCTGGGAGCCGTCTCCGGACCCCACGCCCGTCATCAACTACGACTTGCTGTGTGCCATCTCCAAGCTCGGACCAGGTACGGAACACGGCTCCCCCTTCAGTTTATCACGCATTACCAGGGGATTAGGACCTGAACCCGACCCCTGACAGGAAGCCAGGGCTGGGAGCTGACCTAGAAGTTCCTCATTTGGAAAATTAGAAACTGTTTTCTAGTGACGGGACTGTTGATGCGGGCTCGGGTCGGAATCTAGAGGGGTGCACACTGAAAGTTCTTTAGTCATCAGTGCTGACTGTGGTTTCTCTCCTTCCCAGGAGAAAAGTATGAGCTTCAGACGGCCACGCCCACCACCCCCAGCGTGGTTGTCCACGTGTGCGAGGACGAGCAGGGACACGGCTCAGCGGCCGCCCACGGCGACCCGGAGGACAAGCCCTGCCCCTCCCGGCCCAAGATCGTCCAGACTCGGCGCCCCGACTACACGCCCGGGGTGGAGCAGTGAACAGTGACCGCAGCGAGAGCGCAGAGTTTTACCTTCACGTGATTGGTCAAGAGCTGAACGTGCTCCCCAGAGATTCCTAGGTGGTTTGAGAGCGCCCTCTAGGGAGCCGCGGTTTCCTGGAGAGGAGCCCGTTTTCTGAGATGGAGACGGAAAACGAGCTGCTGATTGGACTCTTGTCCCGTGAGGGGGGGGGGGATCTCGATTGTGAGGGTTTCCCGTTAGAACAAATTGAGTTTAGCCATGCAGATGATATTTAACGTTCGCTAGTTTTGACGGCTGAAGGGAACCTTTTTAATGTTGCATCGACGTAAAACCACGCCTCCCTCTCAATCCTCGTCCAGGTGTGCCTGATTTTTCATCTTCGGTGAAGCCGGGTGTTAAATCTGGCCAGGCCTAAATCATCCATTCACGTTATTGTACGGTTGCTTTGATTCCCCGTGTGACACGAATGCAGCATCGGCCAGGCAACTGGTGTTTGTGTTTCAACAGAAGGAGCCAAGCCTTGCCGCTGAGGTTAGACATGGTGTTGTGACTGTTGCTGATTGTACAGAGCTACGTGTTTAGTGGGGCGTGTGTGTAATTTCTGTTTCGCCAGAGGAGTTTTTCCACTTTTTCCCCAAACTGATGCTGCAGCTTTTCCTTAGACGTTATTGCTGCCTGATGAAGCTTCACATATCTGCTCTATTGAACCAAGCAGACACCCACCGTTCCTCATGATGACCTCTGACGCTGCGCTTCTCCCTGGTTTAGCTTTGGTGCAAACGTTGTCTGTAACGCGCAGCAGCGCATGCTTCCTTTTTGTCGCGCAGCGGAGAGCCAAGAGGGGGCGATCTCGTTCAGGATGGATGCGGATTGCCCAATGTTCTGCCTCTAGTGTTGATTCTGCGTGAATTCTGTGATTGTGTGAATATCTGCTGCAGCTTGCTCAACGTGGCAAAAGTATTTACTCCCCCTGGTCTTTCAGCTTCATTGGATTTTCATTATGTATTTAGAAAAAAACCTTTTTAGAGGCTTCGGCGCATGTTCACCTTTCTGCAGGATAGACCTAAACATACAGCCTGATTATATTGGCACTTTAGATCAGATTGATGTGTAATAGTGGCCTAGTCAAAGCCCAGACCTCATTTAAAAAACAGGATATTTATAGATGAGTTTGAGCTATTTAGTAAAGAAGAAAGGACATACCGTATTTTCCGGACCACAAGGAGCCCCTGCACGTACACAGCTCTCTATCCATCTCTGTCAGGAAGACAGAGTAGTTGGACTACACTGCCCCGTTTCTAACATAAGGCCAAAATAAACGTAACTTTTATATTGAATAAACTTACTAGGTTTATTGTTGCTAGCGCGGGCTGCCTAAAGGCTCCCACATACTCTGGTGTACTGTGCGCATACTGTGAGCTTGGTGAACTCTGCTCTGACTCTCCACGGTCGTTTTACCCTTAATAGTCAAGCGTACTGTTGCCTACATTTCTTGTGACAAATTCCTACAATTCCCACACTTTCTGCCAGTGGGACGAAGCGGCGGAACGGATGGTAAAATGTGGGATTAGCTAGCTGAGCACCTAGAGCCGTTTCCTACACAGTGTACCGTAATGCTCCAAATATCCATTGAGCGGAGCGGCTTTATCACTTACCAAAGTCGTACTTACACATTTTAACAGATTTTTGAGCTATTGTACAACATAAAATCGGTCAGTAAGCACAACGGGAATCATATATAATGCGCACTTGGATTATAAGGCACACCATCAACTTTTGAGAAAAATTTTGGATTTTAGATGAGCCTTATAGTCCTGAAATATGGTAAATTTCAGTCTGCAGTTGTTCAAAGCTAGTATTAACATACTCCAGAGACCTGCAGTCAGAGGCGGTTCTGCCAAGTAGTGACCCTGAAGGGCTCAGTTGGAGGCAGATAAATATGTAAATCGGGGAAAAAAAAAAATTTTATGTATTGAAACGGTTTGATTACATGAGGTTTCAAATTAAAAGTCTTGTTTGTGTTTCAGCCAAAAGGACAAATGAAATGGGTAATAAAACATTAATGACACCAAATTCCTAAATTGACTTTATGGACAAATGACACGTTTTCAACTAGCAATATACTGATTTTCAAATGCCACTATTAGCTGCACAACAACGCTTGAACGCAAGCAGAAGATGAAGCTAATCAGGTTCTCGCTACAGTTTCCTGCAACACTTAAATAATGGCGGCGGTGTTAGCCTGCCGCATAGAATCCAGCAGACATGCACTCGATGTTTCTGTTTGGATCGGGACAGAATGTGGAAAAGCTCCGGCGGGGGTGTGAATACTTTTGTTTCTCTCTTCTTTTTGGCTCTGTGTCCTGTTGGAACTGTTGACATGTAACTGAAAGCACACATTTGCACAGATGTATTTTTAAGGGGGCTGTGCAGTCCTCGTGCGCCCGCGTTGTCCACAGTGCTAGCTTTGCTTACAGAACAGCCATAGCTTCTCAAAGATAGGTTGATGCCTGGTAGAGGTCACGCTCCGTCGAGAATGCAAAGTGACAGTGATAAAAGCCTATATAAATGCCGATCACATGACACAGTTGGACCACGACGCACTGTGAGGAGACGCGCCTACATCTGGACCCTGCACAAGGCTCTGTTTCTCTTTAGTTTTGGTTCTGATGAATTCATTTTGATAAAGAAGACTTGCTGTCTGTGAAATAACAATAAATAGAGGTTTGACATTATAAAGCTGTTTGTGTGTTGTCTCATGTAATTATTACTGACTGCTCTTTATGAAAATCAGCCTTAGATCAGACATCGCAGCCTGTTTAGAAACAGAAATGCCATTTTTACACCATCGGCTGCTTCAGTGCATGTATCTGGTATGATGGGAATATTTTCCAGGTCTGGAAAAACGGGGAAAAAAAGACTTCTTCCTTATTCTGTTCTACAAGGAGCACAAAATTAACCATTTTCCAGTCAAGCAACAAACGTTTCCACCCTTCTTTCTTAAAGACAGTTGTTTTTACTGGTTCCATTTTTAAAGCCTGACCACTTCACATTAGGGCTGGACGATATAGAAAAAAATCGATAAAATAGGAATCATATTGATTGATATTGATAATTATAAAAAAAAAGTGGGCACTCTGAAGGGGATGGAGCTTTCCTGCGTTTGATTGGTTGGGAGGATGTAATGACTGCGGTATTAACCTACATGATAGGCTAGAATGCAAAAGGAAGGAAAACTGTCCTATTGAACTTTTTGACCTTTTTATTGCGCCACACCTCTATCGATCGAAATATGAGGTTATTGAATTATCGTCCAGCACTACTTGAGATACATCAGCTCACTGTCGCATTTTCTATGTAGACTTTGAAAACGGTCTGCAATAGGAATCGGGACAAGCAATCTGAATCTGACGCAGTACGAATTTGTACCATGTCCACTGTGTAGGTATCTTGTTCTCATCAAAGCTTTTGGGATTGCTGGAGGTTAACAATTACAAAAATTAACATTTAACAAGCTTTAAATGGCACTCTTGGTTTTTTTTCTTTGTGAAGGATACGTAATTTCAATGTTTTTCACTTGTGCCACTTATACCAGAGTCAACCTCACACATGGGTGGCCTCAAGATGCTTCACTGTCACCATGGTAGTCTCCTTTGTTTTTTTATTTGTTTTTTTCCCAGTCCGTTGGCTTAAAATTTGAAGGGTCTTCATTGGAGAAAATACCTATACGCTGGTCCTCTGCAGCCCAGTCCAGGTACTTCCTGAATAACGTCAGCCTGTCCTAGATGTTTTTCTTCTTTGCTCCATGGCCTGACACCTGTCCAGTATCCAGATGTCTCTGTTTCATTGTGTTTACAAGTTCTCGCACCTTCTACGTCCAGGTGTTTGAACCAGTTGATCCCAAGCAAAAAGGAGGACACCCTTTCACTGGAGCCAGACATTAAGCTGTTCTTTGATGGAGCTACAGCTCCACCTGCTGTTTCTAGACCGAAGAAAAACAGCACAGAGGTGGAGGGACCCCTGATAAATCTCTGACTCTTCTTCACTTCTTCGTGTGAATAAGGCCAAACCCTGGAAAAACACAAGTCCAATTCCCTGAACGCTTCAGTCCAAAAACTATAACTCGCCGTGTCCCGCCCCCCCCCCCCCCCCCTTGCGCTGCAACGTTGTGCAAACGTTGCAGCACGTTTTGCAGCACATTTTATGATGTGCTGCAAAACTTTTAAACATGTTTTAAAAACTTTCATCAGGACATCTGCTACATGTATCACTTTCATACCTCAGTGGCTTCATGCAGCATCTAAAGGGGCTTTCTCCAATTAAAACTCGAAAGGGAAGAGACATTTAGGTCTACACTGAGGCCTACTTTTGATCATCTTGACAGAACGTTGTTGTTTTTTTTTAACCATTATATAGCTCACAGTTAAGAAATATCAGTGTATAAACATATCAAGCAAATTCCAGTGAAAACATTTCTGGAAAACTGCTGAAAAGGCGTGTTTTAGTGTGACAACAAAAGCAACACTCCTGGTGGTTTTCACGTCTTGGTCTATGAGGCAATGTTTTTTTTTGTCCCCACTGATAGTGAATGCATCTTCAGTGCATGTCCCTGTGGTCACATGAGAAGCTGGAATCCACACGTATAGGCTCTGAAATGTCTCAGTTGTCACATTCCTCAACGTTGACGCAATCTATGTCGGACCGTCGTAATTCACAGAGATGTGCAGCCATGTGCCACGAGATCTCATTCTTGAAACGTCCCTCCGCTGTTCCTGTGTGACAAGTTAGAAGTCAAACTGATGTTAAACTTATGGCAACCTTCTCCTTTGCATTCTGAGCACGTGATCATCTTACATTGAGCAGTTCCTCTGTGGGTTTAGGCTCTGCAGACAACAACTTTTAAGTCCCCTTCCTCTACAATAGCATTCAGGATGAATTTTGAACATCATCGACATGCAGGAATCCTGCCCACGTGGCCCCTGGCCCTGGTGTCCGATAACAGTCAGTCAGCTGGGCAAAAAACAGCAGCATGTCTGACAGGTCGTATTTTTACCCCCCCTCTCCCCCGAGTATGGATGTGCACGGGGTCAATATAGGGGAAGCAAGAATGAAGTGGAAGCCGCCTGCAGCACAAACTGTCTTAAAGAGACAACATTTTATAGATGTTCCAGGTTTGTTTGCGTGGAGGTGGCGTATCTGCTCGGGCCCTCTCAGATTGAATGGAGAACATCTATGAAGGGCAGTTTTGACGTCTTGCTACAGATACTCAGATTTAGGTCTGGACTTTATCTAGGCGATTCTAGTATATACATATGCGTTGATCTAAACCGTCCAATGATGTCTCTGGCTATTTGTTTAGGGTGGTTATCCTCCTGGAAGGTGAACCTCCACCCAAGCCTCATGTTTTCTTCAGTCCTATCAGCTTTTCTTCCAGGATTGTCCTGGATTTCGCCTCCATACATCAACCCGGACCAGGTTCCCTGTTCCTGCTGAAGAAAAGCATCCCCACAGCATGATGCTGCCACCACCATGTTTCACTATGGGGATAATATAGAAGTAGGGAATGTGCCGCAATAATGTTAGTAAAGTCTACGGTTCTAATGTGACAGCATTTGAAAAACTTAAGACCCTATAATGTGTTGATGGTGTAGGTCCGTGCAGGTCAGACATGACCCATGACACTTGAAAGCCGCCTGTGGTGCTGCAGAGATTTTAGGCTGCCCTGTAAAGTGAGAGGAAGCAGCTGGTGTTATTTGAACCAGATGAAGTGTGAAGGGAACATCTCAGCCCTGAAGGACTCTCGTTTTTAATCCATGCAGCCTTTTCCCGGTAAGAGCAGGCATTGGTTGCAACAATACAATGTAGATTTAATTTAATGTTGTGCCGATACAGTTGTGACGGGTAGAGAGGTGCCAACCTGGAGCTAACTGTTGATGTGAGCAGGCAGTCTGTGAGCAGGAGAATGAAGTCTGCAGAGTGATTTGATATCACTGCATTAAACTATAAAAGCAATGTTATGAGGACTGTGTTCTGATTGTGCATTAATGTCATGAATAAACCTATTCGGGTAAAATCACATGCTGACCCAGACTGTTGTGTTTCGATCCATGCTGCAGAAGAACAAGATGTTTAATCTCTGTGGTTTGGTGGCGTTGCTGTGCCTTCATCAGAGAACGCCCTGCACTGGTGAGATTGTATTTCATAACATTCCCTGTTGTTTAAATCCTACAACAATAATAATCATTAATAATAGTAATGATAATAGTATAATTAATGTCTTCTTTATTAAAATAATGGAAGTGATGCAAAACTGTGTTCTCTGAGCAGATTTCCTCTGTTTTGTTGTTGTTGCACTTAAATGTTTCAGATCATCAAGCACATTTTTACATCAAACAAAGATAAACTGAGGAAATAATGCAAAAGTGCAACATTGGTCTCATCTATTTGTCCTACGTTTAAAGACAAGGTTCCTTTTCTGTATCCTGGACATCCAGCAATTTGTTATTTGGGTGGACTTGAACTTGAAAAAAATCACGTCCTTACAAAATTACAGGAAGTTTGTCCGAATCTTATTTGCAAGTCTCTCTGAACATGTGTGAGTCTGAGCGGTTTGCTCTCCTGTGTCTTCTGTGTTTTCCAACAGTTTAGAAGTAGGCAGGCGGTGCACATAGTTGATATCTACTGAGCCAAGCTGAGGCTGTGCTACTGATTTATAGGCACACTTCACTGATCTCTAACAAACAGAGCTGGGTAGTACCTAGTTACATTTACTTGATTAACTTTTTGGAAGAAAATGAACTTTTAGGATTAGTTATCCTGCCCTGTACTTTTCACTTTTGCTTGAGTAATATTAATAAAAAAAAACATTGCTATTACTTGAGTAAAATGTCTGGCTACTCTACTCACTGCGAGTAACTTAATTGAATAAAGAACAGACTCATTTAACCAAAAATGCATTAGAGAGAGACACGCCTACAGTTTACGTTAAAGGGAGACTTATAGCTTTGTTGTTTTACTGCTGAGATCTTTATGCCATTTGGAGGTTGAGTGAATATACAGGGAATAGTAGATATAGTTATTGGATGTAGGAAAAAATGTTTTGAACAGTCTGTCTGAATTTGTAATTTTGTAATTTTTTGTATATTTCTTTTTATTTTCACTTTAAAATACCTAAATTTGTCCTTCATATTTTTCTCTGTCCTATTACATTACTTTTAGATGTTAAATCAGATGTTACGATTAGTTACTTGAGTAGCCTTTTAACTGAATACTTATAAACGCTTACTTGAGTAATTTCTTGGTTGGCTACGTTTTACTTTTAGTTGAGTAAAAATATGTTGAAGTAGTGCTACTCTTACTTGAGTACAGTTTTTGTCTATTCTACCCACCTCTGCTAACAAACATCCAGGAGGGGAAACACAGCAATGAAATTGTCAAAGTGTCATTTTCAACAAGACATAATTAAAATCAGCCAGAATAAGGTTTGGGGCCTTCGGGGAAACGGGCGGCAGTTTATGCTTCACGTCGCAAACAGTGTTAGCAATAGAGGGATGGCTGTCACACCAGACAATTGCTCTGCAAGTTAAGTTGCAACAGTACTTCTCTAGAGTACTGTTTGTGCCAATGAAAGACAGAAACAATGATGTCCTGAAACCTGTCAAGCTGCGTGAATCCATTTCCTTTGACAAGACGTAAAAACAGCCGACGAACACCATGATGACGGCAATGAGAAGAAAACAGAAGAGCACAGCTTACTGTTGTTGCAGTAAAACAGCTTTTTTGAACAAAATGAAAGACACAATATAACTAATGGATAATGTACCTGAACGTGAACATCAGGGTGCCAGGTCAGTGCTGTTGGTGTGGCTCGTCACAGATAGCTGGAGTTCAGCCCAGTACAACCGAACATCATACGAGCACTCGGCATGAGCATATGGAGGGTTTAAAATACAAAACAAACCCAAAGCACAACTACTGGCACCAGATAAAGGCCCAACAAATATTCATAAGGCATAAATGCATACCTTAATAAAAATACGCTAATGTACTGATAATTACCTACACTCTGCTGCACTATGTGACTCACCTCTATGCAGCTTTAACTGATCCTAACCCTAACCCTAACTAGATAAACTGGCCACACAGAGAGGGGGCGCTGGTTCCTATTGCACTGACACAGGGAGGGCACTTACAGCATCACTGTTGCAAATGTTCCCGAACAAGTTCGATAAAAGTCAAGACCTTCCAGCCAGCACTATTCACGTACGCCACGGTGCCCTGAAAGTAAAAAAAGACTGGCTGGGAAACCACACAGATGCATCAATCACAACAACGCCAAAACGCTGCCCCCCTCAGCCAACATAAGCAGATGCAGAATCCCAAACAACTTCACATATGCGTTACACCCACAAAGTCAGGTCTCCAAGACATAAAAGCTTGGGGCTATACATTGTGGCTGCTGTCAAACACTGTATGGAGGTGGCCATTGAAGACAAAACATCAAGCATAGTAGTATGTCTGCCTTACAAGATGCACTCCCAGGTCTTCTATCCTGCAGGCCACGGTTAGAGTTAAGACTACAGGACCCAGCACATCTGAAACTCTAAAAACAGGAAATTATTAGCTAACTGATAACGATGATAACCCAGAAAAGAACTACCTTTGAATAGCTATTCTTTGTTAAACTTTAGATTACAGGAATTATATTACAGACTGGGGTACACCTACCTCAGCTTTATTTTTGAGAAGAGATAATTTTGGTCAACAACAGCATATTTTTTACCAGAGTCCCCTCACTTTGAGTAATATCTGTCACATTTCAGACCAGTTCCCCGTTGTTCATTCCAGCAGCCAGTGTTGGGCAGATTATTTTGATAATGTGAGTTCCTGACTCCAAGTTATTCCATGTTGAATGTGATAGTAATTTGACTGTTTCAATGACTTTCTAAAAGTTAGGTTTAGTTGCTTTCAATTTACCTTTCAACACATTTGGATCTGCCATCGCTGTGTGTTGATCTAAATTGCTTTCAGGCAAGAGACAAGTGATTTTCAAGAGATTCATGGGTCTTTGTACATGGATGTTTTGGCTTTCAACTAGCCGTTCAAAGGACCGGGCTGCTTCTTTAGCCTAAGATACCTAAGTTTGTCCAATAATTATTTGGAGGATTCAAATTATTTGTTGTCTTGGACTTGAATAAGACTTTTTCTCAAAAGCTTTACATTTCCATTACCATTTTGTCATTACAAAAGCACATGGGAATGGTTCAAACTATATCAAATCTTTTTTTTTTAGATAATCAGCGGTGTCACATCTAATAACCTTCTATATCTGGCAAACTCTCCATATTTTCTACATTATAAAGAAAAGTTTTCTGGCATGATTTTCTCTCAGTATGACACTTTCATGTTTTTGTAGCATTATTTGAAAATTTATACAAAAGGCTCTGCCATTCTGCAGATGGTTAGCCCCTCTGAATGGCAGATATTGCATGATCATATGACCATTTGATGTCAATGTAGAAAGTTTATATTTTGAATATGGCCAATATAAGAAATCAGCAGAAATTCAAACCAGAAAGGATCAATCTGTAAGATTTCATTGACCTCTGCCTTTTGCCGTATGTTGTTCACTACTTCACATAGGTTCAGAGGCACTATTTTGAATGTCTCCCAGTGAATTCTGAACTGTGTTGGACTCTTGGATAACAGTTTATGTTAATCTGTGCCTGATTCAGACTTTGTGTATTTGCAGTCATGTTTCCCTGCCATTATCAGACTATTTGCAATCTTGTTTTCAACAAGAATCTGAAAACAGAGGCAACAAAACCAAACATAAAAACAACGTACATGCAGCCTAAAAACATGACTACTTTCATTGTCATGAACATAGTTGTCTTTCCTGTGTGCCTGTGTTGTTTTGTGATGACCAGTCTGGGGTTTACCCCATCTTTTTCCCAATGACAAAGATAGGCACAAAAACTGTGATTCAGCAAGGACATGGATGGATGGATGGATGGATGGATGGATGGATGGATGGATGGATGGATGGATGGATGGATGGATGGATGTAGATGGATGGATGACAATATGTAAAATAAAAATAATAACTTATAAATGGAGCCAAACAAATTTGATCACATTTGCAATCCTAAGGAGAACTGTCCATGGTGCTGTTTCGTGGCCCCTTAAAAATTATAGACCATCTACAACAGGGGTGTCAAATATACAGCCCGCAGGCCGGTTCCGACCCGCCGAAAAATTTAGTCTGGCCCGGTGGATAAATGTATTATCATTATTCAACAAAAAAAACAAAAAAAAAAAAGATTTTCCAGTGTCCTGTCTGGCAATGTAACAATAAGAATTGTTGTCTTAATGCCAAAAAAGAGCTCATCAGATTTGACTTTCACAAGTGGGGCAAACTGCTTTTGCCATAGTGCTCCACTTGATTTATGAATGTGAATAGTTTTATTGTGATTCATGCTGGGAATATCTCAAATGATATGGACACTACATTGGAAAAGTAGGAAAGGAAAGGAAGAACAAGAAGAAAAAAAGAAAAGGTGAAAGAAAGAGGAGATAAAAGGAAGAGAATGATAAAACAATTATTGAAAAAAACATGTACTACGTTTAATTGAAAATCTGCAGTTCCTATATTGTCCACGAGGCGCTGTGTTTTAATCAGCAGATGGTAGCACTGAGCTTCAGATGTGGAAAATTGATTTTAAATCATTTCTTAATTTTTATCTGTTTGATGTATTTTGTCATGCAGGACAGTGTTTTTAAGTTCCAAAAAATGTGAATAAATGTTTTTCAACATTGTACAATCACTGTGATCAGTTCTTATGCATAATGCACAAGTAAATGTTGCACATACTTTTCTTAAAAACGCTGAGGTTATGCATAATATATTGTGTAAAAGTGAAATTCATTTAATATAAAAATCAACAACAAGTCCACTTTTATTAGTTCTATTTAATCTTGCAATGAATTTACTCGTGTGGCCCTCTTGAGATCAGATTAAGCTGTATGCGGCCCCTAAACAAAAATGAGTTTGACACCCCTGATCTACAATCACTGATCCTGGTTGACTGAAGCTCAATCGGGATAAGATGGAGTGCTTCTTCTGGTCAGGACTTAGTCTCTGTCTTGGAAAGAGAAGTCCAACTATCTTGGTGTCTTGCTCATTATTAATGGTGGGAAGGAGGAGGAGATGTATTGAGACTTCTTTCATGGTGATGAGGCTGCTGCTTCGCTCTGATAATTCTGATAATTGTGTCATCTTCTGATTCTAGTTATTCATACCTCTTCGTCAACATCTTTTGAGATTTGTAAGTTTCTCACTACTTGTATTTTCTTGGCTTTTGTCCAGCCATTGATTGGTACCAGGTGGAGGTGGACTATGGGGAGCCTGCTTTGTTGCACTGTGACGGCTCAGCCCTGACAGAAGAGGAGGGGGCGGTGTATTGGGAGTCAAGAGGGGAGGATGTGGCAGTCTTACGAGAAGGGAAGCCATGGGTTTCAGAACGTTTTAAGGTCAGGAAAATTTTATGTGTATTTTTCTGTTGATGTCGGGAGGGTTTTCAGTTAAACATCCGAAATGCTCGTATCACAAATTCCAATCTCACCATAGAGCCATGTTCAGTGAAAAGAAATTAATTATTTCTGCATTCTAGAAATCCAAAAAAAGAAAACTGAGCTGTTACAAAGCATTCGTATTATTTCCAGACGGAAGAGCTATGTTGATCAAATTAAAAGATTACTTTAAACCTTAATCCGACAGGGGTATGAATCATATTGGCCTTAAATGTATGAACTTCATGTCAAAGCAGGTTCAATAATTAAGATGCTTTTTGCCTTACAAGGCCTAATTACCACATTGGTGAGTTAGCCAATGACACTGAGTATCTGTCTGTGTTTAAAGCATAAGAAGACATGCCCTGTGGGTAAGAAACACTTGCGCAAGTCCTTCCTACACACCTGCTTAGCAAAAGTTGGACGACCAGCTAAGCTAGTGATAGCTCTCAGATACGAATAATAACTTGGCTGCACAGACGCATATATGTACGCAATATTCCTTTAAAAAATGAATATATTCCATTGGGTTAACATATTTATTCGTTATATATTTATATATATTTATATCACTTTGTTTGTGCACACTGTCTTGGCCAATAAAGCTGATTCCAAAAACATTACTTAATTACATGCTGCAATTTGCAGAGGCTCTGTCCTCACTAATGAAGGCTAATTTTCCCCTGGCATTCTAAATGCTTGCAGTGGTTTCAATGCTTTAAATATTTTTGCAAATAAGAATTTGACCACAAGGAGGCACTCATACACTGTGTATAGGGCAGAGGCCTTCAACCTCAGTCCTGCAGCTTTTAGATGTTTTGCTGTTCCAACAAACCTGAGTCAAATGAATGACTCAATGTCAGGCACCGTTTTGAAATTATTCATCATGGCCTTTTTAACACATGGTAAAAACTGGTATTCACCAGGGTGTGAACAATATTATGAGCCACTGTAGCTTTCTGGAAGCACATTTTTTAAAAGCCAACCATCTATTCAAAAATTAGCAACCTAAATGGCCTAAATGTAGTCATATATGTGAAATAAAACAAGCCTATCATTGACTAGGATTATTTTTCTAAATATGTCTTGTATTTGTACTGTCTTGTAATCCTGCTTGTTACTCTATACCTTCCAGGACCGGATTCAGCTGCCTGCAGATGAGCAGATCAGGGAGGGTAACTGGTCCTTGGTCCTCAGACAGGCAAAGCTCAGAGATGCTGACGTGTATGAGTGCCTCTTGCAAGAAACAAAACCCATATCAACTGTCTGGCTCTCAGTCAATGGTGAGTTGAATGGTGTCATGAAAACTTCCATGTTTTTATCATAGCTTACAAAAAGCAACAGCAGCTCATTTGAGCAGATGTTTTCTCTGGTGCTGACAAAAACGTTGCTTCAGAAACTTTATCTTTTTGATTTTCTAGCACAGCATATTAGCACCACTTGAGATTTAAAGGACCATTCAATAAATATTTTGTCTTCTATTGATTACCTTCAGACAATATCAAATTAACGCATTCATCAATAAATGAGGAACCGCCAGTTCCCACCTGGAGTGATTATCTACATTTAATTCTCTATATAGTTATGTGGTATGATTTAAATATTTGTAAGTCTGGTATAGCAAAATAACTTTACTACTACTACGGACAGACAATCCTATCCATTGGCTACGAATGTCGCATTACTCATGTCAAGCCACTACAGAACCAGAGACAAAGTCAGAAGTATCCTACCTGGGCTAAGGAGAAAAAGAGCCGGACTTCTGCTCACTGGTCCAAAGTCCTTATTTTAGATTACAGTAAGGTTTGCATGTCATTTGGAAATCAAGGTTTCAGAGTCTGGAGGAAGAGTGGAGAGACACAGAATCCACGTTGCTTGAAGTCCAAGGTGAAGTTTCCACAGTCAGTGATGGGTTTGGGTACCGGCTCAATTGCTGGTTGCTCCGAATGCAACATCCTGGTGCATTTCAGACTGAACAGAACTCTATGATGTCGGTTATCCCTCAAGATTCAAATTCCCAAACACAACCTGAGCGCCGTGTTGTGTGCAGTTCAGTGGAATGAGGAATGTCCAGATCTATATGTTGGAGAAACTAAACAACCCAAGGGATGAGTGATCAACGGCACTAAGGCAACCTGTTGTCAGGGGAGCCGAATCTGCACGTAAATCTAGATGTGCTGAACGGCACATCCCAAACAGCTTGGAACTTCTTCCTCATTGAATTAAGCAAGCTGGTCAGAAGAAGAACAAAAAAAAAATCACCTACACAAAGTCCAGTTGTCTTTTTCAAACCTTTTTTGTATTTGCCATGTCCTCCATGACTGAGAATCTTCACTGGCCATTTTCACCATATTGTCATTTTTTTTAGATGTACCTGTATGTAGGAGAACATCATAATGATACAATCACTATCTTTTCTTTCCATGTGCTGATGTGCCTCTCATCTCTTCTCTCGGCTTCTCACACTAGAGCCCGTTGTCCGCCAAGTCATCACTATACATGAGAAAAATTCTGCGGGACTATCATGCTTTATTAAGCCCGAGAGAGAACCGCTTCGGAGTATGTCTTGGACGTGGAATGGCAAAGTTATTTTTCACCACAATATGGTATGAGGTACTCCAGATAGCAGCTCACACATGTTACGTTATCTTTATCGGATTATCTGACAGAAATTTGCACACACACAGAGGACTAAGTGGAAATAACAAGGCAAACAACCGACATACTAGAAGCCGACCAACCAAACCATTAACTAGTAATCACTTCAATCAAAAGTATTTTGGATAAACAATATGGCATAGCCTGAAAGTTAAGTGGAAACTTGTGATCCAGAGGATCCAAGACATCAAAGTGAATCTGTTTGGACACAGCCGTGTTGTTACTAGCGGAAGATGTTTCTAATCTCATTTTGACTCTACACATATCTTCTGTTGTGTGATCAGACTCTCTTTTCCACCTCCAGACTTCAAGCTTTGCAGTGAATGAACACAATGGTTTTTTACACAGAGTGTCTGAAGAAGAGTTTTATCTTTATATCGAACCAACTGTGAGTCAAAATGGGACGTACCAGTGTTGGTATACAACGGGGTAAGTTTCATCAGCTCAGACTGCCATCAGACTGTTGAACTGTTGAACTCTAACTGGACTCTGCATAACACTTGCATCATTATTTTGCTCTACCAACGTTGCCGAACTCTTATAACCCATTTAAATAGCACACAATCGAACGTTTACTGTATTTTTGCACCATATTATTTTGCACTGCACCGAACTTTTTCATATTAATACCTTTTGCACCATTATTTTTTCACCATAAACATGGCTGAACATTCTTCTGCACACTGTTTTGCACACTGTTTTTCTCCTGCATTGTTACATTCTGATCACTGTTGCACTTTATATTGTAATGTTATCTTATTCTAACTGCAATCTCATTACACTGTCGTAAGCTGTATGCAACAAAATTTCGTTCTGTATCAGTATCTGTGTGTTTAAAGTATAGGAAGATGTGCCCTGTGGGTAAGAAACACTTGCGCAAGTCCTTCCTACACACCTGCTTAGCAAAAGTTGGACGACCAGCTAAGCTAGTGATAGCTCTCAGATACGAATAATAACTTGGCTGCACAGACACGCGTATATGTACGCAATATTCCTTTTAAAAATGAATATATATATATATACACTACCGTTCAAAAGTTTGGGGTCACATTGAAATGTCCTTATTTTTGAAGGAAAAGCACTGTACTTTTCAATGAAGATAACTTTAAACTAGTCTTAACTTTAAAGAAATACACTCTATACATTGCTAATGTGATAAATGACTATTCTAGCTGCAAATGTCTGGTTTTTGGTGCAATATCTACATAGGTGCATAGAGGCCCATTTCCAGCAACTATCACTCCAGTGTTCTAATGGTACAATGTGTTTGCTCATTGGCTCAGAAGGCCAATTGATGATTAGAAAACCCTTGTGCAATCATGTTCACACATCTGAAAACAATTTAGCTCGTTACAGAAGCTACAAAACTGACCTTCCTTTGAGCAGATTGAGTGTCTGGAGCATCACATTTGTGGGGTCAATTAAACGCTCAAAATGGCCAGAAAAAGAGAACTTTCATTTCAAACTCGACAGTCTATTCTTGTTCTTAGAAATGAAGGCTATTCCATGTGAGAAATTGCTAAGAAATTGAAGATTTCCTACAACGGTGTGTACTACTCCCTTCAGAGGACAGCACAAACAGGCTCTAACCAGAGTAGAAAAAGAAGTGGGAGGCCGCGTTGCACAACTGAGCAAGAAGATAAGTACATTAGAGTCTCTAGTTTGAGAAACAGATGCCTCACAGGTCCCCAACTGGCATCTTCATTAAATAGTACCCGCAAAACACCAGTGTCAACATCTACAGTGAAGAGGCGGCTGCGGGATTCTGGGCTTCACTGCAGAGTGGCAAAGAAAAAGCCATATCTGAGACTGGCCAATAAAAGAAAAAGATTAAGATGGGCAAAGGAACATAGACATTGGACAGAGGAGGACTGGAAAAAAGTGTTGTGGATGGATGAATCCAAGTTTGAGGTGTTTGGATCACAAAGAAGAGCGCTTGTGAGACGCAGAACAAATAAAAAGATGCTGGAAGAATGCCTGACGCCATCTGTTAAGCATGGTGGAGGTAATGTGATGGTCTGGGGTTGCTTTGGTGCTGGTAAGGTGGGAGATTTGTACAGGGTAAAAGGGATTCTGAATAAGGAAGGCTATCACTCCATTTTGCAACGCCATGCCATACCCAGTGGACATCGCTTGATTGGAGCCAATTTCATCCTACAACAGGACAATGACTCTAAACACACCTCCAAATTGTGCAAGAACTATTTAGAACAGAAGCAGGCAGCTGGTATTCTATCGGTAATGGAGTGGCCAGCGCAGTCACCAGATCTGAACCCCATTGAGCTGTTGTGGGAGCAGCTTGACCGTATGGTACGCAAGAAGTGCCCATCCAACCAATCCAACTTGTGGGAGCTGCTTCTGGAAGCGTGGGGTGCAATTTCTCCAGATTACCTCAACAAATTAACAGCTAGAATGCCAAAGGTCTGCATTGCTATAATTGCTGCAAATGGATGATTCTTTGACGAAAGCAAAGTTTGATGTAAAAAAAATCTTATTTCAAATCCAAATCATTATTTCTAACCTTGTCAATGTCTTGACTCTATTTTCTATTCATTTCAGGACGTATGGTGGTGAATAAGTGTGACTTTTCATGGAAAACACAAAATTGTTTGGTTGACCCCAAACTTTTGAACGGTAGTGTATGTATATATATATATATATATATATATATATATATATATATATATATATATATATATTAGGGCTGTCAAAATAACGCGTTAATTTCGATTAATTAATTTAAAAAAAATTAACGGATTAAAAAAAATAACGCAGATTAATCGATGTCGTATAGGGGTTTTCAATAGGTGAGGCGCGCCTCCCCTGGGGGGCGCCAAAGAGTCACAGGGGAGGCGCATGAAGACAGAGAAGAAGACAGCGCTGCCGCTCAACTCTGTGAAACAGGCCGTTTCTCAATATGCGTTCTTGAGCGTTCTCGTGTGCTCGTGTGCTCGTGACACGTCATCAGCCTCAGCCCGAGCACTGTTCCGATTGCCGAAAACGCCAAACCGAGAACGCGCCGAATTCCCTGGATGTTGTTCTCGCCCGCCCTCTTTATCGAGCATGCATCAGAGCAGACTTGTGCGTTCTTCAGACTGACCGCTTGCCCAGAATGCACCGCGGCAAGATAATTTTTAGGCTTTTTAGAAATTAAAAATGTTGTTTTAAAAAAATTTTCAATAAGATTTATTGTGGTGTAGTATATAAATAGTTTTGAATGTTAAAGAAATGCTAAAGAACTGTGCGTCTCATGACGTCACAAGAACGCTTCTGTTCCAATACACCATACATGCTGCGTGCTCGCGTTCTTGTCAAGTCCGATCTTCCTGTGTTCTCGCCAAGACCAGACTTGACGAGAACGCGAGTCCGTACTCGTGAATTGAGAAACGGCCACAGTGTAGCGATATTCGTGCCTTCTGTTTGAGCGCGCAGGAACCAATCCAAGCGCGCAGTGAAAGAACTCTCAACGCTCGAAACCGGTCTGGCACGGTCTGAAAAACTCTTCTCAACCCGCTGTCCTCGCGGTGAGTTCCATCTCTGCTCGCGCGCTACTTTGCTCGCGCACACCTGCTCGTTTCACACTCAACACCAGCTGTGCACTCGCTCGGCTGTTAAAGCCAATCACAGACAGGTTTTTTTCCCAGTCAATCAGAGTATGGCTTGCAAATACTGCATTCAGATGAATTAAATCCAAATGCTGCAGCCTTTGGCAGAAATTACTAAACATCACCGAGAGATTGAAGAAAAAGAAATAAAAAGTATAATATTTTAGCCTAAAATATTTAGGCTAAAGTATTTAGACTAAAATATTAGAGTTACTAAGTGAGCTGTGAAAAATGTTTTTGTCTCTTTTCTTTCCAGCTTCTGGGAGGTTATGCAAAAGTTTATTCTGATCATAATCATCATGAATGTCATTATTATTTAAAGAGCACTTTAATACGAGGTAAAACAAAATCCCCGTTTACACTACACCTAAAAACCGAGCCATGCCGAGACCAGTCCGAGCTTGGATCAGTTATCCAAGACAAGCCGACCCGTTTACACACAAAGCTTATCTCGGTTCCTTGGTTGCTCCTCGCCCCCTAGTGGCGATATGCGGTACTACCGCTCTCTGGGATTGAAGGCGGTAGCAGCAAAACAAACAGTGCGGCGCCCATAACATTCAGGAAGTTATGCTTGATATTGTGATATTTCGGTGTTTGAGGAGAGTCAGGGAAAGAAGGCAACCATTGGTGAATTTACTTGAGAAAGTTGGCTTTTTTGGGAAGTGGATGAGACAAACGAACGTCTAATAAGGATTTAGAGACGCAGGAAACAACATCAGACGCTGAGGTTCATAGACCCTTTTCACAGTGACGTCATGCAACTTCCGTTCTGCGGTGAAGCAGGGTATCTTTACTTCCGCTTTCTCCGCGAGCAGTGTTTTTACATAGGGAATTCACACAGTCCCTCACCAATCTACTCAAATTTCGTTTGGGAGACGTGCACAGACTGGCACAAAAGCTTTCGACCACACCAGCCTCCAAACTCGACAAAGATGACAAGTTCTTTGTGGAACAATACCTTTGCGATTATGAAGGTAAGAGCTTTGTCTTCTTAGCTCTGTTGTTAGCATAGATGCTAGGATAATGATAGTAATGCTACCAACAGGACTTTTGTCATTTATTAGTTTTCTATTT
Organism: Fundulus diaphanus; assembly: GCA_037039145.1. Classification (NCBI taxonomy): domain Eukaryota; kingdom Metazoa; phylum Chordata; class Actinopteri; order Cyprinodontiformes; family Fundulidae; genus Fundulus; species Fundulus diaphanus. Next base: position 16,722,852 of record CM073139.1, on the reverse strand, counting down.
CTCCATTATATTGCTACGCTAGCTTTATTGCTATATCAGCTTATCTGTTTCACAGCTTTTAGCCAATGAGTCTCACCAGGGATATAGTTGATGTATAATGTTGAGCCTTTTCATACTTTGTTTTGGAACAGTGTCAATGCTTTTGGCCACTTGGTCACAGTTAGAGCACGCTTTCACACCTCTATGAATAAAAATGAGGAGCCTCATTCCCTCCCGTTTTTTTTTTTTTTTTTTTTGTGTAGTATTTTACTGAGGTTGCAGACTTTGCAGTATCCCTCAAAATTCCTCTGTGGGTTCAGTGTGTTTCTCAGTCTCGTCAGTACATTTGGAGCCTCAATTAATAAAATAATTCTGCCCATTCCTGTTAAAACTGTGATAGTTTAGGACATCATAGACTGAGAAAGACGCTGTCAATAATGTTGAATGCACACTGCATGCACACTAATAATCAGTTCACTATAGTATTTATGGATTATGCTGCTGTCGGGGCAAACCCCTTGTGTCCTATACTGTTATTTTTCAGGAACTGACCAAAAAAACATGGATTTTAAAAAACTTCAGACATCACACTTCATATATTTTAGTTATTTATTACATAGATACTTCATAGCAGCTCTGTCCATTTTACCTTTTACCTGCCCTGTTTATCCTGCTGCCTTGCTCCGGTTCCCCTCTGCCTTACAGAAGAGCCTGCTGCCGAGCTCTGGTGGGTTCTCCCCTGAACTGTCAATTCTCTTCCGAGCTGTGGACCCTGCTGCCTGTTCCTGGTTCCAAGAAGTCTCTCTCCGGGCCGTCAGCTCCTGCCAACACCATCACCCTGTTCCCGTGCAGTTCTACCTCGCTGGTTACATCACCCTCCATCCCATCAAACCTTCAATAAAGACTTTCATTTTAAGTCCCGTGTGTGTGGTTCTGGGTTCATCCATAGACAAATTAGACTTAAACAACTTTATTTGTCATTATGTATGCACAGAGTGCGTACAGAACGAAATTCCGTTTGCATACAGCTTGAGAATTACAGCAGATTACAGGATAAAGTGCAGCAGTGATTTAACAGTAAACAATTGAAATGTAAACAATGCAGGAGAAAGAGACGGTGTGCGATCACAGTGTACAGGTGAGTATTTTTAAAAACCATTTGTATGTGCAGAAATTAATTTCTCAGATTAATTTCCTTTCATTAACAAATTGATTTTGACATCTCTAATAAAAATTTACGTGTTGAGCCACTGAAATTATCTTGGGAATAGCTAAATAAACTTATAACTCAATTATTTTAAGAAAGAAAGATGTTTAATTTGTTAAAGACCACTTGCAGAAACATAGGTGTCCTCGGAAGAGAAGTGCTGACTGCAGGCGTAAGTGCTGTTGCGAAGGATTTTAAAATTTGGCCCCTCGTCTCTTCTTATTGCTGTCACCCAATAGGCTCCAGTCTCAGCATCAGCCGGGAAGTCGTGAAAACTGAGATATGGAAAGTTTTTTTTGTTGTTCGAACACTGTGGGACACTGCAGTAGCAGTTTCTCTGTGATTGTGCCATGCTTGGTGGATATGATGCTGCTGAGAGATGGACACAAGGGGAGAACAAATAGATTAATTATAATACATAAAACCTTTATTTAACCAGATAAACTCCCATTGAGATTAAGATCTCTTTTTTAAAGGTTGATCTGATTAAGAGGTCAGCAGCACATGTCATTACTAATACAGTATAATAAAACAATTTCAGGCTTCTACTTAAAATATATAGTATTTTGCACAAAAACTAAAAAAAAAAAGTGCATTAATATAAGTGCAAATAATATTATGAAGAAAATTCATTATAATACACAGAAAATTCAGAAACAGAAGTACTGTCCAATAGACAGGAATGAACAAAAAGATTCAAATGGAATAAGATCTTTTTAATTCAGTGACTGCAATTATGTATAACACGTCACCATAATAAAGGAAGGGGAACAATGTAGCAGATAAATGTCTCTTTTTTTCACTCAGTGAAAAACAAGATTTATTTCTATAATAGCAAAGCTACAGTAATCATTTTATAACATCTACATCAGATTAATGACAGGTAAAGTAAGCTAACAAGCTGCTGCATGTTAGCTTTGATCTTCATGTTACAGTCCCAATCAAAGCATCTATATAACAGCAATGATCGCTACAAATACTAAGGAAAATAAAGATAGTCAATAAGACACGTTTAATATTGTGCTCTCAGTCTTACTTAATGAAATCACGCTGATTACTGATAGGTAAAAGTTTGGTAAGGTAAGCTAACAAGCTGCTGCATGCATAGCTCTCAACTCTCACGCATTGACCGTGTGACACACGCATTTCACTAACTTCACACGCTCACACGCAACACATGACATTTCACACGCAAACATGGAATTTCTCACGCATAAAAATCACAAAGCCCATCTGGGCTGCGGACGACAAAACTCCGCCTTCTGCTGAGCTGTTTCGGCTTCTTTCACAGCTTGTGGCCATCAGTAATTCCTGCTGCAGTTCTTTTTAACAGAGCAGCAGGAAGAGTGATCAGAGTTATGAATAATTTTAGTCTTAACAGTGGTGAAAGTGAGCCGGTAAAGTCCTGTACCGCGTACAAAGGAGGGGGGGGGGGGGGGGGGGGAGGGGGCGGGGGGAGCTGCGTCAAGATGACCGGTTCATTCAGAACCAGTCATGGCTGCACGCTGGATCATAAAACAGTTCTGCTAACCAGATGCAGTTTAAAACGCCACTTAGTCTGTTTATAAGTTTCATTTTTATTAATTCTGCATTTTTTAACCTCCGCGCTTGCTCCTCTCCCCCCTCCTTTCCCTCGGAGCAGGTGCTTTTATCACCGTTCACCATTCAAAACGTGAATCACTGCGTTTAATGTCCTCACATCAGTAGCAACGTGTGCCAGTTAAAGTCAGTAGGAGAGCTGTAGCTGTGTTTAACGCTGTTTCGTTTTTAACAACATAGATTCAGTGGTGCTTCGGTGGGCGTGCTGCCTTGCGCTTTAATTCAGGTGCGCACTGTTAAGGGTCATTTTAAAGAACTTGTAACATCAGGGGCTTCACCCCTGTTCCCTCTACAGGAGCCCTTTACAGTAATTATGCATTTTCCCCGCTGTTTATCCCTCGCACGTAGCGCACGGAGGTAAAATCCGCCCACCTCACCGCCCAGAGTGCACTGACGAGAGCAATAGAGATTTGTCTGGTCAGCGCGGCGACTGACTGAGAAACCTGTCGCTGTGAAAGGTGATAATGGTTATAAACTGTAACAGTCTAGAAGTTCATTGAGCTGAAAGGAGGGACACATCAGCAGCTGGATCGTGCGTAAAGACGCAGCGGGAACCTCTGTGTGCCTCAGTGTTGCTGCTGAGGGGATCATAAAGGCTTGATGAAACTCAGCCTGATTCACCAATCAGGTTATAGATCTACAATGATAAACAACCCATAGATGAATGTGTAACAGTATAATAATTCGGTCAATAATTTAAAACTACTTAATTTTATTCAGTATTATTTGAAAAATTGTGTATTTTTTATGTTTTAATCCATTAACTGAACAATAAGGTATTAATATGTCTCTTTCTCTTTTTAACACAAGTAATACATGTCTACTTCAATGTCTGGTGGGATAAAAATGAGATGGAGTTGACTCCACCTGCTCTTCCAGGGTCCGGTTAGCCCCGCCCCCAAAACAAGCCCCGCCCCCAAATTAGCATAATCTCACTCTTAACTTTTGATAAAAGTTGAGAGGTCTGTGCATGTTAGCTTTGATCTACATGTTACTGTCCCGATCAAAGCATCTATATAACAGCAATGATTGCTACCAATACTAAGGAAAATAAAGATAGTCAATGCGGCACATTGTGGTCTCAGTCTTACCTTATGAAATCGCGCTGATTATCAGTGAAACACCTCTTCACCTCCTGAATTTTCTATGTAAAAGCATGTAGCCGGAAGTAAAAATACCCTGCTCCGCTTCAAAACGGAAGTTGAGTGACGTCATGTGAAAAGGGTCTATTGCGCTGCTAAGCAGATTCATCTCTGGAAACCGTGTGGCACGGTAAGGAAGCTAGTATTATTATGAATGTCTGAAATTTGTCTGAATGGAGTGTGAATCGGGACGTGTAGCCAGACTGCCGGAAAACCCGCGGACAGTCAGCTGACTGTAAGGAGATGACGCGGTCTGCTCATGCGCTCTTTATCAGAAAACTGGGCCAGAAATAAAACCAGGCCGAGACCTAAGGCGTTTACACTACACTTTTTTAACCGAGCCGAGACCAGTCCGAGCTCGGTAACCGAGATAACTCTTGTGTGTAAACGGTCAGCAGACTGAACCAGACTGCGCTAACCATAACCGGACCGCGCTAACTGCAGACCAGCTCTTGGGTAGGTCTCGGCCTGGTTCTATTTTATCCCGGTTTCTGATAACGAAGAGCGCATGAGCAGACGGCGTCATGCCCTTACAGTCAGCTGACTGTCAGCGGGTTTTCCGGCGTGTCTGGCTGCACGTCCCGATTCACACTCCATTCAGACAAATTTCAGACATTCATAATAATACTAGCTTCCTTACCGTGCCACACGGTTTCCAGTGATGATTCTGCTTAGCAGCGCAATGAACCTCAGCGTCTGTCGTTGTTTCCTGCATCTGTAAATCCTTATTAGACGTTCGTTTGTCTCATCCATTTCCCAAAAAGCCAACTTTCTCAAGTAAATTCACCAATGGTTGCCTTCTTCCCCTGACTCTCTGCAAACACCGAAATATCACAATATCAAGCATAACTTCCTGAATGTTACGGGCGCAGCTGTGTGTGTTTCGCTACTTCTGCCTTCAATCCCAGAGAGCGGTAGTACCGCAGATCGCCACTAGGGGGCGAGGAGCAACCAAGGAACCGAGATAGCGTTGTGTGTAAACGGTCGTCAGAAACGAGGCTCGGCCTGGTAACTGGACCAAGCTCGGACTGGTCTCGGCATGGCTCGGTTTTTTAGGTGTAGTGTAAACGGGCCTCTACTCAAGAGCTGGTCTGCAGTTAGCGCGGTCCGGTTATGTTTAGCGCGGTCTGGTTCAGTCTGCTGACCGTTTACACACAAGAGTTATCTCGGTTACCGAGCTCGGACTGGTCTCGTCTCGGTTAAAAAAGTGTAGTGTAAACGGGCCTAAAGTGCCAAACATCAGAAATACATCAGATAAGAGATAACAACTAATAAAATGCTTGTTTGTTAAAATAGCACTAGGTCTAAATTATGTATAATTAGCCTAAAAAGTAGATTGGAATATGGAATATGTTGACGTCTGTTAAATTCAGGTTATCTTTTTTATTATCATTTCAGTTGACGTTTCCTGTTGACGTGAGTTCAGTTTGACATTGGCATCTGTTTAGTTCAGTTTGACTGCTGTTGAAAACAGCACTTTAATGTATCTAATGCTGATTATTCATTTATACATTTGAATTTAAATATTTTAAATACTTTCACAGCAAAAATTATATGCGATTAATTTAGATTAATTAATTACAGAGTATGTAATTAATTAGATTAATTTTTTTAATCGATTGACAGCCCTAATATATATATATATATATATATATATATATATATATATATATATATATATATATATATATATATATATATATATATATATATATATGCTTGCAGTGGGGCAGTGAGGCAGTTGAGCCATTTGAATCTAAAAGCTGCAGGACACCAGCCTTCAAAGATTTGAGCAGCATATTGCACCGAATCATTGACTTGCTGCGTTCACTCCTCTTGCAGGAGGATACAGTGACAGTGGAAAGTCGCTTGCATCGTATCGTTGATTTTGCAGCAATCCCTTATAGCAAGTGGAAATGCATGAATGCATTATGGGTTTTTTTTATGGATGTGTTTTAGCTTTTAGCAATGTACAGCACTTTGCTTCAACAGTTGGTTGTTTTTAAGCACGTTATAAATAAAGATGGTATGAAAAGGCTCCCTTTAATAAATTCCCTAGGTAAAAGCATCCATATAAAATCTTTGCGGAACCATTTGGTGCATGCTGTTTACTGAGACCGTTCATTCTTGCAACCAATACAGTCATCGTCATGCATTTACATGTCAACCTCATCTCTGCTGGCATTACAGGTAAAAGCCAGTAAATTAGAATATTTTGAAAAACTTGATTTATTTCAGTAATTGCATTCAAAAGGCATAACTTGTACATTATATTTATTCATTGCACACAGACTGATGCATTCAAATGTTTATTTCATTTAATTTTGATGATTTGAAGTGGCAACAAATTAAAATCCAAAATTCCGTGTGTCACAAAATTAGTATATTGTGTAAGGGTTAAATTTTGAAGACACCTGGTGCCACAAACTAATCAGCTGATTAACTCAAAACACCTGCAAAGGGCTTTAAATGGTCTCTCAGTCCAGTTCTGAAGCCTACACAAACATGGGGAAGACTTCAGATTTGACAGATGTCCAAAAGGCGACCATCGACACATTGCACAAGGAGGGAAAGACATAGTGATGGTGAGATGAAGCCTCATGAGGCATTGAACCACTTGAGCCAACTGGTTCGAGAAAGGGTTCATTTCTTGATGCTTCATGTGCACACAAAACCACCTACTGGCCAGGTGTATAATCACAGCCAGCTGGATCTTAACACGTGTGATGCATTGAATTTTTGTCTATTATGGCTCTTGGGAATGACTTCACAAAAGGTGTAGGACGAAATAATTTGTCTACATAAATTTTGTATACACGTGTATAATAAAACATTGTTTGAATGTATTCTCTGTGTGTAATTATTCCCAAAATAGTAGTGACGTGATATGGCATGGTGTGTAATGTTTTTCAGTGACTCTAGAAAAATGGCATGGGCTTAATCAGGCAGAGGACAATGAAAGTGCTTGTGGAACTAGGCAGTGGGTAGTGAATAAGCTAATGCTTGTGTAACTTGGATGATTTCATGCATTTTTATTAAGAAACAACAATTTCTCCACAGTTTTTGGTTTCAAATGATTTCTCTTTTTTGATACTACTTCTCCAGCCTTTGAAAAGACACGCTCACATGGCACAGATGATGCCGGGGTGCATAAATTAATAAGTGCAAGTATGTACAGATTGGGGTACTGTGACCAATGATTAGCCCAGTACTATACGGTCCCACATTTTCCCCTCAGCAGCAACACTGAAGCACACAGAGGTTCCCGCTGCGTCTTTACGCACGATCCAGCTGCTGATGTCTCCTCTCTTTTCAGCTCAATGCAATTCTAGACAGTAACAGTTTATAACCTATATCACCTTTCACAGCAACAGGTTTCTCATCTCAGTCGACCAGACAAATCTCTATTGCTCTCCTCAGTGCGCTCTGGGCGGTGAGGTGGGAGGATTTTACCCGATGGTGCGCTGCGTGCGAGGGTTAGGGGGGAAATGCATAAATAAAAACTGTAAAGGACTCCTATACAGTGATCATAGGAGCTGACCGGTCTGAGATCAGCCTCCTGATGTTACAAGTTCTTTAAAATGACTCTTAAAAGTGCGCACCCAAATTACAAGTAACGTAATTTTGCGCACCTGATTTAAAGCGCAAGGCAGCAGCACACCGAAGCGCCACGGTTCTGTTTTGTTTAAAACAAAAGATCATGAAACACAGCCATAACTCTCCTAGTGACTTTAATTGGCAAACTTTGCTACGGTTGTGAGGACATTAAACGTAATGATTCACGTTTTGAATGGTGAACGGTGATAAAAGCCCCTGGGTTCGAGGGAAAGGAGGGGGGGAGAGGAGCAAGCGCTGAGGCACAGAAATACGGTGTATGTAGTAAAAAAAATGCAGAATTAATAAAAACAACTTATAAACAGACGTAGCGTTTTAAACTGCATCTGGTGAGCAGAACTGTTTTATGATCCAGAGTGCAGCCATCACTCGTTCTGAATGAAGGCTGGCAGCAGCTCTCTTATCCCACCCCCTTTCCTCCTGTGTACGCAGTACAGGACCTTACCGGCTCACTTTCACCACTGGTTAAGACTAAAATTATTCATAACTCTGATCGCTCTTCCTGCTGCTCTGTTAACATGAACTGCAGCAGGAATTACTGATGGCCACAAGCTGGGAAAGAAGCTGAAACATCTCAGCAGAAGGCGGAGTTTTTATCGTCCGCTGCCCAGATGGGCGTTGGGATTTTTATGCGTGAAAAATGCCATGTTAGCGTGTGACCGTGTGAAGTCAGTGACGGTCAATGCGTGATAGTTGAGAGCACTGATCTCCTATCTATCTATCTCTCTCCTAAACTCTCCAAACACCAAACTAACTGTCTCAAACTAAATAACCACTATCCAAACTCTGCTATCCAAACTATCAAAACTCTATCCACTCTCTCAACTGACCGCAACTCGCCTACAACAACCCACATTTTGAATGGAGCCTGTGGGGTTTCTAAAGCTGTCAAACCCCGCGCCGAAATCTGAACCACTTCCCGAAGCAGTCACGTGGTACAGCCGGGCAGCGAGGCTTCGGACGTCATCGTTTTCGGCTCCTCCCCTAAATGAAGCAAGCCTCGATACACGCTTTGCGGACACGACCCCTCCATTACTCGATACACGCCTCGAAGCCTCGGCACATCACGTAACATCACTAGAAAGACACAAAAGGTTATTGCTGAAGAGGCTGGCTGTTCTCAGAGCTCTGTGTCCAAACACATTAATAGAGAGGCAAAGGGAAGGAAAAACTGTGGTCAGAAAAAGTGTACAAGCGCCCTAGTCAAGATTGTGAAAAAAAAAAAAACCTTTCAAAAATGTGGGGGAGATTCACAAGGAGTGGACAGCTGCTGGAGTCAGTGCTTCAAGATCCACCACCAAGAGACGCCACTGTTGACCAAGAAACAGCGCGAAAAGCGTCTCACCTGGGCTAAGGAAAAAAAGAGCTGGACTGCTGCTGAGTGGTCCAAAGTCATGTTTTCTGACGAAAGCAAATTTTGCATTTCCTTTGGAGATCGAGGTCCCAGAGTCTGGAGGAAGACAGGAGAGGCACAGGATCCACGTTGCCTGAAGTCTAGTGTAAAGTTTCCACCATCAGTGATGGTTTGGGGTGCCATGTCATCTGCTGGTGTCGGTCCACTCTGTTTCCTGAGATCCAGGGTCAACGCAGCCGTCTACCAGCAAGTTTTAGAGCACTTCATGCTTCCTGCTGCTGACCTGCTCTATGGAGATGGAGATTTCAGGTTCCAACAGGACTTGGCGCCTGCACACAGCGCAAAATCTACCCGTGCCTGGTTTACGGACCATGGTATTTCTGTTCTAAATTGGCCAGCCAACTCCCCTGACCTTAGCCCCATAGAAAATCTGTGGGGTATTGTGAAAAGGAAGATGCGGAATGCCAGACCCAACAACGCAGAAGAGTTGAAGGCCACTAACAGAGCAACCTGGGCTCTCATAACACCTGAGCAGTGCCAGAAACTCATCGACTCCATGCCACGCCGCATTAATGCAGTAATTGAGGCAAAAGCAGCTCCAACCAAGTATTGAGTATTGTACATGCTCATATTTTTCATTTTCATACTTTTCAGTTGGCCAACATTTCTAAAAAATCCCTTTTTTGTATTAGCCTTAAGTAATATTCTAATTTTGTGACACACGGAATTTTGGATTTTCATTTGTTGCCACTTCAAATCATCAAAATTAAATGAAATAAACATTTGAATGCATCAGTCTGTGTGCAATGAATAAATATAATGTACAAGTTACACCTTTTGAATGCAATTACTGAAATAAATCAAGTTTTTCAAAATATTCTAATTTACTGGCTTTTACCAGTACTTTGTTGTTCAAGCAGATTGTCAGCTTATTCCTTTATCATTAACTCACTTCTCAGATTTATGCTTTCTTTCTGCACTTCTGAATGCCTCTTTAGTCTCTCTTTTAATTCATTTTATTAGACATCATAATCTTAAAAGTGGAACATCTTACCTGCTCTAATGGGACATTGGCATTAGGATTATTGACATAAAACATAAAATGATTCATATGATCACTATTAGCAACCATTTGTTTTATCATTTTTAGGGAGTCTGGTCCTAAGCTTGGAATCCCAGAAAGTTACCTAATTAGCGTTATTCCTGCTTTTGGTAAGATTCATTCCTTTAAAAAGTAAGAGCTGATTATCTGCAGGACAGTATACTGGTTGTTAGATTTGCAAGAAACAAATGTGGAAAGTTTTGACACCCTCTGAAACAGACGCGGACGCAGAGGAGACGAGCACAGACGACTTGATGGGACCTGTCTCGCTCTGGACAGAGGAGGTGACTACTGCTGGAACTCTGGAAACATCTACTGATCATCTTCATTTGGAACTGTCCACCCAGACAGTGAACGGTGAGTATCCCACAGTGACCAGGGAGTGAAAATAAATATGATAAACACAGATCTTTGCTTTTACACTCAGTTATGGAGCCTGGTGAGACATCCACTGTAACAGAACAGATCAGGACATCCCATGAAGGGGTGTTACTCCTTTCAGATGAGGTTAACATCGTTGAAGCCACTGGACTCCCCACTGGGTTTCCACCAGTTCTTCTGGAAAAATTCACTCAACGGAACCAAGGTAGAATGGAAATATCATCAAAACCTATTTAATATCAGTCAAGCGATTCATAACATTATGCAGAAGGCTAAATAATAATACAGCAATATTTTCAACTCTAATTCCAATGAAGTTGGGGTGTTGTTTGAAATGTAGATAAAAAGCAGAATCCAATGATTTGCAAATCTTTTTCGACCTGTTGTTGACAGCGCTCCAAAGACAAAATATTTCAAATTCAAATTGATCATCTTTATTGTCCTTTTGCAACTATTCGCTCATTTTGAACCCAATGCCCGGTCCAAAGAAGATGGGACAGGGGCAACAAAAGACTGGCAAAGTTGAGGAATGCTCCAAAAACACCCGTTTGAAACATTCCACAGTTGAACAGGGTAAATGGAGACAGGTCTCATGGTTGGGTATAAAAGGAGCATCCCCAAAAGGAGGGTGGGGTGTTAGTGCTAATGGGTAACCTGCACCTCTGTGAATGCATCATTGATGCTAAAAGGTACAAACAGGTTTTGGAGCAACATATGTTGCCATCCAAGCAACGTCTTTTTCATGGACGTCCCTGCTGATTTCAGCCAGACGACACCGAGCCACAGTTCTGTACACGTCACAACAGCATGGCTTCATAGTAAAAGAGTGCGGGTACTAGACTGGCCTGCCAACAATCCAGACCTGTCTCCCGCTGAAAATGTGCAGCCCATTATGATGCGCAAAATGCATCAACGGAGACCCGGGACTGTTGAGCAACTGAAGTTGTACATCTCGCAAATCTGGGAAGTAATTCCATGTGTAAAGCTTTACCAACTAGTGTCTTCAGTTCCCAAACTCTTATAGAATGCTGTTAAAAGGAAAGGTGATGTAACAGGCTGCTGTCCAAGATTTTTGGGAACCTGTTGTGGACATAATATTTTGTCAATATTATGTCAAAGTCTTGACAGAAGTTCCACCTTGGGATTGGATGAGGATAAAACTACTCAAACCGGGACTGGATAATTCTACACTGGTTACACCTCTGTTGTTCTTGAAAGAGAGCCGAGCTGAATGTACCGTTTCCCTAGAAAATTAAAGATGCCTGATCGTTTCTGCATTGTGCTTCCAGATGGAGGGAATCTACTTCCCGAGGATTTCACCAGCTCACCGCAGACAGAGGTCCTTACGGAAAAAGAGACGGTTTCAGATAATGGTCAGTCGCCTCGCAGCTTCTCAATTAATGCTGGTGTAAGGGATGGAGAAAGATCATGACCTGTTTTCTTTATTTCTTAAACCCTCTTGCAGACAACTTGGATACAACCTGGAATGTTCTCCAGCTTGAGACTTTCCCATGGATCCGTGTTGGACTCATTGGTGGCGTGTTGCTGATCACAGCCGTGGTTCTGTGTGTTCTCGGAGCTCTGGGGCACATTTAACAGGAGAAGGAGGAGAAACGGATCCCCCTGGATGTTCATTTGGGTTAGGGGCTAGTTAGTGGAACAGCAGCCCGTAGAGAACATGGTTAGCGTGGAAAATGGATCTCCATGGGAGTAGTTGGGACCTGCAGAAATGGTTGTGTGGAATTACTGAATTGACATTGCACTGTCTTTGTATGTCAGCCAGTGAATCTAAAATCTGGAGTTTCCAGTTTTGGACTGAGCTGCACATTCACACATGTAAACAAAATTCTTCTAGCAAGCTGATCATGCAGCAGCTTTACACTAAAGAGAGCGGAGAAGCCCCAGATGATGTTGAACATCTGGAGGACATTGGGGCTTTTTAAAATAAAGAAAAAAAAATACAAATGGTCTCTTGACTTCTTTGAAGTTCCTCACACTATCTCATCACAATGTCCTTACCTGCTGCAACACTGTCTGAAAGCCAGGTTATGTGTTTTATATACCGACGATTGTCACAGCCAGCATGTGCACCATTACTTTTTAAAGCCAGCAGATTGTTCTGTTATCTTGTCCCATCTCAGTAGCGATGATCCTGAGCATGTGTGAGTCCTCCTTAAAGCTATATGTTTCCAAGACAAAGTAAGTGGTTACTGATCGTCTCTGTCGTCCTATGTGTGGGCATCTCTGGTGAGAATGCTGAAGTTGTGAACCAGTATGAATATCCTAGAACTGTTCTGGATGATACTTTGGACCTTGTGCTGACATATGGCACTGATTGCGAAGAATTATCAGTATTTCCTCACAACCCTGTCCTATCTCATCAGCTTTAATAACCTTTAAGTTCAATTTAACTGAGTTCTCCACCCCCAAAAAATGTTTCATTATAGTAGATCTTTATCAGATCATGCTCTATCAAACTTAAAAGAGTCTGTCCCACTTTTAATTTCCTCAGTATCACAGAAATGCCCAGCAGAGGGCAGCAAAGTTCTTTCTTCCCCTTCATAAATTGATGCTGTTGTTGACGGTGTCACTTCCTCGTTGCATTTTGCATTAGACAACATAGCCCTCCTAAAAAAGAAGGTAATTATTCACAGGAAGCTGGCTCCCTGGTTTAATTTAGAGTTGCGTTCTTTCAAGCACAATGTTAGGAAATCTGAGAGAAATTGTGCTCTACACATCTGGAGGAATCCCACTTCTTCTGGAAAAAAAGTCTACTGTTGTATAAAAAACCCTTCCCAGAGTTAGAGTAGCACATTTTTCATCATTAATAGAGGAGAATAAAAATAATCCTAGGTTTTTCTTTAAAACAGTTTCCAAACTTACCCAGAGTCAAAGCTCTGTTGATCCACCCATTCCCTCAGCACTCAGCTGTAATGACTTTATGGAATTCTTCATAAATATAATTGATTATATATTGATATTTATCCATAAATACTGACTAATCCAATCAATTACTTGATAACATCAATACCTGAATGACTTAAAATGTCCTGCTTTTAAATTCTGACAGCACAGAAGTTGTCATCTTTGTACCAGAATCCTCAAAGAATAAATTTCTTAATCAATCACTTAATCTGGATGGCATTAAATTAGCTAACAAAGTAAAAAGCCTTGGTGTTATTTTTTACCAAGACACTTAATTTAAATCCCATATTAAACAGGTTTCAACGGTATCCTTTTTTCACCACTGGATTATTGCCAAAATTAGAAATATCCTGTCCTGGGGTGATGCTCAAAAACTAGTCCATGTATTTGTTACTTCAAGGCTGGACTATTGTAATTCTGATTACCTCGTATGTTCCTAAGGCTTAGGCTGCTGGAGGACATCGGGGTCTATTTTTTCTTAACTCTACTGAGTTCTCCTACAGTTCTCCAGTTTGCATTATTCGTTATTTCAACTTTTGTTCTCTCTGTCATTTTTCTCTTCATAGTAGGTACACCTGGTCTGATGTTCTGTTAGCTGTGGCATCATCCAATGGAGGTAGATCATCCGCTATTACCATACAACATAGGAAAGATTCTTGGATCAATGTGTGCTTCTTTGCTTTTTGTGGCTCTGCTCTGTCTTCTCTAACCCCCAGTCGGTCGAAGCAGATGACGGTTCACACTGAGCCTGGTTCTGCTGGAGGTTTTCCTTCCTGTTAAAGGGGAGTTTTTCTCTCCACTGTCGCTTCATGCATGCTCAGTATGAGGGATTGCTGCAAAGCCATCAGCAATGCAGACGACTGTCCACTGGGACTCTCTGCAATCTACTGGGTTTCCTTAGATAGGAAACTTTTTGACCAATCTGTATTATTTGATTGAATTTGAGATGACGTGTTGTGATTTGGCGCTATATAAATAAAAATGTCAGCTGAGATGCAGTCATTTCTGTACTGGGAGAAGTGGAGTAGGGAGAGAACACACCCTTATGGTGCTGATGGTTATTGAGCGGGAGAAGATGCTTCCAGCCTCACCTGCTGCTGCCAGTCAGTTAGGAAGCTGGTGAGCTGGTACTAGCTGGTGAGCTGGCACTGTAAGCTTGGTGAACGTCTTGTGGAGTATGACTGTGTTGATGGTGTTTAAGGCCCAGCTAAAGTCAACAAACAAAATCCTGGGGCATGACCTGGATGGTGGAGATGAAGCAGAATGCAGTTTAGTCCCAAATTGACTGCGACAACTGCTGACCTGTTGATCAGTAAGCAAACATTAGGGGGTCCAGTAGGGTGCATTTGATGTCCTTCAGATGCTTTAACACCAGTGTCTCAAAAGATGTTATGACCACAGACATCAGGTCGATAGGTCTGTTGTCATTTAACCCTATGGTGGTGTCTTACTTGGGGACCGAGATGATGATAGAGCATTTGAAACAGGTTTGGTAAGGTTCTGTGTGCTTTAGATTTCCATAGATGATGGGTTTGATGGTGCTCTGGGGAAACATCAAAGATTTGGAAAGTTCTTTCTAATCCCACCCTGACTTGTACAACTTTGTCCCTGACTTGTTTGGAGAGCTCATTGGTTTTCATGGTGGGATGCGTCTTGCTTAGTGGTGCTGCTGCTTTTGGGGCCTTTCAGAAAAGGTATCTTTACACTGACAGATCATATGGCAGTTACATTTCACACAGGTGGACTTCATTTCATTATTTGACTTTGAAGGTAACTGGTTGCACCACTTGTGTTTACTTAAATTGTTGTTTGTTTCTCATTTCACTTGGAATTACAGGTTGGATTGTATCAAAATTCACTAAAAAACAACAGGAGCAATAGTTTTATAAGGCACTGTAGTTTTATTTTACTTCACTTTAAAACTATTCAGATTTTAAGCACATAAACGGCATTGATATTTATTATATTAAAGGTAACATTTGATTCAGACTTCATATGACCTACAGCTAATCTTTCATGAGGCTGACCAGTACAGTTAAAAAAAAGAAAAACTTCATCTGCATGTCTAATTTTAATGTTGAAAGAGACACAAGCTTAGCCAACACTGATTCACCAGTGAGACAGTGATCCAAATTCACATCAAAATGGCTGCAAAAGAGAAAAAGCAAGAGATTACAATGCCTGTAATGCTGAGGATTTAAATGTAATATCATGTACTGCCATAAGATGGCAGTCTGCATTCCCAATGTCTCCAACCCAATGGCTCTGCCTCTGAAATGAAACTGAGACAAAACCTTACTTTAATAATGTGGGGATGTTATTTTTTTTTCATCTGGACAAGGGAAGCGGGTCAGAGTCGATGGGAAGAAAGATGGAGCTAAATCCAGGACAATCCTAGAAGAAAACCTGATAGAAGCTGCAGAAGACCTGAGACTGGATTGGAGGTTCCAACAGGACAACCATCCTGAATGAATCAACGCAGACTTATGTGTACCATTATGGTCCTTATATGGCACTTCTATGTGTGATTGTTTTAAAGTGAAGTAAGCAGAAGATAATTTATCGGTATAAGATTACTTGTAGCCAACTAAAACCACAGTGTTCCCAAGACAAGCAGAGGGATTACTTAAATTTGACTTGACTGCTTCACTGTTCTTTACTCTGGGTTAGTTGGTGAAAGAGGTCACACTCTGCACTCCAGAACCTTAACAGTGCTGTTTTTAATGCAGTATATTACACATAAAATGTTTCTTTGGCCTAAATGAAAGATGGCGGCTTGGGTCCGTTTAAGATTATCATGAGGGAGATCTGTCCACTTTAGTCTTGGCTCAGTGTGTGTAATCTGAGGTGTGAAACTGAGCTGAAGCTGTGGATTATTGATGCCTCGCTACCTTAGCAGGGAGCATGGCCGAAGCAAGCAAGGAGAATTCTGTCCAGCTGATCTTAACCCATATGTGTGTGTGTGAGGTGCCAGCTGTGTTAGTTGTGTATGTAATGACTCCAAAGGGAATGCGGACGCAGCCAGCAGGAACCTACC
This sequence comes from Fundulus diaphanus, assembly GCA_037039145.1. Taxonomy (NCBI): domain Eukaryota; kingdom Metazoa; phylum Chordata; class Actinopteri; order Cyprinodontiformes; family Fundulidae; genus Fundulus; species Fundulus diaphanus. The sequence continues at coordinate 16,706,511 of CM073139.1, read as the reverse complement.
GCTACCGTGCTGCTGTCTCTCCAGCCCTGCTGAGCAAACCGAGCTGATCAAAATTTGATGAGCAGATCTTAGTAACCTGAGATGTGACAGAAAACATGGTGGCTCCCCTTTGTGCTGGAGTTCGGCTGGTTCTGCTCCTGAATGGAAGCAGCAGGGTTAGGTGGTCCTTACAGACTCATAGTTCTCCTCTGACACAGTCAGGCCACCAACATACACAGGATCTATGCGTCAGAACTGAAACATAGTGGCTTCAAATTGAGTCATTTTCTGTCATTTTCCAAGAAACTTGGACTTCTGTTCTGGAAAGATGATGCACATATCAGCATTGAATCTTTTGGTAAATGTAAACAAGTTTCAAGATAATTTGCACTAAGTGAACACAGACGACTGAACACTGAACCTCTGCTTTGTTACCAGAGCCAGAGAGAGAGAGAGAGAAAGAGAGAGAGGGGAAGGAAGGAGGGCTACCTCTGCTGTCCCATGTTGCTGCCTTTCATCCCTGCAGCGCACAGTGCAGAGGGACAGCAGCAGCTCCACATGGTCTGCTACTAGGACTTAGGAACCATCATCCATCAGGTCAGATACACCTTCAGCCTTCTAACATTTCTCCTCACTCTTTAAACTGTTATCATATTCTGTTTTTTTCTACAACTATGCAAAGACTTGCTGGACTGCATATTGCCCAGTCCATTATTGTCACAAACAAGTTTCAGTATGGACGAATGGACTTCTGATTTCATTTATCAAATCGAAAGTCAAATTAGGTTTTTCTTTCTTTGGAGAGATACGATTAAACTGGGAGTGAAATCAGAGTTGATCTGTGTTGCGTTCAGCAATGTTTTCAGCTAGAAGCAACAGCTGAGTAGAATTTAGGCCGCCCTGTACCAGTGGTAGGGCAACAGACCCATCGCATGATGCCACCACCACCATGTTTGACAGTATTGTGACCAAATAACTAAATCTTTCTTTCATCGGAACATAAACCTTTTCCTCAGAAGGCATTTGAACCTTCCATCCATGTAGACTGCAGCAGCTTTCCATTGAACTTGATTATTGTTGACTTTGGAGCAGGGGATTCTTTTCTGGTTTGCACCCTCTCAGTCCACGTTGACGTTACTTATGTAGATGCATGTATTCCTGTATAGCTGATATGTACAATGACTAGAAAAAAAAGGTGCATCCCTTCTTCTTACATTGAATTAAGTCCAATATATCATGTGGTTGAAGTATATATGTGACCATGCATGGATTAGAGCAAAATTACAAGAAATTCAAACCCGTGCATCAAATGTTGATTTTAATATTGCCATAGTGGAATGCCATATTGTCATTTACAACTCAGCTGGACTCCGTGATGGTAGGCTCTACACCTCTGCATGCAACTCTTTAAGCGTGTTTCAGTTGAGATCATGCTGCTGATTTGGCTTGCAGAGAGGACCGGGTGCCGCTGTGGAGGTCAGGAGGGAAGGTAGCAGGGATTTGGGAAGATTAGTCGGCTTAGGCAGCTTTTCAAAAAGACCGAAGGACAGCAGTGAATGTGGGAAAACACAATGGAGAAGCAAAGCTGCATCCAGATCAGCTTTAACAGTGACCCAATGAGGCGCAAGCGGTATAATCACACTGCTATTGTCTTCTTTACTAGTCATCAAATGTGGCGACACTGAAACATGCAGAGGTGGGACAGCAAATGCAAGATTCCCACCATGTCATGGGACATCGGCTTACAGCCTAAATCTAGCAGCACGGTAATAAAACAACCAAGCCTTTAGAATCATTTCTATAAAACATAAAGAGGACAAAAATACACAAAGGATCCATACTGCCATTACTTTTAACACAGATGAAGCCAAAATAAAAAAAAGATCCGTGGACAGGTCATTAGCCACGGTGACCACGTCTACAGGAGTTTACTAGTGCAGGTTGGTGCTCTGGAGCACACAGGTGTGAGTTGACATGATGCTGACATTAAGACATCAGCAACGACTTCAGAGAAGCAGTTACTGCTGCAGATTTGCATGGGAAGGGTCATCAGTTCATTTCCAAAACTATTTAAAGTAAATTGTGGAAAACATGGCAGACTCGGCAGGAGTTCTAGCAGATTCAGTCCCAAGGCTATGAAGTAAAAATAAAAACTGTCTCAGAGTCTGCAGGCCTTAGTCAGCAGGTTAAAGGTTAAAGGTCATGAGACGGTGATTAGAAAAAGACTGAAGGTGCATCGCTGTTTGGAAGGGTGATTTGGAATGATGACAGGAAGGCTGCCAACATACACAGGCAGCCTGCGACTCTTTGAATATGGAGATGAAACAGGTTTAGCCCATAATTTGGACAGAACCTTGAAACTGCTCAAGGAATTATTTTCAGTCACTTTAGATAAAAACAAACTTCTACTGTAAAATTAGGAATCTGATAGATTAATTGGGTTTTCTGTCACATACACACATTTCCAAATAATTAGCATTACAACGGTAGGACCTGCTTACATATAATGCTGGCTTTTATCCTTGAAACTTTAACATGACAAATGGTAAAGGACAGAAAAAACACTGAACAGGGAGAAAGCAAATTGTCCTTAAAAAGAAGAAGATACAATTTAAAACACGTGTCTATACAAAACACAAGACTTCTGGAACGGTGCCCCTCAGGCAGATGAGGCCAAGTATAAATGTTGGAGCATAATGCTCAAGGATGCTGAAACTACAAGTGGATAAATGAAAGTTTTCGGATATTGGGCGTATTAACCCACACTATTGATTATATTGTCCCCCAGCAAACTACCAATATGGCTGAACGGGGTAGAGTGGAATACTCTGCAACCAGGAGAGGGGGCGGAGTTTGAAGGGCCTCCTCTAGATTTAAAGAGACAGCACTAAAACGAGTTGCTCTCAGACACATCTCAGGAAAGGGGTAAAAGACAGGCTGTGGAGCAACAATAAAAAGCAATTCAGACCAAAGCCGTGCAGTTCTACTTTATATTGACCACAGCTGAATGATCTCAATGTGAAAAGGAAGACATTAAAAACTATGATATGGCTCCTTTAAGGGTGCATTTCCATATTTTATTACATAAACAGGTAACAGCGTTGGTCTTATATAAAAATGGGAATATATAAATGTCATTTGTTATCTGATTATAATTTATTAGCTAACCCTATAAAATGTTTGACAAGCTACATTTATACACTCTGACAGTTTTATCGCTGCCTGTTGTGTTTTCCTACCTAGATGGCTTTGTAAGACAGCAGGAAATGGCTTCCACAGGGAGTGGCCTCCGTAAGTCACGTCAAGCTATTTTCTTTTCTCATATGATGCTAATAAGTGATGGCAATAAGGATACATTTTACTGATTTTGATTGCTGAAAAAATAAATAAACAAAGGTCGGATCTGTATGTGCCGTTATTCTGGAGTAACGGCCATTCGTCTGAACATTTTATATTTTTTGTCTTTTATTTTTCTCCTCAGGTATTCAGGGGGATGAAAACCTTCAGTCAATGTTGGTGGGGACAGTGATGAGGAAAATTAAGTCTCGTACTTGGAAAAAGCAACGATACTTCAAGCTACAGGATGACTGCATGACCATCTGGTACAAGTCCAAGAAGGCTGGCAAAGCCCACTCCACCTGTAAGAGCTCAAGGTTTCTCTATATTGTTGAAGTCTGCATGAAAGGCAATCTCTGTCTTGCGTGATCTATTTTCAAGGGTTTGTATTATTCTGGGGGCAATCACCAGTCACAGTTTTGGATCTTGATGTAAAGGAAACTGCAATTTGCGCTCTTACTTTTGCCCTGCTTTTGTGTGCAGTTTCTGTGAGTGATGTGGAGGTAGTCCGAGAGGGCCATCAAAGCGAAGTACTGCTCAGCATCGCAGATGAGTTCCCTGCCAACCGATGCTTCACGGTGGTGTTCCGTGGTCGCAGGGGAAACCTGGACCTGGTGGCCGAGTCAGCTGAGGAGGCCCAGTCCTGGATCAAGGGCATTAGGAAGCTGATTGAGAACCTGGAGAACATGGGGGAGAGGGAAAAACTTGACCAGTATCCTCTATTCAGGGTTTGCTTTCATGTGCATCTATTTTTAATAGAGTTTGCTAGTTTTGGTCCAATGTGCACTATATTGCCAAAAGTGCACCATCACCAAATAACACATTTGTGTAATACTGGGTTGCTTTCAGGAGTTAATTGAATTCAATCATTGAACTGTGATGGGATCCTGATCCTGGTGGAGCAGTTATATCCAAAATCCCTATCACCAAGTACAATGCAAAGCACAGCATGCAGTGATTCAGCGGTTGTCAAAACTAGACTCGAGAGCAGTGGAGACATGTCCTCTCCAGTGATAATCTCACCTCTGTCCAGAAATCTGATAAATGAGTCATAGTTTAGTGGCTGCCAGGATCATGGTACTTGCCTGACTGGAATATACCAAGTGCAGTTTGGTAGAAGGGGGAATTATGGAGTGGGGTCGTCTTTCAGGGGTAGCCCTTAGTCCTTTATTTCCAGTAAAAATGCATGTAAATGTTGAAGTATACCAAGACGTTTTGGACAATTTCATGCTCCTTACTATGGTGGAACGATTTTGGGATAGCTCCTTCCTGTTGTAATGCAACTGTGCATTGGTGGACAAAGTAAAGGCTAAAAGGGAGTTTGTTGGGGAGGAACTTGACTGGCCTGTGAAGAGTCCTGACCTCAACCAAACAGCAACTCCTTATTGGATGAATTAAAACATTGTGGGAGTGCTGGGCCTTCTTATTGGATATCAGCACTCTGACCACACAAATTTTCACAAATGGGGTGTAAAGGGAAGCTTCTCAATAATCTTGGCGATACTGTGCATCTCCTTACCAAGGTTAATAACTAATGTAGATTCAAGAGTGACTTGTCAATGGTTGTCATTCAATTTTCCCAACTTTCAGCACAAAACCACAACAGACTGTTGCTTCCTTAAGCGCTGTTCCCAGATGGATAGGTGATTGGTTCAAGAAGGCCGACAAGAATAACGATGGCAGGATGAACTTCAAGGAAGTGCGAGATCTCCTGAGAATGATGAATGTGGACATGAACGAACACCACGCCCATCGTCTCTTCACAGTGAGATCCTTTTTAAAAAAACAAAAAAAACAAACAGATGTGTGATTGTGACGGTGACTCCAGGGCTGCAACTTTGCTCATTTTCTTGTTTGCATCAGATGGCAGATAAATCCCAGACTGGTGCCCTGGAAGGTGATGAGTTTGTCTTGTTCTACAAGATGTTGACCCAGAGAGAAGACATTTTGAAAATCTTCCAGGAGTACTCATCTGATGGTCAAAAGCTATCCCAGAGTGACCTGGAGGACTTCCTGAGAGAGGAGCAGTTGGAGGGGCGTGATATCCAGCACCGTGCTCAGGAGCTCATTGATCGCTATGAGCCGTCAGACACAGGTACGTAGTCAGGAAAATTCGTGAGTTGCCTTTGTCTCGCAGTCGCTGACCTCATCAATTCTTGTTGCATTCCAGCCAAGCTACTCAAGGCTATGACATTTGATGGCTTCTTGATGTACCTCGGCTCAGCTGAGGGCTGTATCTTCAGCCCGCAGTGCAGGGGCATCTTTCAAGACATGAGCCAGCCGCTGTGCCATTATTTCATCTCTTCCTCCCACAACACATATCTGATGGAGGACCAGCTCAGAGGACAAAGCAGCGTGGAAGGGTACATCAGGTAGCTCTACATGAGATAATTTGTGCAATATGTAGAGTTCGAATGTGGGAAGGTTGAATAAAGTGTAAGTTGCTATCACTGGGAGTTAAGACATTGAAATTTCACAATATTTCTAAACTGAAGTGTACCTAACAAAAGGCTCTCTGTTTTTGTGTCAATTGAAAAAGATAGTATAAGGTGAGGATGTGGAAGCTTTCTGCCTAACATCTGGTTGTATATATATATCTAATGACGGTGAAGTTAGTGTTCGCTTTGAAGCTTCCCATTGGGGCCTTGGTAAAAAGCTATTCCCAGTTTAAACGTAGACGATTTTTCCAGAAATCTATGTAAGAAATACCCAAGTCTCTTTTTAAACAACATGCATGCGCAAGACCATCTTACCTGGTCTTCCTCTCCTCAGGGAGATCACGTGAAAAAAAAATCTCTGCCCTTTGGACTGAATGGCAGGGATTGTTTAGTGTTTTTACAGGCCTGTAGCTCTCACAGAGGTCTGATTTTGTCTCCTTTTTCTGAATACATAATGTATTGACTACTCTACTAGGACTATTTCACCCAGTGTAACAAAAAGTGTTTCTGAACAGAATTACCAACTATAGCTTTAAGGCATCTGGATTGCATTTGATCCTACTTCCTACACCCAATGTGATGTGGATCTTTTTACATTGACCAAAGATTTGGTGTAGTTAAAACAACTGTTGGTCATCTTAGTTTCCTCAAAATTATTATTTAAATCTGGAAACTTAACTCAATCTGAGTACAACCATACTATTTTAGAATCTGGTGCATTGTACAAAGATTTATACTTGCCAATTTTATTTGGAGCAGAGCGGAGAACATGCTCGTTGATTCAGTGGTAAGGAGATCTGCAGTGACCTTACCTGTCTTTAACCTAAATTGTCCACAATTTTAATGAAAGCTCTGACGTCTAAATGCTCCAGAGTGATTAATTCTCTTTCATTACTCAAATATTGGGATTAACCTAAGAGATAAGCTCTAAAGCGATGTTTTATGTTTTTTTTTGGTTACCCAACCTAGACGAGTGGATGAAAGATGGATTTGTCTTCACCATTTAGGGCTCTAAATCGCGGCTGCCGGTGCGTTGAAGTGGACTGTTGGGATGGTGCCAGCGGAGAACCCATCGTCTATCATGGACATACATTCACCTCAAAGATCCTCTTCAAGGATGTGGTCAATGCTGTGGGAAAATATGCCTTCAAGGTAGCATCATCTGTGTCATTTAATGTCTTCAATGCAAAGATTTGACAGAAATGATGCTGGGCTGAAACTTGAACATAAAACTTCAATATTGCCAGGTTATTGATTTTAGTTTTTTTAAACTCCTAGCTCCAGATTATAAATCTCTTTCCCACTGTGGTGTATCTGTTTTGTAGGTCTGTGGGAACATACACAGCTCTAAGTGAAGAAAGCTCAAGCATTGTATTTTAGTGCATTTGATGATGTAGCAAATGTAATGTGATCTTCATCTAAGCTAGACTGCCATGAAATCGTAGAACAGGTTGAACAGTTCTGCAGTATGAGGTACTGTAATTCTCAAGATTTTAGAGAAATCATATAGTTAACCCTGAAATGACTCCTGGTAGATTGTGGTTTAAAGTACTCTTTGAATTTGACCAAGACATTCCTTTAAAAGAAGTGATATTAATATTTTGGAGTGGTCTACTGAGAGTTCTGACTTGAATCGGATAGAGGATCTTTAAAGGGAGTTGAAGACTGAGCTGATAGTGGGGAGACGTGGAGGTCATCACTGACAATAAATCATCAAAATACCAAAGAAACATCCAAAGCTACTCAGCAGCTATAAGAAGGGTTGGGTTGCCCTAATGGCTTATCCATGCAGAGTTGCTGGTGCTTATCTCCAGTGGCCATTGGGCGAGAGTTGGGGTAGACCCTGGACATGCTGCCAGTCAATTACAGGGCAACATAGAGACACACAACCATGCACACACACTCACACCTAAAGGTAACTCAGAGACAGCTATCAACCTAACAGTCATGCTTTTTGGGGCTGTGGGAGGAAGCCATGCATGCACAGTGAGAACATGCAAACTCCATGCAGAAAGCCCCCAGGCCAGGATTTGGACCTAGGATCTTCTTGCTGACCCACTGTGCACCCCACATGAAAAATCCTTCTAAATCTAAACCAGGGGAAAATGTAACAGCAATGATTTTCTGAAGATGTTACAAAAAAGCCAGCTTAATTTTTATCATATATTTTGAATTTAGCTTCCCCAAAGTTATATCCAGTAAGACTTCCCTTGCCCAGTTGTAGAAAGACACCTCTTGAGCATGAGCTTGTTGAAATGTAAACACATCCTATGGGTGGTGGTAGGCCACGCAGGCTGCATCAAACAGCTTCTTTGGAGGATTGGCTGATTGTGAGTCTACCGGGCTAACTTTCCAAAAACTCTGAAGCCTGGGAGGAACAGGAGCAAACCATCTTCCATGCTAATCAACAACTGACAATCTGGTGCAAAATCTAAAAGTAAACTTCGTTCTTGGCAGAGCTAGAGAGGACCGATGAACCACAGCTGATCTGGTGGATTGAAACAGCCAGAAGGCTCAACCCAAGGTAACTCCACGTAGAGCACCAGACATTAAAAGAGTCTGTTGTGAAAATTCTAGACTATTATTCTGCAATAGCAAAGCTTTAAATCCCACTGATATGAATATTTGATGTTACATATTATATGAGTTATTTCAGTTTGCTAAACTTAGGTAAAACAGATGGCATCTGATCAGCTTGTTAGTTTCCATCACTCTGTGGTTTTATTTACTTTCAAACAAGCTCATAGTAACGTTGATTCTTTCTACTGTTGGAAATGGGGATATTTGCAACAACAATGTTCATGTATTTGAGTGACCACTACAAGGCTCTGTTATATCAGTCCTGTAGAAAATTTGTGGGCAGAGCTCGCACGGTGTCAGTGAGTTGGCGACCCAGTTACGCTAGTTCTGTCATGAGGAATGGGCCAAAAGTTTAGCAAACTATCTTGGGTCTAGAAGTGCCCTCAAATATTCATATAATAATTGCCAGAGTTAATCATAAATAAAGGCCCCTGCTCCTGCTGATTCAGCCAGTCAGGCATGCCATAAGTTTAATGACTCTTTATCAGTGAAAACAGGAAGTCTGTACTGCAGAGCGTCAATGGTTCTCTTACCCACATGCATCCCTCCATCCATTGTTTTCCACTTGTCCAGGATCCGTTCTTTCGGTCATGACCCATGTCTCATGACCAAAGGTGAGATGCGATACGAGACTGAATGGTAAAGAGGAGGCTTTGCTTTTCTCTGGTCAGCTTTTTCTTTACCAAGACGGACAAGTGTATTGCCCACATTACTGAAGGCAAGGCCCCAACCCCCTATCCAACTGCTGGCAGCAATCCACCTATGCCTGGTTGAGAACCATGGTGTCAGACATATAAAAGCTGTCCCTCATTCTGGCCTCTTCAAATATCTCTGCAGACTGCAATCAACCTGCACTGAAAAAAGAGCCACCCAGCTTCCTTATATACCAGCTTGCTGGTATATATCTTGCTTTTAAGATACTGGCTCTTATTCTCCAAACCTAACAGATGAAGTCAGAAGAGACCACACTATCCACAACAGGCATGTTGGACCAAAGCTTCCTCAAGAAGTATAGTCTAATGAAGTCCAGTCTAGTCTGTTGTCCAGGTCAAGATCAAGGTATTTATACAGTATTTTAATGCTGGTCATTCTATTTATTTATTTATTGTTTAATCAGATCACAGGAAATGTTACGCAAAATGAAGGTGGTTTTCGCTTTGTGCATTTGGAAAATGTAACTTGTCTTTTTGTGTTGCTGTTGGAGTAATGGCTTCTTCCTCTCTGGCTCACCTTTCAGTCCATACTGGTACTGGATTGTTTCTTTTTTTTTTCTTTTTTTTAACGTGTCCTGTCTGGCAGTGTAGCATAAAGAATTGATGTCTTAATGCCAAAAAAAGCCCAACAGATTTACATTCACAAGTGGAGCCTTACTGCTTTCGCCATAGTGATCCGCTTGATTTATATACGCAAGAAGCTGTATTAGTTTTTATTTTGGGACTATTTAATGTTCACTGAACACAAAAACGGGAAGATAGAAGAGAAAAAAAGGGAAGAGAAAAAGATTAGACAAAATGCTAAAAGGGAGAAAATGTGACAAAAATAGAGGAGAGGAAAAGGAGAGAGCAATATAACATCCTCGGAGTCTGCTTCTACACCTGCAAAGAGAGATATAAAAAGAACAGCAAAACAAACTGTTAAAGTATTAGAAGTACAAACAACCAACACCTTGATAACATTGCTGAAAAATACATACTATTATTTAAAACGAGATGTATAAATTGACAGATAAAGCTAAAGTTTTTCTGTATAGAAGTGAATCTGTAAGCACCTGGATACGAGCACCTGTAGGAGTATGCTAGAGTGTACTTGTGTATGTAAGGTTTATCCATAAGAAAATGCTCAATAATGATTGTGAGCAGAAAAAGACCCCAGCCCAGACCCTGACTAGGTGGCCTGCTCCTCCTCCATGCCTCAAACTCCGGGTGGCAATCGGAGAACAGGGGTGTGAAAAAGACCTCGAGCCTGCTTCTGTTAGTCTGTAGCAACAGTTAGTCTACAGCAACAGAGATGTGTTTATTTACATGATTGAACATTTTGTTAGCTAATTGCTGTAAACAGAATCCTTATTTTATTAAAAGGGAACATTGGGTGGGTTTAAAGTGACCACAGTTACAAACCAAATCTCAGTGGAACACCTTTTAGTCAAAGTGTATGTTTAAGCTATTAACTTACGTGAATGGGACCAGCTGTTTTGGGAAATGAGCAGTTATAAAATAGTTTTAGTGAGCAAAGATAGCAAGAGGGCTTAAAACGGATGCCAAACAATGCCTTGATCCATATCGTAATTTGTGAACGACATCATGACCTCTATCTATATTTGTTTTACTCATTAAAGACAAAATATGATCAATGCATGAGACAAGTTGAACTGAATTTAGAACTAGTTCTTGTTCGCTGCAGCTTGGGAAAACTTGTAACTGCATGGCAACAGGTCTATTAGATTCCTAATAGACCTGTTTCTCACACTATATTGCCCCATGCTTTCCCTCCAACAGGTATCGGAGTATCCAGTAATCCTTTCAATCGAGAACCACTGCAGCGTCGACCAGCAGCGAGTCATGGCCCAACACCTCAAGCACGTTCTTGGTGACAAGTTGCTTAAATGCATGTTGGATGGCAGGGCCCCCGTAGGGCTGCCATCTCCTGAGGTGAGCCATGCAGCAGTGCTCTTTAATGGTGCATTTATTTGAGAACATAGCTGGGAATTGGAGTTTAGATGTTCCTCAACAGCGCTTTATTTTTGTTGCATCAGGATGGTGCAAATGCTGTTGCATCTTGTCTTGGAAAAATGTACACATCCAATGACACTGGCATGGAGCTTACTTGTGTTAGCCTGTGCAGCAGTGCGGTAGGGTTCATAGCTGGTGAGGCACTGACGTCATCAGAGTCAGATTTACAAATATATACACTCAGAGTAGACTCATTGCAAAGTGCTGAAGGAGACTGATTGAGCCAAATAAATTCACCAAGAGACATGGAAAAAATATTGATTCTTTGATGAAAAAAAATAATACTAAATTATTTGTCATTTGATGGGTAACAGTTTATGAGTTATGATGGATTTCTGCATTTGTAACACATTCTAAAAATATAACACACATTACGCACATTTCATTACAAAAACAAAACATGAATAATTAGGGCCGTCTTACCTCTACTTATCCACCTTATTTTCGAACGCGGAAGTAACTATGGGTCCAACTTCCGTTTTTTTGTGCGGCACTTCCGTTTCAGAGCTTCCCTCGGCCAAATAACATTAGTTTGACAGAAATGATAAACTGTCGCGGCAACATTGTCAAAAATTGCAGAGCGATCGAAGTGGCAGGTCAGTACCACAGCCTCAAACTATTCATGACTGAGAGGGTAACATGAAGAAGTGGGCTCATATAACGAACGAGGACATTTTAACCAGTTTGTGTCGTCACTTGGTGCGGACGGCTCTGCAGTGCGACTTTACCGACGCGAACCTCCGCAGTGGAAAAGTTGGCTCGGTGTTAATAAATATGAACATGGATGACCTGGTATTCATGGAGGCTGATGTCCGTTCAAGCCAAAGCAAGTCCGACGTTCACTCTGCTGGATCCTGACTACATTAACCGGCTCCACCGAGACGACCGGAGCGCTCCTGTGCTGCGGCTCCAGGGGAAATCATGCAGTGGCAACTTATGGAAGGTAGGCTAATGAATCGTCTGATTCAAAACATCCTAGCTGTTGCCTCGTTGTGATTAGATTGCTGCTCAGTTAATTTTACAAAGATAGCAGTGTTAAATGTTTGGGATTGAACTAATGTTATAACAGTATATCAAAACATTCTGCCCACTTCATGTTTAGGCTTGAAATTTAAAATTTAAATGGATAGTTAAAGTTGTCACTATAAACTATCCATATTTTTATGACACCAAGGACTGTAATATAAAAAGCTTACCTGTGTCTCCTCTCCTCTTGACGTCTCCTTGTTTTTGTTTTTAATGGAACTTCGCAGCCCAGACACTTTTCTGGCGACGTGTGCTCTTCTGTCGGTCTTTTGTCCACAAAATGAAAAGAATAAACATACGGCCGCTTCGGTGGTTTCTTCAGATTTAAAGCTTTTAACCATAAGGCGAAGAGATTCCTCATTCTTCGGCTGAGGGTGAATGAAGTAGGGCTCCCCGCATCCGCAGCTCTTGTTTACGGTCGATGATTAAAACACTCCTTCTCCACATAAACCTCTCTTTTACACGCGTTATTATAACAACCTCTAACCGTACAAACGATCCCGGTCTTCCTCGAAGCCATAAAGACAAGTAATTTGAGACGAAGTAGCTGCATGAGTCGCTTTTCAGCAAGCTACCCACTGACAGGAAGTGAGCGGCCGGAAGTCTTGCACAAAAAAACGGCAACTCGCTGGCTCCGTATTTCCGTCGAAAATAAGGTGGATAAATGAAGTCCAGGCGGCGCTCTTTCTGAACAAAAATGTTGGTCATTTTCCGGTAAAAGTTCTCTTTATCTTCTTCAGTTTTAAAACTCTCTCAGTCTCAGTGGAGATCACTGCCAGGGAGGAAAGCCTTCCTTGATCAGTCCTGTTCCGGCTGTATGTTTAGAGTCTTTTTAGTGCTTTACTTGTTTAGCAAAACTCGCTAATAATACATCCATAACTTGCTGTGACTCTACAGTTTTGGGATCACGAGCGGTGCCCCTTGAGCACCCCCTGCCTAGAGGCCAAGGAACTGCCGGCCTCACCTACAACCAGTTATTTGCCGGTTATGATCGCGCAGCAGCACGAAAACATGTTACCTGCACACAGTTTGATGACCAAAACACAATTCGTAATCCACATATGTTAAATTGTGGAAAATCAGTTCATAACTGTTTGAACAATTGAATTTATGATCTAGAGACAGGAAGATGCATTCACAGAATGGAAGCCAGCGCAGTCAACATGGGATTGCGCAATCCCAGGGGAGGCCAAGCTCGCTGCGGCCTCATCGGCTTCGCTATCAAGCGCCACCAAGGATTTACATGAAAAATAGCGAAAAGTCTGCGATTTTAAAGAGAATATGATAAAAAAATGAGGAAATTAGATAAAAAAATAACTTTTATTACAAATTTATATTATGTTATCATTATTATATATTTTCTTTTTTTCCATGATGACAAGTGAGGCCTGGCCTCACTTGCCTCCCCTGACTGCACGTCACTGCTGTGCAGTGGCCTGTGTGTTTCTGTTCTGTTTTCGTTTCAACATCAAAGTCCTTCAGTACTTTACCACAAACAAGTTGCACCATAGTGCTCCATATTGAGGAACAAAATAACTGATAGCTAAAAAGAGCAAGATATCAATAAAATAATTAACTTAAAAAGATAGAAATACAGCAGGCAAGATATCATGCTCTATTTATTCAAAAGCCAAAGAGTAGAAGTGGGCCTTAAAAACGGTTTGGAGATTATGAGCAGCTTGCATATGGATCAGTATATTATTCCACAGTGTGGGGCTCCAACAGTGAAGGCCTTATCCCCTCTTCATTACTGATTGGACATCAGAACATCTAAGAGCAACTGGCTGTTTGACGTTAGTGCTGTTCTGAATGCATGCCGTTATACAAGATCCTTTAAACGGGACATGTCCGGCAAATGCCACTTTTGTAGCCCTTAAGTACATTATCTTCTGTACTTGGAGTCTGAAAGAGTGTAGAAAAGTTGAATGCAGTCTGTCCAGGAGCTGCGCAGATATCTTTATGTCCTGTTTGTAAAGCTGAGGGGACAGCTGCAAGTTTAACTCCTCCTGGTCAGTAGGTGACAAACTTGTGCTCTCCCACTCTCGTTCCAGTCATCTTTGTTTCAGAAGATGCTAAAATGCTTAAAAGCGTGTTAACCCTCGCTTTGCTTCTTTTGGTCCGCTTGAATCTGAGAAATGACTGACTGAGGTTTTGGTAAAACTGGTCACCTCATTGAAATCAGTTCTGTGGAAGAATGTTTCAGGATGTTTTATCATGGAAGTGGTATGAGTTTTATTCTGTCTGGTGTTCAGCAGGAGCTCTGCTGTAGTCACAGTACAATGCTTCAGCTTGATATCAGAGAGGTTGAGGCAGCAAATAGTGGGACTTTTGTCAGCTTCTTGGGTCATGTTGTCCTGTTAATATTTAAAACTGGCCCCCCAACTATTTCCCACCACTATCTCACTTCAAAAATGTTAATTTTTCCTCTCATTTCAACAAGAATGATTTCATATGTAATTTGAAATTAACACAAATAATTCTGAGTCTCTTCTATCTGATCTTTCTTAGGAACTCAAAGGGAAGATTCTTCTGAAGGCAAAAAAAATTGGTGGTTTAGAGGAAAGCTTCAATGGGACTGTGGAGGAGTCTCTAACAGGAGAGGTCAGTGAAGAAGACGAGGTGGCAGAAATAGATGAAGATAATCTACATCGTGAGAGCATCCGCCGCATAATAAAGGTGAGTTTGCTTAGATGTTCAGCGTCTTAAACCCAAACTGCCTATTACACAGTCTGATAACCACGAGTGATCTACCCACAAATTCATCAGTTTTATTGGTTTTTAAGCCGTTGATGACATTTAAATCAGGAAGTGGGCTGTAATGAATGAATTAAACTTTTTTTAATAAATTAAGGTCATCCTCAATAGAGACACTCCAGTTTGATTAAAGGCATCAAAATAATTGATTGCTGTCTGACCCATTATATTTTCTGGATTATTTCAACGTTTTCTTTCATTTTAGTTCTCATTGAGGACATTCACTGTATCCACAAACAAGAATGAAATAAAACACTGACACATGTAGAGTTAATTGTACATATATCTTGTAGCTGTTAGGGGTCCCCACAGTTGTCTGTTGCAACAGCAAACCTGCTATGCTGTGGTATGAGAAGGACCCAAAAGCTGACACTGACTGTGGCAAAACAGAGCTCTCTAATAATGATATAATAAGGAAATGTACAGGGAATCACAGGAGGAACAGGTTATGGGCAAAGGCAGAGTAACAGACAACAAAGGAACCCAACAATGAACAATGAAAAACCAAGACCTGAAATGCTGAGGCTGGGGTGCAAGATGACAAAGGAATCAGATGAGCTAATCACAGGAGATGTGGAATGGCTGGGGCAGAATGAAAGCAGGGAAGCTGAGAGAGGGAGACTAATGCAGTCAGAACTCAGAAATTATGACTTCCAAGTTGGAAGAATTTAGTGGAACTGTACCTAAAATTGGACTTCCCAGTCCAATTTTAGATTGGGGAAGTATTGGGGGAAGTATATATTACATCCCTCACTTTAGACCTTTTCATTTGCAAAAAAGTGCTAAAACCATGAATATGCACTGCTTTGTGTTGGGCTATCACATTCACATCAACACTAACACGCGCTGAAATTTGTGGAAAACGAAAAAATTAGGAAATGTTCAAGGGATGTCATACTGTTGCAAAGGGACTGCAGCACTTTCATGAATTTCCAAAATAAAAGTAAAACATAGACAAGCAGAAAATTTAATGTTTTAGATTTAACCAAGCTTCTTTGCGATCTTTTGTTTATTTGGTTATTTGTCGTGTTTACTATAAAATGTTTTCATTGAAAAAGTACTTATCACAACTTAACATTTAGTTGAAAGGTGATTATCTCCAGAAACCACTGCCAAAGATGTGGGGTTCACTCTGGACAGGTCGCCAGGCTATACCAGGGCAACACAGCGACACACGGGTTGGACAAACACACTGGGCTGGTCCCTCCCTATCCCTTCATGAAAAATAAAAAAGGTTTGAAAGGCAGAGAACACACAGACAAGCTGTTGCATAAGGTGATCCGCTTGCACGATGGTGGCCCACAGGGCCAGAACCAGAATTACTCTGTCCTTGGTGACATAAGCCCAGAAAAGGACCAATGACAAGCAAATCATTCAGCTATGAAAACATCATGACTAATAACAGGCACCCTAATCTTTCCAGACTTAAACCAAATAAAAATCTTCCACTCTGCAGGCCCCCTTAACATATTTTATGTTTCAGTTCATTACAAGACAATTTGAATAAGACTAAATGTGAATAACTTTTTTGGAAGGGTCGAAAGAGATGGCTTCTCCTTTAAAAAACATTAACAGAGGTGAAGAACAGATACTCCATTTGATATCTAGTTCTTTATTTAGAAATGTTCTTATCTTTTTATGTCTGGGAAAGAAAGTGATTCAGATGTACTTCAACCATAATATGACCCTTGTTCTACTTAAAAATATTTACAAAAACGTGCGAGAAGAATTCAGGACACCCTACCTTTAAGCAGCTAGTGTCCCCACAGGCGGATTCCCATTTTATTCAAGCTCCCTCTGATTTTATGATGGAGAGCTAGCCAGGTCCTGCTTCGGCAACACATACCATTATTACTAATCTGCCGTGAGATTTCAGATTTCAAATCACTGGTATGTGAGCCTGACTAAAGGATTGGACTAGGGATGCACCGATATGAAAATCTGGGCCGATATCGACATCTGATGTTAATATTGCTGTTGCTATTGCTGTACGATAACCGATATTTACCAATGTGTGTGTGTGTGTGTGAGTCTGTGCGTGTTTGTGTGTATGTATATATATGTATACATATATACATACATACATATATACACACACACACATTTACATCTCTGGGATAAACAAATTTTGCATAATTTTGTACAGGCTGAAAACTATGCTAACTGAATTTAAAAAACAACAACAACATTATCCTGGCTGAAATGCATTATTGTCACTGGCATGTGGCCAAAAAAAGCAACAACAAAAAAATGACCAACCCCATTCCCTCACCCTCCTGAAACACAGGCACAAAGAGCAACTAGATGAAAATAAACAATGGTTGTTAATATTGGCCCAGTTTTACTTAACGGACCGATATGGCTATTTAAAAAAATTAATCATATTGGCCAATATAGATGTTAAAGCCGATATATCGTGCATCCTTAGATTGGACAGAGGGCATCGATGTTCCATCACCAAAGGCCCAGCACACTGGGAACAAACACACTGAAGTTAAAGACGAAAAAGGAGGCATTAATCTTGGCAGCACTCTTAAAGCCTCTTAAAAAGTCAATATACACACGTTTGTCTCCACTTTTTGGTACGTATGAGACATGTACCCACTTCCTGTTTAGTTAAAAGTATCAGAAAAGCAAGAACTGCCACACCAAGACCCATGTCCGTACATTCCCCAGAGGTGAAGCCAGTCAACCTGGACAGCGATATACGCTGTGAAGTATCCTTGCCCTTGGTTTAGGTGTCTGCTGAGATGGCTGTCCCTCTGTCTTATAGGCAGGTGAAGGTGACAGTGTTGACGGAGGGCAGGGATGCCCTCACAGATTGGCTTTCATGTGAAAGCAGCCAGGGAGGCAGGCATGCATACAGAGGTGCTCCGCCGGTCTCGCTGTGATGAACGTTTGATCCGAGCGCCCATGAAAGGAACCATGTCGGCACGCCTCCTTGGCATTGCGACGGGGGTATCACTTCCACTCGCAATGGGATTGGTTTTCAGTTCACGCTATCACGTGTTTGGCCTGAAATAACAGTGAGCTGATTATAAGACACAACTAGTTCTGGGGTCTAATAAAAAAGCCAGAACAACTTTGGGACATAAATCTTCACATTAGGACAAGTCACATTATTAATCACAAGGTTCTCAGTTCATACAGGCATTCAGTCCACCATTCATAAAATAAGCAAATCAAATACCACGTCAGTATTCTCACACAATTAAATTAAATACACATTGTAAAATGCTGCACATATGTACAACAACATACAAAAATATACACATTTATCCCACTGGCTGTATTCAAAGGAGTTCTAAAGTCTTCCTGGCAGCGGTGCACTGTGCATCGACAAAGAAACGTTGGTTCTGACCCAGAGCATGTGTATTAGCACGCACACTATTCTTAATAAACAGGATAAAATATGTGTTTTAAACATTAGATATTTTGACACAAAGTGATTATTTTATCCTTGTCTGAATTACATTTAAATAGGTTGTAAGTAAAGAAGTGAACTTCAGCTGCATAATGACGACGGGTCTTATCCAGGTCGGTGCCCTCAGCTTTACACTGGAGTCTGCAGTTTCACATTTGTTTAATGGCAGTCCTGGGAAGTGAAAAGACAAAGAAAAAAAATATTTTTATTAATTACTCTGCCTGTGTCTAAAGGCAGCAATGGAGATGCAGATTTATCCATTTCAGTGTTTGTTCGTGCAGTTTTTTTCAGCTGCTACAGTGGCTGTTTCTCTATGGATGGTTTATGTGTACTAGATCATATATTCACATCGTTGTGGAGGACATTTGACACCCTTCTTTACACTTTGGCTCTATTTCATTGAGATATGTCAGCATTAGCTGATAGAAAGCTCTCTTTTGGTCCCACTGCAGCGCTTCTGGCCTTGATACCTGATCCATTGCCATACCTTGATTCTTATCTTTTTAATGCCTAGTAGCATTGAAAATTAAAGTGCTGCCAGAGGAAAGCCTTTCTCAAGACAGCTCTTCCAAACAACTCATAATTATTTCATGCTTTCTATTTCTATTTTCTAATATCATGAACTTTAACATCTAACTGAAGCCTTCAGTGTCTAAGAGGTCTTCAACATGGGGGTTGTGACCCCTAATATACATAAAAGTTTGAGATAAATGAGTCTTCAATAATATCCTAATTTGTTTAGTAAAACTGTGTGTCAAAATTTCAACCCAAATGGGAAAAAATGTTATCAGAATATCTATTTAACGTCAAGGTTGTGTCTCGAGAAGAGCCGTTTCTTGCTTTACCCAAACTAAGAGGACCACATAAATGTCTATGGAGCCCGATGATGAATGTTTAGCCTGATCTGAGAATTAAAATGACCTGTTTTTATTCATTGTACTGTGAGTTTGAAATATATATCAAGTATATACTATTAAAATAAACCTCAATACTGAGCTATGGCTAATGTTTTTAAATATGTTTGCAATATTCAGCTGCAATTGTTGGATTCCAGTGACACACCGACAGATGTCAGTGGACAGGGAAGTAATTGGCAGATACCCATCCTTCCCATTGCAGTGGATATGGATGACAAAGGACATTATTGTTCTGAAAAGAATCTTAGTTACCCAAGGAGCTTTGACTTTGCAAGAGAATATCTAAAATATGATTAAGCTCCTGGGATGTAAACCAGAGGGAACTTGCGACCCTCAACTCTGTGTGGACCCCCTCTGTATACTGAAAACTGCCTACACTCATCCTGCGACATTTATCTTTGCAGGGAAGAGCCTCTCAAACCCAAAGCCCATCTAAATCTTCCATCAGTCATCCATGGGACAGGATAGCCTCACTGGTTGTTGCCTTAATCAGCATCAGCCATGATGGTGCCAGCAGCAACCTCATTGATGACTTTGCTTCTAGGAAAGTCAGAAAGCAGATTTTAGATCACCGTGTTAAATACATTAATCTGACATATTTACATGTTGGTTACAGGCTATCACGTACAACTGCTATTGTCTTGATCTGTGACCTTTGGGTTTCGCTGACTTACTTTGGTATTTGGATCGTTTTGCGCTGTTGATAGTTTCTGGTTTTTGTCCCTCACTCCATACCATACCTGGTTTATTGTTTGCTTTCCCATTCTTTTTTTCTCTCTCTGGTGTTCTGCTCTGTGTGTGTTGGTTTAGATTCCTATTTAAGTGTTCTTCATTAGCTGTTGGCGTAGCTGGATGTGTTCAAGTCTCTGTTAACTAGGCGCACTTCCTCAGCTCTGGTGTTCAGGCCCTGCTTTTCACTGATTAGTCTCACTTCGTTC
This sequence comes from Fundulus diaphanus, assembly GCA_037039145.1. Lineage (NCBI taxonomy): Eukaryota > Metazoa > Chordata > Actinopteri > Cyprinodontiformes > Fundulidae > Fundulus > Fundulus diaphanus. The sequence goes on along the minus strand of CM073139.1, from coordinate 16,686,390 downwards.
TTCGTCACCGGATCAACTCCCAAGCAGTTAACAGCCGCATAACCTGTAGTTTTGTTCTTGCTTTCAAATGTTATAATAATGCAAAGATTTATTCATGAAGATACAGAGGGTCTTTGATTACTTTGTCATATTTTTTATGTTATCTTGCTTGAGTGACTTAGCCTTAGATGTCATTTGAAAACAGAAATAGAAATAATAACCTTTATTGTCCCTCAGTGGGGAGATTCAGGTGTACCAGCAGCAAATGAAATAAAACAAAAGACAAAAAATAGAATGTGAGACTGCAGAGCAAGGGCAAATTTACAACATAACAGAAATTAAGCTATTGCAAGTTTTGCTTGTTTTGTTGCTGAATCAAGCGGTAAGCCGGCTGCAGCACAAGGAGATTGTAGGAAGAGTGCAGGTAGGAAGAGCAGGCCTAGGATGGGGAGAAGCACCACGCTTCTGGTCCAAGGCCCACCGCAAGGAAAGAAAGGAAATGGTGGTGGCGGAGGTGACGAGGATGGAGGAAGACCGCTACAAGATCAAGGCTGTGTCTCAGGAACGGCAAGGAAGATGGACAACCTGGGAGGGAATCTCAACCAGGAACATCAGTTGGTCAGACTTGTGGAAGATCCCACAGGCAAGACTCAGCTTCCTTATCCGCTCAACATACGACACGCTTTCCTGTCCTCGGAACCTTCACCAGTGGTTCGGAAATGAGGAATATTGTGCACTCTGCAATACTCCCAACGCAAGCCTCCAGCACATCTTGTCAAGCTGCAAAGTGGCCCTCTCACAGGGCCGATATAGATGGCGCCATGACCAGGTTTTGAGAAAGCTAGCCGAAGTGCTGGAGGAGCGCAGACAGGGTAGCAGAACACTACCGCCGGCAGAGGACCCCACCATCTTTGTCGCGGAAGGAGGAATCAGAAGCTTCAAGCAAAGAGAAACAACAAGGCCCTTCACTGCTGGCCAGGAGTGGAGCATGAAGGTTGACCTGGACAGGAAGCTTCAGTTTCCCACAGAAATCACCACCACATCTCTCCGACCAGACATTGTGGCGTGGTCCGTAAAGGCAAGAGCGGTAGCCCTCATTGAGCTCACGGTGCCAATGGAGGAAGGGATCGAAGCTGCCTTTGAGCGAAAGAAGGCCAAGTACTCAGAGCTGGCTGCTGAGTGCCGGGAGGCAGGTTGGAAGACTACCATCTACCCAGTGGAGGTCGGATGCCGAGGCTCCATGGGGTTGTCGACCATACGCCTCCTGAAAGACGTGGGAGTCACGGGAGGTAGGCTGAGGAAGACAACAAAGAAACTGGCTGAGGAGGCGGAGAAAGGGAGCTTTTGGCTCTGGCTGCGGAGGAAGGACAGAACCTGGGGGAATAACACCTAACTCCAAGACAACAGTTGCAGGGGATAACATCTTTCAGCTGCAGGGGGTGACAGGGAGACGTCCCTGTCACTGCACCGCCACCAGGAGACGTTCCAGGATTAAAGGGGCGAAACGTTGGTGAATGGTGGTTCCTGGCTGACGACCCTGCAGCTGACCCATGGGCACCGGAGGAGGTGCGACAGGCAGCAATGCCAAGCAGGATTTAACATCTTCCTGTATTATCCTGAATGCAATGTACTAAGGCGTGTTAATGGACCAGCCAATGGATTGGAAATCGCAGTATTTTTGGCTAACTTGAGGACCCTAATAAAGAATAGATCTCAACAAGAGCAGTGACCCACAAATTAAAATGATATGGTGAATGTTTTCTAAATAAAATAATCACATAACTAAAATATTATTTTGATTGATGTAGACATGATGCGTTTTAATCCCCAAAACTGCATCTTTCCATTGATGCACTACACAAGCCCTCGCATCTTTTAGCTGCACATCCATGAATCAATGTGAATGAGTTCATCTTAACATCACTATATAAATAAGTACATATGACACAGGATATTTTAGATGCCTTTTTTCCCTTAATAAATTATATAATTAGAAATCTGCATTTGATTTACATTGCCTGACTTGAAACGTTTAAGTGGGACAGTACAAAAGAACAACTATGACGGAAACTCTGCAAGGATGCAAGTGCTTAATGTGCCATGGTACAGAGAAGACAATCCTGAAAAACTGAATAAAATGTGGGTGTAACAGGAAAAAAAAACAGGACCCCGGTCCTGAAGGTCCTGCAAAGAGATCCAACTTGAACTGGCCGTGCCCTGTATGTTAAGGCAGTACTATATTCTCCATAGGTCTGAGGGAAGAAGAAAAGCTGCAAAAAAGAAGGGTTTTCTTTAACAAAAAAACATCCGGGCCCAAGACCTGCTGAACCTTCAGGGAGAATGTTATGGTGCGAAGGAACCGGATTGGTCCACATTTCTAAAGAGGAAGTTTAGGTGAAAACAATAAAACACTGTGCTCATATTGAGACTTGGTGGTGGCTGTATTGTGCTTATGGGTTGCTTCTCTGCAGACGGAACTGGAGTATTTATTCGGATGGATGTATCCTAGACAGAATGATGGAGAGTGATTTTATATGTCATAATTCCAGTGAGTCAAGGACAGATCCAAATCACCAAAAACCAGTGTTGTATACTAACGAAGTAAAAATATTTCACTACTGTACTTAAGTATATTTTGGAGTACTTTATACTTTTCTCAAGTATAATTTTTTTTTATTACTTTTGTATGGGGCTAAAATGGTAGCTTTACCATTTGCAAATGTGTGTGGAGAGTTGTGTATCTGTATCTCGATTTGTGTGTCTGTATCTCGATTTGTGCGTGTGCAGTGGGATTTGTAAATGTGTGAGGAGAGTTGTGTGTCTGTACAACAATCTGCAAATGCGTAAAACTACTTGTGTGTAATCCGTTTTGCAAATGTGTAAAAAATCCACAAATCTGTATTCAGATCTGCAAATGTGTACAGAGATTTGCAAATGTGTAAAAAATCCACAAACCTGTATTCAGATCTGCAAATGTGTAAAAAATCCACAAACCTGTATTCAGATCTGCAAATGTGTAAAAAATCCACAAACCTGTGTTCAGATCTGCAAATGTGTACAGAGATTTGCAAATGTGTAAAAAATCCACAAACCTGTATTCAGATCTGCAAATGTGTAAAAAATCCACAAACCTGTATTCAGATCTGCAAATGTGTACAGAGATTTGCAAATGTGTAAAAAATCCACAAATCTGTAGTCAGATCTGCAAATGTGTAGATCAATCTGTAAGCACACACAGAAACACTTGTGTCTGAAGTATTTTCGCTTCAAGACCCAGAAATACAGACAAATCATTGGTTACAAGTCAAGCGGTTTTTCGGTTGGTTCTCTTTACACACGTGATTTTTGCTACTCTTCTGCCGCGTGAGATGCACAAATGCGTAGAAGGATTTGTATCTGTATTTTTTCGATTTGTGTCTCCTTGCGCAGACTCGCAGGCTCAAAGGCTCACATGTTGCCCTGAGCGCAGGCTCACAGGCACACAGGCTGCCTCTTCCGGCTGTGGTAGGTCACGTGACTTTCAAGGATTGAACCAAAGCGTTTTGCTACCAGACCACTGACAAGGCAACTTGTTATAACTATATAACTTTCTCCCTTTAACGACAGAAGTTTCTTGTTTTAATGAGAGACTTATCTTGCTAAAACCAGACTCCTCATAACAACGCAACATAACCCGGCATCAGCTCGCGGGATATTTGAGTGTCATGGAGAAGAGGAGAGACGGAGGGGCGCCTTTTATTTCTTTTTAAAAAGTCATTTGTCGGAGGAATGTATTTCTGCACTGAGGAGTGACAAGGCAAGTCGTGCATATACAGCAAGTCCTCTACTTGAAATTTAATCAATTCGGCAGTTATTTATATTTAACAACTATGCTTTGGAAACACTTGTAGCACTGTAGAACAGTCTCTGGCTCTGTTTACACGGTGAAAACAGGTTTGCGTTGCCTTTGTACTCTCCATTTACACACTACAAGGTTTAACTGTTGCTTAGGGGGACTTTCAGCTATAGCTGTGGGTTTACAACAGTTTGCAGCCGAAACAGTCCTCCGCCAGCCGCTGCTTTCTTCTTCTGGGCAATTTGACGCGGAGCTTCAGAAATCACAGCGCTACTAGTGGTGCGGCATGGGAATTGCACCGTTTAAGTACTCTGTAAACAGGGCCTGTGACTGCAAATGTTCTACATGGATGTTAATGAGATAGAGATAAGGATAAGCAGCTTAATTTTTTTTAAAAACATGTCATGCATTTAATCATAAATTCTGCTGTAAAGATTAATAATCATGTACTTAAAATAGTCTTTTTAGTTTTTTTCAGTTTTTATATTAACCATAATTTCATTGTGCTTGTAGACTGACATATCAGCTATAGCAAGCATGGATGATGAGAGCTTGGCCATCTATATTCCCACCTATGCTGACAGAATTGCCACCCAGAGATTTTGCTCCGAGTTCCAAGGAAAAGGTGAAAGAGATGTCCTTCAACAGACGTGGCTTGAAAAACTCTTTACATGCAAATCTTCATGGAAAAAGTCCAATTTGATCTAAAATGTTTTTGGTTTCAGGTAATACCACTATGTAATATAGTTCATGTTTTCAGGAACATATGGAAGTGAGCCACAATAGTCAGTTAGCTTTTGTTTTTGCTGACAAAGATATAGAGCAAAAATACTGATTAAAAAGATTACTCCAACAACATTGTGAAATACAAGTTTTTGAAGTGAAATTATTGCTGTTGCTATTAAGCTTCTTTAAGGTTAAAAAAATTTGAAGCATGTGTTTAAACTGTACTTATTTTCCTTTCCTTTCCATAGGGCATTATATTTCTTTTATATTCTTCAAAGTTGATTGTAAAATAGATAAATGCTTTGAGCGCAATAGTGCCAAGATTTCTAACAATGACTTTTTTCATATGTAAAAGAATTTTCTCATGTTCAATTTTGAGATCCATGTATTCATCTTTTTAATACTCATAGATCACGTTCTAGTTAGGTCATCTTCTGGAGGTAGAGAACGAAAGTTACGACTGTAACTACGGTTCTATGAATCCCGGATGACCGCCAGAGGCGGTGCTTAAAGCACTGAATGATCACTCTTGCGCATGCACAGGTCGAGAATCTTATACCAACATAGTCACGTGTGACCCCCGGTGACTCCGGAGCCCATATAGTCACGTGACAGCGACAGCTCAGTCCCTTAATCTTCTCGCGAACAACACGATGATTCCGAGGGACCGAGCGCTCTGGCGGTCATCCGGGATTCATAGAACCGTAGTTACAGTCGTAACTTTCGTTCTATTTCATCCCTACTGACCGCCAGAGGCGGTGCTTAAAGCACTGGATGACGATTATCAACAGAGTCCTGAGGAATCACACATGGAAAAGAGAGGACCCCAGAAAAAAAAAAAAAAACATGCCCACCTCACTGGGATGATGGTGGTCCTTGGGATAGGATCGCCTCCATTGGGTGAAGGGCAGCCAGGTTAACCCTGTAAAACCTAGCAAAGGTATTTGGGGATGACCAAGAGGCTGCTGCACAAATAGCCTCCAGAGAAACCCCAGTCATGGCGGCCCATGACACACTAATGCTCCTGGTGGAATGGCATCGTACACCAGCAGGGGGCTGGCGGCCCTGTAGAACGTAAGCTTGTTCTACCACGTCCACAATCCAACGTGCCAGACGCTGTTTAGAAAGGGCCTGCCCCTTGCGGGGCCCAGCATAGCAAACAAACAGACTATTAGACTGCCGGAGGGAAGCTGTGAGTCTGACATATGCCTCTAGTGCCCGAACAGGGCAGAGAGGCTCATCGGCCCCACCTGCATCAAGGCGAGCAAGCTGGAGGGGCACAGCATGGCTCGCAGTAGAGGCCACTTTGGGAAGAAAAGCAGCGTCAGGCCAGAGTGTGACGCCAGAACCAGCCGGGTTCCAGCGGCAACAGGACTCATGAACAGACAACGCATGGAGCTCACCCACCCGTTTTGCCGAAGCCATGGCGAGGAGAAAAGCTGTCTTTTTTGACACGCACTCAAGACTCGCCTCCGCCAATGGTTCAAATGGAGGAGATCGCAGGGCGGCGAGGACAAGGGAGAGGTCCCACACGGGCACAACAGGGCGTGTGGGAGGGCGCAAGCGACGGGCGCCTCTCAGAAACAAAGAAATATCTTTGTTACGGCCAACCGTTTCCCCACTCATCCCTGAATGCCAGCAAGAGATGGCAGCAACATAAACTTTCAGAGTGGAAGGAGACCGACCTTGGGAGAGCAGTCCTTGAAGGAAGGTCAAAATAACAGAAACAGGGCAGTGCACCGGGTCCTCGTGTCTTGCCCGACACCAGCTGCTAAAAACTTTCCACTTATGAGTGTACACCAGTCGTGTGGAAGGGGCCCTGGCATTAGTCATTGTATGCCCGATGTCTCCGTCATACTCAGAGAAGGACACGCCGGGCCCTGTAGCGGCCAAACCCAGAGATGGAGGCGACTGGGGTTGGGATGCAGGATCTGACCACCCAGTTGTGACAGGAGGTCCTTCCTGCGGGGAAGAGGCATCGGAGAGCTGCAACAGAGCCTGTGCAGCAGTGGAAACCAGGTCCTCCCCGGCCACCGGGGGGCTACCAGAACGACCTGATGCCCTTCCTGAAGGACCCTCAGGAGTGTTGGGCCTATCAGGGGAAGTGGCGGAAACGCATAGAGCAGCACCCTGGGCCAGTCGTGTGCCAGCGCATCCTGACCCAGGGGACTGGCACTGTCTGCCAGGGAGAACCACAGGGGGCAATGTGTTGTCTCCTTGGATGCGAACAGATCTACAGCCGCCCTTCCATACCTCTGCCAAATGATCTCCACTACCTCCGGATGGAGCCTCCACTCCCCCGGTGGTGGGCGTCCCCGAGAGAGAATATCGGCCGGAACATTCTGGACCCCTGGAATGTGGGCTGCTCTGAGGCTGGTGAAAAGAGGGGCCGCCCAAGTCAAGAGCTTCTGGGTCAGCCTCAGCAGGGCTATCGACCGTGTTCCCCCCTGATGGTTGATATGAAACACCACCGACGTATTGTCCGACCGCACCAGGACATGCCTGTGGCGCAGGCCTGGGAGGAAGTGTTGCAACGCCCGCCGCACAGCCTCTAGCTCCAGGACGTTGATGTGCTGCCGCTTTTCCTGCGGAGACCATGTCCCTCGGGCAATCTGCCGCTGCCACGACGCCCCCCACCCTGTGGTGGATGCGTCGGTAGAGACGACCTCCCGTCGAGACGGCAGAGAGCCCAGTGGAACCCCCCGGGTCATAAATGCTGCATCCCGCCACTGAGCCAGTGACGCGAGGCAATAAGAGGACACCCGCAGCCTTTTGCGGCGGTGCGGCGTAAGAGAAGGGTCCAGCCTCTGGCTGTTGAGCCACATTTGCAGTGGTCGCAGAGACAGCAGCCCCAGGGGTGTTACCGCAGCAGCCGCAGTCAGCATGCCCAATAGACGAAGATAGAGAATAAAGGGGGGTGCATGGCCGGGCAGAAAAGCGGGCAGCATCTGCAGAATGCTCTCGACACGCTGAGGCGATGGTCGAGCAGTCATGGTTAAGGAGTCCATCGTGATGCCGAGAAACGTGACCACCTGAGATGGAACCAAGTTGCTCTTCTGCCAGTTCACATGAAGACCCAACCGCGCTATATGATCGAGCAGCCTGCGTGTGTCTGCAGCGGCTTGAGCTTCTGTGGGCGCACAGATGAGCCAGTCGTCCAAGTAGGGCAGGATCTTCAGCCCCTTGGCCTGCAGAGGACACAGGGCCGCAGCTACGCACCGCGTGAACACACGTGGGGACAGGGAGAGGCCGAACGGAAGGACTCTGAACTGAAAATGCTTGCCCTGAAACGCAAAGCGGAGGAACTGCTGATGATGCGGTGCAATCGGGACATGAAAGTATGCGTCCTTCAAGTCGACCAAGGTGAACCAGTCGCCTGGGGAGACTGCCTGAAGCACATCCCTGACGCTCAACATGTGGAAGGGGATAGCCTTCAAGAAAACATTCAGACCTCTCAGGTCCAAAATTGGGCGGAGTCCGCCAGTCTTTTTTGGGACTAAAAAATATTTTGAGTAAAAGCCCCCTGGATCCTGCAGGGGGTCGACAGGCAATATAGCACCCTTGGCCAGCAAGGCGCCTATCTCTTGGCTCAGAGTCTGAGCCATTTCCAGGCCGTGAATCACCGTCATCCTGACTCGACCAGGAACTGGGGGGCGGCGGCGGAACTGTAGCGCATAACCCCGGGTAATTGTAGACACCACCCACGGATCGGGAACGAGAGCGGCCCAACAGCTGAGCTGGTCCGGGGTAAAGTGTCCCACCGCCAGCTCGGTGATGTCATTTCCGAGACCCCCTGCCCTTAAGAGGGCGGGAGGGCCGCCGAGGAAACTGTCCGGGTCGGGAAGCGACCCGAGCAGGTCCTGCAGTAGGCGCTGCAGTAGGTGCCGCAGCAGGTCGCGGCGGCCCCATGGGGGCTGTAGTCCGAGCAACATATGTGCGTGAAAGAGATGCCGAGGCACCCGCAGCAGGATGCCGCGATGGTCTGCGATGAAGGCCAGCCAACTGCTGCTTGGTACGGGAAGCCTGGGCCGACCGCTCCAAGGCTGCAAGTGCAGCAGAGCCAAACAACTCCCCCGGAACCACTGGAAGGCTCATCAGGGTCCGTCTACAGGCTTCAGTCAAAGGAGACTGAGCCAGCCACACTTGACGGCGTGCCTGAACCAGGGTGGACAGGACACGGCCGATTTCCCTTGACAAAAGGGCAAAGGCATGAAGCGATGCGTCCAACAGCCCCCGAGTGGGCGCGTCAATTGCAAAGCCTTCCAAGGAGGCTGAGAGACCTAGTAACAAATGAGACAACGAGTTACCAAGCCGCCCTAAACGAGACCCCGCATCATAGGCCCTGCACAGCAGGTCATCAGTCACCCGGCACTGAGGACGAGGACACCTGGCGTCAGTTCTCAAAGCCTCATCTGGCGCCACAATGAGGGATGCTATTGCGGGCTCAACAGAAGGCATATGGCCCAAGCCAAACTTGGGCGCATCTTGCATGGCCGCCAGAACCCTGCCATCAGAGGTCGGCCGTGAGAAGACCTTAGTGTCTGCCCAACAGGTATGAACCTCCTTAACATATTCGGCTGATGGGGGAACCATAAAGGACGACCTAGCAGGAGGACGTCGAAAGAACGCACTGGAAGTCACAGGTTGGTTCTGCGGAGCATCCAGCTGCAACCGGGCAAAAGCAGTTTTTAACGCACCCACTATAGAATCGTCCTCTTCCGACCGAGAATCGGAAGAGATATGCGAACCGGCATCCGACAGATGCGAGCCCGAGTCAAGCGGATCCTGAAAATCAGTACCCGATGCTGCTAGGGAAATAGCATCGTCCTCCAAGGCAGAGAGTCCTGAACCCATGCTCTGCACTGGGTCAGGGTCTTCAACCAAGCCCACACCACGTCCGTCCCTGAGGGACTCCAGCAGCGCTTTCATCTCCTTCAACTCAGAAGTAAGATGAGCCACCTGCCCAGATAAGCCCTCGGAATCCGTAGGGCTTCTCTTGGTCCTCTTCCGGGGGGGCCCCGCAGCCTCAGGAACCGTACGCTTCCTAGGCTGGCCGGTGCCCTGACAGTCAGCTAAGCGAGCATTACGCAGGGACAAGGGAAGAACAGAACAATTAGGGCAGGCCGCTTCAGTCAAGGCCTCCCTCAGGTGATCCGGTCCCAAACAAGAGGGACAGAGGTCATGCCCATCCTCTAACTGGAGAGGGGCCAAACAAGCTCTGCAGCACGGCACGTCCAACATCATGTGCTCGCAGGACTAGGTCAGGTCGAGCTGAAAACGCTACTCTTGACACTAGCAGACGAGCAAATAGGCCAGGAAACCCGGTCGAGCAGAACACGCCACCAGGGGTTCCCCAGCAGTGGAAAAGCTGCAAAGAGCACTGTGAGGGAAGCCGAACACGGCTGCTCACAATGAGAAGGCGAGCCCGAAAACGGCCGCAATTAACTTAATAGGCAAGCTCGGGAACGGCTGCCCGGTAAATGAAGGAGGCAAGCTCGGGAACGGCTGCCCGGTAAATGAAGGAGGCAAGCTCGGGAACGGCTGCCCGGTAATAAAGGAGGCAAGCTCGGGAACGGCTGCCCGATAAATGAAGGAGGCAAGCCCGAAAACGGCTGCACGGTAAATGAAGGAGGCAAGCCCGAAAACGGCTGCACGGTAAATGAAGGAGGCAAGCTCGGGAACGGCTGCCCGGTAAACAAAGGAGGCAAGCCCGAAAACGGCTGCACGGTAAACGAAGGAGGCAAGCCCGAAAACGGCTGCCCGGTAAACGGAGGAGGCAAGCCCGAAAACGGCTGCACGGTAAACGGAGGAGGCAAGCCCGAAAACGGCTGCGCGGTAAATGAAGGAGGCAAGCCCGGGAACGGCTGCCCGGTAAATGAAGGAGGCAAGCCCGAAAACGGCTGCACGGTAATGAGACGCAAGCTCAATCAGTATATGTAGCCAACACGGCTGCAATTTGCCAAGATAAAGGCAAGCCGCAAGAACGGCGGTAGAGTAAATAAGAAACGCACGCCCGAAAGCGGGAGCGATTAACAAAATACGCACCAACCAAAAACCAAACGGCAAGCAACAGGTTGGTCGGAGTCGCCAAAAAGGCAAAGGGAAATCGACGCAGGGAGCGAACGCGTCCCGCTTCCCGTCGAATAAAGGAAAAACAACTTACCAATCGAAGAAAGAGTTGTAATAAGAATAGCTTGCGCAGCCTCTGGAGGGCGAGAAAATCCTCGCAGCCCCGACCGTAGTCTCGAGGCTACCAGCGACAAGCAACAATCAGTGACTTACCACCTGCACAACCTGCATGCGAGAAGATTGAAAGGGACTGAGCTGTCGCTGTCACGTGACTATATGGGCTCCGGAGTCACCGGGGGTCACACGTGACTATGTTGGTATAAGATTCTCGACCTGTGCATGCGCAAGAGTGATCATTCAGTGCTTTAAGCACCGCCTCTGGCGGTCAGTAGGGATGAAATAGAACTTCCTTTTAAAAGGATCTTTCAGAGAACTTGTTAAAGGTACTTTTAATGTATGTTCTTCTGTGAGTTGATGTAACATTGCAATATAATGTTATGTTTCTAAGAAAAGAATGAGTTGATTTGATCACAAACCATTGCACTTTATTTTGTAATGAGTTTTTACCAAAGATTCATTAAAGGTTTTCATATTGAACATAAGCGTAGGCACTTTATTTTTCATCTCATTTGACCATATCATCATTGTCAAACAGTGCATAACTTGGGTCTCAGTGTTCAGTAACAGAGAACTATAAGTCTTGCTGTTATAAATATAAAAAGTATGTCTTGAATATGAGGAGCAGTGGTGGGGTTTACAGAACATGTCATTTAAACATTTTGTCCTACATGACAGATTACAAGGCAAATGTGAAGTTAAATTTCTTGTTATTGTCCTAATATATTTAGTAGCATATATTTGCTGTCACACACAACAAGAATCACACAAAATATAAAACCTAGCACCAAAATTCAAAAAATTATGTACATCATGATGAAACCTTTAAGTACATGGGAGTCAGTGAAAACAGAGGTCTGTTTTTTTCCTCCATCTGTATTTCTTTGCTTTTCCTTTATTGGTTGTGGGGTCTGCAGCTGCCTATTTCTGACTGTGTGGGAAAGTGACAGGGTCATTCTGGACAGGCTCACAAGGTCATTTGCTCCACAAACTCTTTTTTACAAGAAAATGTCACACGTGTCACAGGTTTGTGCGTATATAAGCTCTTAAAAATACGCATAACTCAATTGTTTCATCATGTGTGGACGGTGCATGAAAGTTTTCCGTCATCAGAAGGTATGATACTTCGAACTGTCTCATAACATGTGAACGGTCCTCTGAAGACGTTGGACTGTGCAAGTTTCTGCCGCTTGCTTAGAAACCTGTTTGAGATGATCTTGTTCACCAAAAAGCCGTGGAAGGGTTCACAGGTGTCAAAGCCCAGTCCTCAAGGGCCGGTGTCCTGAAACTTTTAGATGTGTCCCTGGTCCGACATGCCTGAGTCAAATAATCAGGTAATTACCAGGACTCTGAAGAACCTGACTGCAAACTGAGGAGCTAATTGTGTCATTTGATTCAGGTGTGTGGGACCAAGGAAACCTCTAAAAGTTTCAGGACACCGGCCCTCGAGGACTGGAGCTTGACACCCCAGGTATACATCATGTAGGGCCGGCCACTTGGAGCCATTGCATCTCTAATCTTACAAATGATGTTCCAAAAGTGAACCACTTTTTAGAGTTGTTCCTGAAAGACAAGAAAATAAACAAGATCTTAAAGTACATACTCCATATTTAAAAGCATGTATCATATAGTATTTATCTTTTACATTCAAACATACCTCAGTGATATTTAAACAGGTGAGCAGAATTGGCTGCTTATCCAAGAAGTCACCAGTAAAGTAATCTGTATTCTTCAGTTTTTGAAAAAGGTGCATCCAGTACTGTGCACGACGTTTCCTTAAGAAATCCCACCAGTTGTTGATGTGCTGGATCCCACAATGAAGTAGTTTTCAGGATAGCTGTCATCAAGACGCAAAAATCTTTGAATGTCTTTCATTGTACCATTCTCTGTCTCCATGTCTATATGAATTCTGGCTGTGGTACCCCCTCTGTTACTACTGGAAGAAAATATCCAGCAGTAACTTTTGGACAGCACCATCCATGTATTCAGCTTTAGAGATGCCAACCTGTAAACACAGCAGACAATTTGTTATCGTTTTTTCAAGTTTTTTTATTTTAAACAAAAGGTAAAAATAACAATTAATTTATTCTTTCTAAAAATTGAGCACGTTACTTATGCTAAATGTGAGAAGCTAAATATTACAAATTCAAAGTTTTTAAGTATTTAAATTTTGAGTGTCAGATCAAATGCACAGGCATTCTAAGATGTAAAAGAGAACATTCATGATTTTCTGGCTGTATTTTTAAATGTAGCTATCTTAAACCTGGTCCTCCTACCTTAATGTTTTTGTTTATGGGAATTTTAAAAAGTACTTTTACAGAATTCCCATCAGAAGGAGAGTAGCTGCTGTTTAAAATTGTGATTTAAGGTTAGACTGGATCAATGTTAAAATTGCTTAAACCTAGACTGCAATGGAACAATGTTGTTGATTAAGATTTGTTTTCTTTTCTGAGTAAGTTTAAAGACATCAGAAAAAAACAAATGGAACAACAAATAAACTGAGAACAATGGTGCCTTGCTGCCAGGAGCTTTTATTGATACATTCTGATATTAACTTTTGAATTTGCAGCAATGATAATTGATTATCAGTTTTTGCTTTTCCCCTTATTAAAGCATGTCAGTAGTTGACTGGGTTTATTAATGAAGTTCATATAAATAGTTGTCCTTCACTGGCTTGTGAATTGTCCCATTAGAAAGCTCTGTATTCATATCTTTGTTTTGACACAATAAAATATGGATAAATGTAGCTTTATCTAGCCTCACTTTCATTGTGTAGAATACACATATTTTTAATTAGCCTTACAAGTGTCGAATTAAAATATATTTTAATCATATTTAATTAAAATACATAAAGGAATAGGTACATTTGCAGTCACAGGCCCTGTTTACAGAGTACTTAAACGGTGTAATTCCCATGCCGCACCACTAGTAATTCTGTGGCAATTCTGTCAGCATAGGTGGGAATATAGATGGCCAAGCTCTCATCATCCATGCTTGCTATAGCTGATATGTCAGTCTACAAGCACAATGAAATTATGGTTAATATAAAAACTGAAAAAAACTAAAAAGACTATTTTAAGTACATGATTATTAATCTTTACAGCAGAATTTATGATTAAATGCATGACATGTTTTTAAAAAAAATTAAGCTGCTTATCCTTATCTCTATCTCATTAACATCCATGTAGAACATTTGCAGTCACAGGCCCTGTTTACAGAGTACTTAAACGGTGCAATTCCCATGCCGCACCACTAGTAGCGCTGTGATTTCTGAAGCTCCGCGTCAAATTGCCCAGAAGAAGAAAGCAGCGGCTGGCGGAGGACTGTTTCGGCTGCAAACTGTTGTAAATAAACCCACAGCTATAGCTGAAAGTCCCCCTAAGCAACAGTTAAACCTTGTAGTGTGTAAATGGAGAGTACAAAGGCAACGCAAACCTGTTTTCACCGTGTAAACAGAGCCAGAGACTGTTCTACAGTGCTACAAGTGTTTCCAAAGCATAGTTGTTAAATATAAATAACTGCCGAATTGATTAAATTTCAAGTAGAGGACTTGCTGTATATGCACGACTTGCCTTGTCACTCCTCAGTGCAGAAATACATTCCTCCGACAAATGACTTTTTAAAAAGAAATAAAAGGCGCCCCTCCGTCTCTCCTCTTCTCCATGACACTCAAATATCCCGCGAGCTGATGCCGGGTTATGTTGCGTTGTTATGAGGAGTCTGGTTTTAGCAAGATAAGTCTCTCATTAAAACAAGAAACTTCTGTCGTTAAAGGGAGAAAGTTATATAGTTATAACAAGTTGCCTTGTCAGTGGTCTGGTAGCAAAACGCTTTGGTTCAATCCTTGAAAGTCACGTGACCTACCACAGCCGGAAGAGGCAGCCTGTGTGCCTGTGAGCCTGCGCTCAGGGCAACATGTGAGCCTTTGAGCCTGCGAGTCTGCGCAAGGAGACACAAATCGAAAAAATACAGATACAAATCCTTCTACGCATTTGTGCATCTCACGCGGCAGAAGAGTAGCAAAAATCACGTGTGTAAAGAGAACCAACCGAAAAACCGCTTGACTTGTAACCAATGATTTGTCTGTATTTCTGGGTCTTGAAGCGAAAATACTTCAGACACAAGTGTTTCTGTGTGTGCTTACAGATTGATCTACACATTTGCAGATCTGACTACAGATTTGTGGATTTTTTACACATTTGCAAATCTCTGTACACATTTGCAGATCTGAATACAGGTTTGTGGATTTTTTACACATTTGCAGATCTGAATACAGGTTTGTGGATTTTTTACACATTTGCAAATCTCTGTACACATTTGCAGATCTGAACACAGGTTTGTGGATTTTTTACACATTTGCAGATCTGAATACAGGTTTGTGGATTTTTTACACATTTGCAGATCTGAATACAGGTTTGTGGATTTTTTACACATTTGCAAATCTCTGTACACATTTGCAGATCTGAATACAGATTTGTGGATTTTTTACACATTTGCAAAACGGATTACACACAAGTAGTTTTACGCATTTGCAGATTGTTGTACAGACACACAACTCTCCTCACACATTTACAAATCCCACTGCACACGCACAAATCGAGATACAGACACACAAATCGAGATACAGATACACAACTCTCCACACACATTTGCAAATGGTAAAGCTACCATTTTAGCCCCATACTTTTACTTTTACTTCACTATATTTCCGAACTTAATTGCATACTTTTACTCCGATACATTTTCAATGTTTGGTTTAGTTACTCGCTACAAAAAAGTGTCGGTTTGGCTCTGCCAGACGTGCGTACATGCACAGGCCTCCGTTTGAAGCGCTCAGCGTGTCATTTCAAAGTTGCTGTGCGCCAGCGGGGGCGGGGCCTAGCGCTCCACGCAGCCAATCACTAACGCACCTGGCCATTGATAGACAAGGTAGAGACCCCCTTTAACTCCACTCTCATTGGTTGTGCTGCCTTAAACTCCGCCTTCCCTCTTCCTTATTGGCTGTTTTCTATTACCTGTGTGTGTGCGTGCATGTGCGTACGTGCTTGGAGCACGAGACTTCTGGGATACTGCGGTTACCACAATTAATACTAGACTACGAAACTAGTCCCAGTTAAGAAACTAAATATTATCAGCACTAAAATAGGTGAAAGCTGCTGAGTGCAGTTCTGATCAGAAGCAGCAGAGAGAGTTTTGAATTGTTGAACTTGAGAAATGTAAGTAAACAACGTTAATATCTTAAAATAGCATTTAATTCTGAAGTATAACACATTTTATCAACAAAAACCTAATCTCCTCTATAAAACTAAATATTCTGTGCCAGGCAGGAGTTCTGAATACTGCTGGAAAGATGGAAAAGGAAAGACTGTAGGTCATAAAAATTCAGATTCTTAGCCACAGCCATCTGAAAAAGGTGTGAGTGTCACTTTTACCATTATTTCGTTGTTATTGTTGCTTTCATTTATTTTCGACCATTTGAGGCAGTTCAGGTATAAATAGCAGGTGTAATTTATTTTGCATAAGAACACTAGATGTTGCCTAAACAACTGTTACTCTTGTTTAGACCTTTGCATATTTATAATAGTATGATTAGGGTTCCACAAAATAATAGTGTTATTCATTTGACTATTTCTACTTCTAGAATTAGGATAAAGACAAATAAAACAAAGGAACACAATTTACATTGGTTTTATTGTTCATAGATTTCCACACTGTCCATTAATAAATTAGTATAAACCAGGGCCGGAGCTAGCAGATTCAGAGGTCAGAGAATTCCCAAAGTTTCTAACATATTCTACCTCCTGCAATGGAAGGGAAAATTTGTTATGGACTGGCTGATATACAGCAGGTCAAAAAAGGCCATATTTTGGCTGCAATGCTTGCTGTTCTCTTATGAAGAAAAGATCATCTAGTGCACTAAATTCAATAGCTGGGTTGAAAATATCCAGTATAAAATACAGAGATTTGTGTCTGTGGTGTGTTGGTGGCAGGTGTAGGGGGGGAGGGGGGGGCAAAAAGACTGTGTTGTCCCGGGCCCTAGCAAAGCTGTCAGCTGGCCGGCCTGCTGGTGCATGTATTAGCAGGTTTACCACTTCCTGTAGGTTAACTAAGCCTGGTTTATCACTTCACCATGTTCTTAGTATACACCACATTTGCCTGCACTTGGTTGTGTGTTGGTTGCTTAGCACTGACCTTGCTTGAAGAAGGAAAACTGAAAGCTTACAAAAAGGTTGTATTTTCTGTCTAAACTTGGTCTAAATTTCTCCTGCACTTGGTTTTTTATATTATTTTAAGTGAATTTGACTTTCAAAGTTTACCAAAATCTAAAAAATGTAATTCAAACCGCATGTGCTTTGTTTTACTTTTTACTTATATTTTTCATTACATTACTTAAGTACATCTATTTAAGTAATTTTCATACTTAAGTACAAGACATTTCAGATACTTTAAGACTTTTACTCAAGTAACATTTCAGTCAGTTACTTGGACTTTTACCAAAGTCATATTTTGGAGAGGTACTTATACTTTTACTTGACTCTGAGATTTCAGTACTTTATACAACACTGCCAAAAACATCTGTAATTATACTGATTGTACACCATTGTACAAACTTGCCGTGCATGTGGTTCTTTGTTGGCAGTGCAGTGATGAAAGCCACATTTGTCTCTTTCCCTTCTGCTTTTATTGTCTATTTCTTTTCAGTTTATCTCTCTCTAATAGGTTAATTTCTATAATTTGTTTCTCTTGTCGGCAGAAATCAAAGCAGCACTTGTCCAAGGAACTGTCCGACTGTGTGGTCTACTGCAAGAGCGTGGCCTTCAGGAGCTTTAAGCACGCCCGCATCCACTCAAAGTTCTACGAGGTGGCCTCGTTCACAGAGTCCAAAGCCCGCAAACACCTACGAGAGGCTGGTTAGTCACATCCAACGTTTTCTTGGTTTGGTATTTGATATTGTGTCCGCAAAATGGATGAATTTTTGTTTGGTTGTGAATTGCACTGGATCGTTTCCTTTTCAGGGGCAGAGTTTGTGCACCATAATTCGCGGCGGCTGACCAGGGTCTATCCCACCGGCTTCCGAACTGACTCTTCAAATTTCAATCCCCAGGAAATGTGGAACGCCGGGTGCCAAATAGGTGACTACAACTGAGAGAAAACTGGTTCTGATCAGACAATATGCTCTTCTAATCTATTCTGTGCTGCATTATGCTAAGGCTCCACTGACTATGTCTCATTAAAGTGGTTAGTCAGTTGTTATGTAGCTGGTCTCGACATCTTATTCATTACATCGATAGAAAATGAAAATATCAATCCACATTGACATTTTTAGGATACACCTTTATTTTTAAATTTCTGCATGAGACTACACAGAACAGGTGATCTGGTATTACTATTTTAAAATTAGAAGAATGCTGTTTTTTATTTAAATCCCTGATACCTGTAGGAACTTAGAAATAAAATAGTCAAATAATATATATATTTTGTTTTTATGTGACTTGATATCAATATAAACAATAGTGTTAGACAGGCAGATGATATTGCATCATATCAATTGCATCGCTCAGAAATCCTTACAAACTTTGGGATACCGGCAAGTATCATATCATCATCCAAACAAATCGATATAACAACAAATCGTAACAAAGCTGGTGATTTACACTCCTAATGTCCATATGATAGAAGGCTAAAGGAGTATACATACTTTCCAAATATGAAGAAATATATTTTCCTCTCCTAGGGGTCAAAGAACAAAGTAAAATAATTTTGTTGCTGCCTCTGTGGTTTGGTGCAGCTTGTTCTTGACACATATTCTAAGCAGATCTTTCTTCTTGTGTGCTGTCAAAAAAAAAAAAAAAAAGTAGGTGTTGTGTGAGAGACCTATAGAGACTTCCTGGTGTTCTGTGCCTGAGTTCTTGTGAATTATGAAATGCCCCGGCCAGAGAGCTTTGCTCTTGTCCGTGCAGCTCTGGCAGATAGAACAGACCTCTGTTCTTGCGGAGTACGTATCAACCATGAGTCCCCACTGAACCATTTGAGTATTAGACACCATGAAACTTGCAAACATACTCACAAGAGGGGCAATGTATCCCAAATCTGGTCTTAACTAGCTCAAGTGTAGACATGAATCCAGAAACTTGGCACGAACTGTGCACGGGCCTCATCTGTGAGGTGATGGAACTGACCTCTAACTCTGTCTGGCCTTTGTCTTTTCTCTCAAGACTTGCAATCGTCACTAAAATGTTTAAAGCTGACACCAACTTCAATACATCGCCGATGGGAAATTGCATGGATTCTAGTTCGTATGAAGAGTTATCAGGTGAAACATCGGCAATCAGAACATTTAGCTTATAACAAAAAGCTAATTTGTGCTGTGTTTTAGATCTCCTACAAAATAAGCATTTAGCATCACTTCAGTGGTCTTACTGTTAGCACTTTGCTACTCTGAGTCACTTAGAAAAGGACATAATCGGTTTCATAGGGAGTGAAGTTTTACATCCATGTAGCCATCTTAGCTACAAGGATGCAAAAAGCACGGATGAGTAAAAAGATCAAGAAGTGAGGTTCTGTAGGATGCACCAAAAGTGTACTGCAGAGGACAGTAGGACAAAAGAAACTTCCACAGTGACAGTTGAAATATCCTAAGACTATCCATGTGTGGTTTTGCCTCTTGTACAAGGAAGAGGGTTCATTAGCAGCCTTTTTTGAGAACACAGCCATGAACAAACGCTGGGATCAAAATCTCATCCACGAGGAACTCTTCAGGAGTGTTCAACAACCGAATGCTTTGTTTGTCGAGACAAAACTGATAACCACGTGTCTCATGTTAGGCCCCACTTGCACTCTGAGAAGGTTGCAAGTACCCGGTTTGATCCCCGCAGACTGCCACTGTGGGTCCCTGAGCAAGACCCTAAAGATTTCTTCTTCTGGTAGGAAACGCTCAAGATATTGATCCCATCGACAACCTTTTCGCACAATGCGCCAACTTGAGGAATGTCTCAATAATATCCTCTGAAATAGGGCCGGGCGTTGTAATCAATACCCGATGCATTGTTTCTGAATGCATCACTCAACCCTCCTCTGCCACACCGGTTTCAGAGCGCTCCAGAGTGTGCAGGGCCGGCCCAAGCCTCCATGGGGCCCTAAGCGAAATGTGATCTTGGGGCCCTCGATATCTGCCAAAACATTGTTATGTTTTAATTATTGTTTGCTACCAAATATTATAATGCTAAAAAATGCTAAATTGTTAGGCTCAGAACAGGTGGACCCAGAATTCAAGGCAGACAAACGGAAGCGGTTTAACAGTTTATTGAAATAACTGATGTTATCGGGTGGCGTCGGCGTCTACAGCAGGAACCTCTGCGGGTGGAGACAACAGGTTAGTGACCTCGTTGATCTGGGAATGATTAATCACAAACTTGTGGGTCACTAACCTGGTCTTAATGTCCAGTCCGGGTCCAGGAATAGAGGTAGGTTCCAGCTGGCGGGCTGCCAACACGGCGCAGCGGTCGCGGCTCAGAGAGTCCCAGACGCTGGTGTATCGGAGGTCGGAGGACAGGCAGAAGGTCAGAACCGTGAAGACGAATGTGAGCAGGATCAGCTGTAGAACGAAGCCAAGGACGGAGTCGAGGACGTGGTCGAAGGTTGGAGCCAGGAGATCAGAGAGCCGGTGAGGTGCCGAAGGATAATCCAGGACGGAGTCGGGTCACAGTTCCAGGTACGGTACATGGTACGCTGTCAGGCTGAACGAGGGCAGGCAGACTTGGAGGTCAGGTAACAGATCCGGTCGGTACACAAGCAGGCAGAGATCAGGCAGGCGGTCAGGTCAGGCAGAAGTCAGGTAGACAGGTCAGGCAAACAGGTCAGATGCGAACAGGCAGACTCAGAGGTCAAGAGGCAGGACAGGTCAGGATCAGGTAGTCAGAACAAAGGAACGCTGGAATAAGTCTCACACAATGGCTCGAAATAATCTGGCACTGATGTCTGGTCTGAAGGCTGGTTATATACTGACAGGAGCAGGTGGATCAGATGAGTGGTGATGAGAAATGGGCGGAGTTAAGCAGGTGTGTGACATGAGTAATCAGACCAGGCATCAGTGCTGAGATCATGACAAAAATATATAGAGCCAACCCCAAGAATTAACTCAATCAAAAGCTAAACCTGTTTCACACATGTTAAAAACACGTTAGTCACTAGCAAATTAATTTTCTATTAACAGCCACATAAATTTCTTTGATAAACATTACACTGCCAAGACATACAAACATACCTATATCTTGGCTCTTTTCTCTTCTTCCTCTTCTTTTTCGCTGCCTCTGAAGGATACGTAATTTTTTGCTACATTGTTTTTCCTACTTGCCTTCCACCTCTGTTTTGGGGGTTTGGTTGCGCACTGCACATTGCACAGGAGAAAGTTAATTTTGCGGATGCAGTATGACCTACCACAGCCACAGAGAATCAGAATCAGAATTCACCAAGTAAATACCGGGCCCCCACCTCCTGTTCACAGTTGTATTGCAGGTGAAATGCACCAATGTGTTTATGCCTATTTGTGGTGTTGCCACAGCATCGTAACACATCCCACGTATAGCAATGTCATGGTCTGCAGCGTTAACACCTCTGGACAGTGCTCCTTTATATTTTTGCCATCTTGTGGACTCCAGCCAGCCAGCAGAGAGCAGCTGCTCTGTCTTCTCCTGCTCCTACAGAGCAGGCAAGGAGGGGCCCAGCAAGGGTACCTGACTATCCAGGGCGAGTTGTTGGAGGAATCATAAGATAAATGATGTTTGTAAAAGAAAGTGAACTACTGAAGAGCACATGCTCATTTGGCTGATTTTCTGATTGCTCTTCTCTGAACAGTGATCTAATGTGTCCATGCTTTGCTTTTATCAGCAGCATCTTACCGTGTCGGCTGTAGTGATCTAGTTGATTTTTAAGGTTAGGCTGTTTTTTTTTCCTTTGTGCGCTGCACAGGGCTCATTTGGAACCTTTGTTATATGACTTACAACGCCACAAATGTTTGATAAAAATGGCCTGCTATGGGCTCCGCTTTCCCCTGGTCCGTCGAGGTCAAAGGCGGTGGCCAGGAGACTCAGAGGAAACCAGAGCTGGGAACAGAAGGAGTGCAGGTTGCAGCCAAGCCAAGGGTGTGATTACTTTATCTCTGCTCTGTTTCTCAGTAAAGTGTTGGAACTTGATGGAATCCATGTTTCCTTTTATTTAAGAAGTAACTCTGGGATCTTTTATCATTATTTCCCACAACATTATTGCAATCCGTGGTCACTGAACATTGTTTCATTGTTTGTGCACTGCCATAGTTTTTTTTTTTGGATCTGAATATTTAGTCAGCTTATTAGTCTCATATCATGGGCCGTGGCTTGTTTTCACAGATGTATTTGCCAGTCCAATGCGCTTTTTTGAAAATGTGCAGCCAAACTACAGCTTTGTTTTGGAACTGAACTGGTGAAAGCTGTTGGATTAGTGAGAAAATGGCTTGAAGATGTGTTGTTTTTGTCCTGCTGTATCCTGATAATAATTCTGTGCCATATCATCCAGCCCTACTTGGAAAACAGGATTCTTCTATATGGTTTGACAGTCAGTTAAACGCCTCTTAAACATCAAGACTCTGAAGACAGATGACTCTTTGTCCACAGGTTTATTAACGTTGCAGGAAGGTGAAACTGTAACATACAAAATGCAATCAGCTATATGGCTGCCCCTTTAATATTTCAAGAGTCTCTTAAAGTAGAACAAATCACCCCGTTTCAACACCAACACCACTCAAGGTTCCATTATCATTTCCACATCTAATGAATCGAGTATTTCTCCATTCATTCATTCAACTACATGGTTCAACATGCAAATCAGTTGCTGTTGCTGGCTAAACTTGGATACAAATCTTCAGTCTCTACTACACATGGCAAACAGTTACATTTACTTCCTCATTACCTTGCCCTACATCCTGTGTGACAACTTCCTGTTACTGGGCTTCAGTGTTTCTTAAAGTGACAGCACCGTTTTACTCATGCTTAAAGATAAATCTATATTAAATTAGCTTGTAACAGTACACTCCCCACCTGACGTGATTTCACGTCACGAGACATTAACAACTTTAAATTAGGGCTGGGCGATAATTCAATAACAATATATATCGATCGATAGACGTGTGGCGCGATAGGAAAAATAGGGTCGATAAAAACTTCGATAGACAGTTTTACTTCCTTGCTACAGTCGGCACGCCGTCACAAAGCGCCGCCCTCTCAAACCACAACACAGAGCATGTGAATATGTCGCAGCAAGTAGCGGCGGAGGAAACGGTCCCAAAATGGGGTTTTACTAGTTCGCCAGCCTGATAGAAATAAACCACAGTGATTTGTAAAACTTGCAAGGAACCGGTAAAAGCAGAGTCTGGTAACGCAACCCACCAGTATTCATCACGTAAAGGCCCATTCATACCCTACGTGTGGCCTTCACGTCCGTATTTCTGTCCGTACGTTCTATCCGTTGACTCCTTCATACCTCCGTCCGTTGAGGTGCGCAATAACCAATATTTCCACCAGGTGGCAGTGCTGGGTGCCAATAATTCGTCAAAGATGGCGACGGTCCAAGACGTGATTTTGTTGTATTTGCTCCGTAAGTAAAGTTTATGTTTGTCCCTGTGCCCCGGACACGACACATCATATATGTGTGGGTAGTTGCGGACAAGCTCCGCAAGTCGTTCCTCGAATCCCGCCATTGTTTAAAGCCCAGAACTATAACCTTCTTTGTGATTTTGTTGACATTTTGTACTACAAACTCAATAGCGCCCCCACCTCTTCCGGTAGTATTGCTCCGTATTGATCCGTTTCGTCCATAATCGTAAGCTCCCAATTTTCGTGTCAAAATACGGACGAAATCGACGGTTAGAACGTATGAAACACTCCACACGTATCCATATCCGTCTTTTACGTGAGGTATGAATTGGCCTTACGCCGCTCACACCCGCAGCAGCGAGCTGCGCGGCCCCGCGAGCTGCGCGGCTCCGGGTCGTCGTCGGAATTTTCCGGAACTTCTTCCAAAACAAAGCAGGTACAGCAGCTAAACTGGGCTCCCTTCTTTGTGATAAAATGACAAAGCGTCCAAGCGGCATAAGGACATAACGCATGCAGTAACGTGCTTCATAGTGATAGATATGTCTGCTGTTCTCTGCAGCTGAAAAACCTGGCTTCAAACAATTACCTGCCACTCTTGATCCGCGATATAAAGTTCCGGGAAGCAAGTTTTTCTCTAACAGCGCTCCCTAAATTGTGCAACACGTCACAATTTAGGGCGTGTTGCTCGGACCTCAGCCCTGCATCAGCCTCTCAATTATGAAACCTGATAAGTAACTAGTGTACTATTCCCACCTAAATAGGCTATTCTATTAATTTATTTGGTATATTTATTTTGGTCACTTTTCTGGTCACTTTAGTTTATTCTTTGTCATTATTTAATAACATAACTCAGGTTTCTTAAGTTATTTTTCTTAAAAAAAAAATTCTGTTATGGTTAAAAAAGTTGGTTAAATAAAGATTTAATTGGAATTCTGTGTTTGTGTTCTTTATTTAAATCAAATCATTTAGCAATATCATAAAATGTCCAGGCAGAGCTGCACATAAAATATGGTTTTAAATATTTTCAATAATTATCGATATCGATCAATATGCATTTTTTTTTATCGATAAGCTTTTTTTCTATATCGCCCAGCCCTACTTTAAATAACTAGTCCTCGTTTAGAAGGAGAACCACTATCTCTGTAATAGGTCTTAAATAGAGTGCACTCCATCTTGCTTTCACAGTCTTCACTTCGACTTGTCGCACCTTTCCGTCTTTCCCAGGAAAAGTCTTCGTAATCAGCCCAGTCGGCCATTCATTCTTTGCCACTTCGCTGCTCTTTAAAAGAACAACACTACATTCTTTGATGTCAGGATGCATCAGCTGCCATTTACGGTTTACGGTTTTATGGTTGTAGCATGGGCAGGTATTGTTTTCTCCATCTGTCCCAAAAGGTATTGGATATGTGTTGCACCTGACGCGACTGAGCCTTGTAGAGGTCTGAAGCTCCGAATTCACGCACCGGAGTTGGAACAATATTCACCTTTTGAGTGAGAAGAGTCACTAGTGTGAGGGTGTAAAAATTATCCGGATCATCTGTTACTGGCACGAGTGGCCTAGCATTGATGATAGCTTACACCTCGTGTAAGCTTATCTTTCTGCTGCAGGAACATGGAGTCCAGAATTCTTCTTGCCAGACTAATCATCCTCTCCCATGAACCACCATGATGAGAAGCGTGCGGAGGTGCTCTGAGCTTTTTACAGGTGACACATTGGTTGATGATACTGCTCACCTTTCTTTTACATCCAACTATCCAAAGGCCTGCAGTGTGTATAGCTCCCTCTGTAAAACAACAACCTTGATAGTGAACTTATTCGTGGTAGTGTCTAATTATTAAAGTTGCAACATGATGCTGTCCAGGAATGGTGAGTGGATTTTTTCCAATCTGATTAAGGCTAGAATGATGGAGAAGCCCCCCCCCTCCCCTCCACTCTCAGAAGTTCATGTTCATCAATAAATGGGTCCAGTCTGTGAAGAGGGCTGGTCTTAGGAATCCTTTCTTTCTTTCTTCAGAATGAACTTAATTTCTTCTGCATAGGTTTCCTCTTGCACCGTCTGTACGATGATGTTTAAAACATGATCAGTTTCTCCCACAGCGATCTTTGCCTTACACCAATGCCAGCCTGTGCAAGACCGGGTTCTTTCCTGTACAGTCTTGAACATGCGGACTATGTGTAACAGACGAGCCATGGCCCGATTGAGAGACTTCCACGAAGAAAACCAGGCAAAATGTTGAGAGCCAAGGGTCGTGGAGGAAGCTGCAGTGGACAAGATGAACACTACAGGCCTTACCTCTGGGTCTGAAGCCAGATTGACAAGGTCAAAGATGTCCTTACAGTTCTTTGGTTCTGGCCTGGACAGAAATCTTGGTCCACTCAACCAGTTTGTGTCCTTTAGATGCCCTGCAACAACGGAACGTGTAGCATGGTCTGCAGGATTCTGATCTGTCGACACATAATGCCACTGGTTTGGAAGAGATGACTTTCGGATACGTAGTACTCGGTTGTTGACAAAGACATAAAAGCGTCTGCTTTCATTGTGAATGTAGCCCAAGACCACTTTGCTGTCTGAATAGTCGAATAAAGTGTTGAGCTGGAGATCCATTTCTGTTGAGACTATCTCTGCTAGTTCTGTTGCAAGCACTGCTGCACAAAGCTCTAATCTTGGCATGGTCATTTCGGGAGGAGGCGCGAGCTTAGCTTTACCCATTACGAATCCAATGTAACCGTTGCCATCTGGATCAATGACTCTCAAATACGCCACTGCAGCAATAGCTTTCGTTGATGCATCGCAGAAGACATGCAGCTCTCTTCTGGAAGCAACTGACGGTGATGTTTCTGCATACAGTCTGGGAACAGAAAAATCAGACACTTCAGATAGGGAGGCTCTCCATGATACTCAGATCTGCCTCATATTTTGAGGCAATGGTGAGTCCCAATCTCTTTTTCCAGTTGCGAGTTCTCTCAGGATAGCCTTTCCTTGGATAGTCACTGGCGCTACGAACCCAAGGGGGTCATAAAGGCTGTTGACGGTAGATAAGACACCTCTCCGAGTGTAGGGTTTAACTTCTTTGGAGACACTAAACATGAAGCAGTCCGTTTGGAGGTTCCAGCTAAGACCAAGACTGTGCTGTACTGGCAATGCATCATCATCAAGATCGAGATTCTTGAAGCTGTTTGCATGATCAGTAGATGGGAAAAGCTTCCATAACTTCCTTCTTGTTTGAGGCTATCTTATGCAGCCTAAGATTCGATTTAGCAAGGATATCTTGAGTCCTCTTCAACAAACTTACTGCTGCTTCAACTGTAGGCATAGATTTAAGACCATCATCTACGTAGAACTCACGTGTGACGCAGTTCTTGACATCCATGTCAGCCTGGAACTCTTCATCTTGTACAGACTGATGCAGACCGTAAATAGCCACTGCTGGTGAGGGTCTGTTTCCAAAGATATGGACATTCATACGGTAGTCCACAATGTCCTTACATGGATCATTGTCCTGGAACCACAGAAAATGTAAGAAGTTTCTGTCCTCTTCCCTCACATAAAAGCAGTAGAACATTTGCTCTATATCCACTGAATGCCACCGCTTCTTTCCGAAAGCATGGTAATACACCCAAGAGTGAGTTGTTTAGGTCAGGCCCAGTTAGCAACACGTCGTTAAGTGCAATCCCTTCATACTCAGCACTGGAGTTGGTTGGGCTTCTTCGGATGGTACGCACCAAATATGGGTAAGTACCACTGCTCTTCTTCTGCCATTATAGGAGGGGCCACTTCGGCATGACCCTTCACGAACATATTCTTCATAAAGGTGAGGAAGTGTTCTTGCATTTCAGGCTTCCTTTTAAAACTATGTTTTAGAGAAATTAGACGTTTTAATGCTTGGGGCTTGTTGTTGGGAAGCCGTTGACGTAGATGCTTAAAGGGTAATGGTGCCACCCAGCTGTTAGAATTTTTATGTAGACCCTCCATTATTTCCATGAAAAGGACATCCTGCATTGAAGGAGCCAAGTGGTCGTCCGCTTTAGTCCGTCTAAACACAGCACATCCTAGGTGGTCAGCATCACACTAAATCCGTCTCCGGTAATAGCAAAGGGTTAGTCGGGAGGTGAACGCTGCTGTATTTCTCCTTAACACAGAACACATTGGGGCACAGTTCAAAGAGGGTAGGGCATGTCATCTCCGTGGTTCTGGTGAAGAAGGTGTTCACTGTTTGTGGTACATGGCTGCTGCCTAAACATACATTCCCAACGATAACCCAACCAAAGTCAAGTTTTTGAGCATATGGTAGGCTATGTGGACCATTCACCTGTTTACGTACTTTATGAACTCTAATAATATCTCGACCAAGCAAGAGCATAATCTGGGCTTGTGGGTCGATATCAGGAATCAAATGAGCCAATGATTTCAAATGTTGATGGTGAAGAGCCACCTTTGAGGTTGGAATCTCTTCTCTATTGTTAGGAATATCATTACAGTCTATGAGACTTGGTAGTGGGATGTGGACTTTTCCATCTAAAGATTCCACTTCGTAGCCACCAGCTCTCCTTCCAGCTACTTCCTTAACTCCAGCACATGTTCTCAGTGTATATGGAGCGCTTTGACTTTGATCTTTGAACACATCAAAAAAACCTAATCGCACTAGAGACCTGTTACTCTGTTCATCCAGAACTGCATACAGTTTCACAACTCTGTCTCTGCAGCCAGCTAGATACACCTTTACAAGGCATATTTTCGAGCAGGAGCAATCTGTCTGATCTCCACCACAGACTTCTGTGCACTTTGAGGTTACATGAGGCCGACTTGTGGGTATACTGCCCTCCATGCTCTAGTAGGGGGTTACTCCTAGGTTCCGGATGAAGTGCTGTATTGTGATCCTCACTTTTACACACTGCAGCTTGAATTTGCAGTTCCTTGCAATATGTGCTGATGAAAAGCAGCACCTAAAACAGATGTTGTGCTCTCTTAGCAGTGCCATACGATCTTCAAATGACTTCTCTTTAAATGCACGACATTTATATAAAGGGTGACATTTCCTGTGTGTGGGGCACATTTGTCACCTTCAGTAGATTTTAATGTGTCAGCGTCTCTGCAGCCTTGAGGAGAGATTTCGGTCTTGTGAACATACACTTCTTTAAACTTACTTGACCTTTGAGCTGCTCTACTTGTCTGAATTGTGTCTGTGTGAGAAAGGAAGTTAAAACTTGGATCACTGGCAATCCTTGCTTCTTGACACACGAAGTCCACAAAGTAGGAGAAGGGAGGATACTGAACACGTCTGTTGTTTGTAAGATGCACCAACTGTCGCCCATCTCTCCTGTAGACGATATGGTAACTTTTGCACAATTGAGTTGACTCCTCTGGTTGTATCCAGGAAAGAAAGTCCAGGTAAATCACCTTCAGATTTGGCTGAGTTGAGCTCCATTAGAAGATCGCCTAGCTTTGTTAGCTTGTAGACTTAGACTTAGACAACTTTATTTGTCATTTTGTATGTACAGAGTGCATACACAACGAAATTTCGTTGCATACAGCTTGTAAATTAAAGTATAAAGTGCAGCAGTGATTAAAAAGTAAACAATTCAAATGTAAACAATGTAGGAGAAAGAAACAATGTGCGATCACAGTGTACAGGAGAATATTTAAACCATTTGTATGTGCAAAAATGATGGTGCAAAAAGGCATTTGTGCAAAAATGCGAGCAAATGTGGAAATGTGGTGCAGAGTCCAGTTTATAGTCAGCAGTTCAACAGTCTGATGGCAACAGGGAAAAAGCTTTTGCAGAACCTGGTGGACCTGCAGCGGATGCTGCGGAACCTTTTCCCAGAAGGCAGCAGGGAGAACAGTTTATGGTGGGGGTGTGAGGGGTCTCTGATGATATTAGGCCCGTTTACACTACACTTTTTTAACCGAGCCGAGACCAGTCCGAGCTCGGTAACCGAGATAACTCTTGTGTGTAAACGGTCAGCAGACTGAACCAGACCGCGCTAACGATAACCGGACCGCGCTAACTGCAGACCAGTTCATCAGCAGGTCTCGGACTGGTTTTTTTTATCCCGGTTCCCTGATAACGAAGAGCGCATGAGCAGACCGCGTCATGCCCTTACAGTCAGCTGACTGTCAGCGGGTTTTCCGGCGTGTCTGGCTGCACGTCCCGATTCACACTCCATTCAGACAGATTTCAGACTGGCGACCTGTCCAGGGTTTACCCCGCCTCTCGCCCATTGACAGCTGGAGATAGGCACCAGCAACCCCCGTGACCCCATGAGGGATAAAGCGGTTTGGAAAATGGATGGATGGATAATAATACTAGCTTCCTTACCGTGCCACACGGTTTCCAGTGATGACTCTGCTTATGAACCTCAGCGTCTGTTGTTGTTTCCCGCGTCTGTAAATCCTTATTAGACGTTAATTTGTCTTATCCACGTCCCAAAAGCCGAATCTGTCTAACAATAACATCCTGAATGTGACGGGTGCCGCCATTTTGATTTGCTCGGTCCCGCCTTCAATCCCAGAGAGCGGTAGTACCGCAGATCGCCACTAGGAGGCGAGGAGCAACCAAGGAACCATAACCGAGATAACTCCTGTGTGTGTAAACGGCTGCATTTATCTCAGTTAACTGGACCAAGCTCGGACCGGTCTCGGCATGGCTCGGTTTTTAGGTGTAGTGTAAACGGGCCTATTATGGGCTAGAGACACACCCCGGAGAATTTCAGTTTTCTTGCAAGCCCCCCTCCCCTCTTCAAGTTTGTGTATTCACTCTACCTTGCTAACTGTCCCTATTGTAATGCAAATAACCTGTGACGGGTCCTAGTTCCTGAGCTGAGAACCGGTCATAACCATGCTTTTCCAACAAGGCAAGGCAGAGCCTATTTATATTGTCCATTCACCAACAGACTCATTTATATTGTAAAGCTCCCTATGTGAAAGAAAGAACAACTTAGAGAATAATTGTATTTTGTCTTGTCCTGCCTTTTTATGTCATTCAACATTTCAGCTTAGAAAATGACAAACAGTATGACTTCAGTATTGGAGTAACATTTATTTCACCCAAGGAAAAGCACTACATATAAAGCTACAATTGTCCCATTTAGCAGTTTCCATAAACCCAAGGTGAGTCCTTCCTGCATTTGCGACAGGTATACTGTGTGCAGTGCACACAACGCTCAGTGCTGTGGTTCCTGTTGCAGAGATTGCACACCTGGCACTGTGTTGTTTTACCATGAGATTGTCTCTTCATCTCACGATGCTGTCTCATCTTTTCTTCTTGTATTTCCTTTTCCTGCATAAACCTGTAACAAAGTTCATCTGCAAGTCGCAGAATGAACTTTCGTCAACTGTCTTTAGACCCTGTGCATTCCTTGTACAAAACATGCGCGTTTGTTGCAGCCATGTCAAGTAGGTTGTAAAAAACAGCTACGGGCCATCTCCATGTTCCTGCACGCACTGAGTAAGTCCGTAATTTCTGGTCCATAATGTCCACACCGCATTTCAAGTGGTTATAGTCAATAACAGTGTTTGGTTTCTGTTTTTGAGTCTCCCCAATCTCCACTTTCTGATGCATGGTGCTCAGCAGAAAAACAGATTTCTTCTTTTTTGTTGCGTACACTGTCAGTAAGGCAGTTCTCAGACAGCCTTTCTCCTGTGGGGCGGGAGGGATCTTTTCCCAAATAGGGAATGGCATTACACATGTATTTTGTGTCCAGATCCACTGCAATCCAAAACTTAATTCCAAATTTATCAGGCTTGAATGCAATGTATTGCAGAAAGGGACAACAACCTTTGATGGAAATAACTGCTCATCAACAGTAATATGTTGCCCTGGACTGTAGGACAACACACAGTTCTGTACAAACTGTTGCCAGATGTTTGAAATTGCAGCAAATTTGTCCGTTTTCACATGTTCCAAACGAGTGTCTTTGTTGTCGAAGCGCAGATATTTCATTATATCTTGAAACCGGTTTCGAGGCATTGTGGCTTTGATGTTTGAATTCCCAAAGTCTTTGGACCACAAATCCCGCATGGCGCCAACAATCCCCTGTGCTGCCTTTATAAACACAATTGCAATGAAAGCCATCAGCTCATACACACTCATTTTCCAGCCTTGTTCTGTTCTGCGACCCTGCTGGACTGTGCAGTCTCTGATGGTCATCAGCATACCAATATCCACCAAACAGAGGAAGCTTTGGAGCCAACTTGTAGTTTTCCGTTTTGCAAACTCAGTTGGCCCTCCAGTCCCGCTGAATTTCATCTGCATGCTTTGCTGAGAGGTGAAGTCCTCAACTTTTCGCTGGACCCACTGCCATCTTTTGCTGTCTCTGTGTGTTCTGGTGCTGTGTCCATACCGGAATCCTTGCGTTTCTTGCTACCGGGAGAGTTGTCGTCCTCATCTGATGTAGCCTCCTCGTCTGTGCTGTCCTCCTCAATAACAACACAAACTTTCCTGCTTTTTCTTGGAGGAGGAGGATTATCTGTTGCAGGAGGAGCGGTCACATCCTCATCAGATGAAGATTCTGCATCTGTGGAGTCTTCCTCTTCAAATGTGAAGTCAACGTTTTTGCCATCAGAATCACAGTCTGGCATGTCTTGTAACATAGCCAAAACTTCCAAAGCGCTTAGTCTCCGTTTGGTACGCAAAGCCATATTGATCTAGCTTGAAATATATACATATATATATATATACTGGCCCTCCAGTATATATATATATATATATATACACAGTATATATATACGTGCGTACGTGCGTGCGTGCGTGCCTGCGTGTGTGTGTGTGTGTGTGCGCGCGCTTCGCTGCAGCGGCAGAGGAGAGATCGCGCTAAAGTGACTTGAGTTATATTTGCCCCCTTGTAAATAGGGCAGATGGTCATTATTGTATAAATATTCTTGCTTTCCCCCTCTACAGCTTTTTTCATTGTACAGATCAGTTATCAGCTGATCGATGCGCGGTTGGCTCCGCTGTCTGAAATCATTCCGGTGTTACCGACACTGATGACATAGACCTAGTTATATTTAATTACAAATATGATTTTTTTCCCCCTGCTCTCAGGTAAAACACCGGTCAACAGAGAGGTTTGAGCTGAAACCGAAACTGAAGGGTTCTCCAACAACAGCGCTAATGGGGCATTTACATCTGAAAAGAGATTCATGAGTTGTGAAGGACCGTCGGGGGGACTGGAGGCTGACGAAAATTCTCGTCTCTCTGGGATTTCTAGTGTTAATGGAGGGGAGAGGAGCCCTGATGATCCCTTTTGCTGTCCTCACCACTCTCCTCGCGTTCTTCCAGTCGGAGGCACTGCAGCCTCCACACCACACAGAGAGACAGCTGGTCAGAATGCTCTCTATGGTGCTTCTGTAGAAGGTCGTGAGGATGGGCGGGGGGAGGTGGGCTCTCCTCATCCTCCGCAGGAAGTACAATCGTTACGTAGTATTCTCTGTTAGTCACTTTTGGAAAGTCTTCAATGCGTTCGAACAGAGCATCTTCAATTACTTCTGCAGATCCATACTTCTCATCGAGTCTGTTCCATATCATGTTTAGCCCTGCTTGAGGATGGTTTATATGAATTGCTCTAATCTGCTCCACATGCTGTACTGATTCTCTCCCGAGCCACTTAAGCAGGAGATCCATTTCCTCACTTGGTGACAGGTCTAAACCCCATGTCGCTGACTGAAAAGAACGTTTCCAACCTCTATAATTCTGTGGTTTGTGATTGAATTGCAACAAACCTGTAGCCACAAGCTCACGACGAGCTAAATATCGAACAAAGTCCTTCATATTGAGCTACTGTTTGATTCTGCAAGATGTGGATAAGAAGGTGTCATATTAAATTCTGACAAGACAGAAGTTATAATCTTTGGACCAGAGTCCTCAAAAAATAAACTTCTTAATCATTCACTGAATCTGGATGGCATTAACTTGGCCTCTGGTAATAAAGTAAAAAACCTTGGTGTTATTTTCGACCAAGACATGTCATTTAAATACCATATTAAACAGGTTTCCAGAGTTTCCTTTTTTCACCTCCGGAATATCGCCAAAATTAGAAACATTCTGTCCAGGGGTGATGCTGAAAAACTAGTCCATGCATTTGTTACTTCAAGGCTGGACTATTGTAATTCTTTACTATCAGGAAGTCCACAAAATGCAGTTCAAAGTCTTCAGCTGATCCAAAATGCTGCAGCGAGAGTTCTGATGAAAATCAACAAGAGGGATCATATTTCTCCAATTTTAGCTTCCCTTCATTGGCTTCCTGTTAAATCAAGAATAGAATTTAAAATTCTTCTTCTAACGTATAAAGCCCTTAATAATCAAGCTCCATCATATATCAGAGCTCTGATTACCCCGTATGTTCCTAACAGAGCTCTTCGCTCTCAGACTGCATGTCTGCTGGTGGTTCCTAGAGTCCCTAAAAGTAGAATGGGAGGCAGATCCTTTAGTTATCAGGCTCCTCTCCTGTGGAACCAACTCCCAGTTTTGGTCCGTGAGGCAGACACCCTGTCTACTTTTAAGACTAATCTTAAAACTTTCCTTTTTGACAAAGCTTATAGTTAGAGTGGCTCATGTTACCCTGAGCTACCTCTATAGTTATGCTGCTATAGGCTTAGGCTACTGGAGGACATCAAGATCTATTTCTCTGACTCTACTGATTTCTACTGTTCTCCAGTCTACTGTTCTCCAGATTTGCATTGCATTACATTGAAATGACTGTTGTCATTTCAGCTTCTAACTTTTTGTTCTCTCTCTTTTTTCTTCATAGTAGGTACACCTGGTCTGACGTTCTGTTGACTGTGAAATCATCCAGGGAGGACAGATCACCGACTATAACCATCTAATGTATAACAGATTACTAGATCAATGTGTGCTTCTGTGCTTTTTGTCTGTCTTGTTGTGTCTCTGCTCTGTCTTCTGTAACCCCCAGTCGGTCGAGGCAGATGACCGTTCATACTGAGCCCGGTTCTGCTAGAGGTTTTTCCTTCCCGCTAACGGGTGTTTTTTCTTTCCACTGTCGCTTCATGCTTGCTCAGTATGAGGGATTGCAGCAAAGCCATGTACAATGCAGACGACTCTCCCTGTGGCTCTACGCTTCTCCAGGAGTGAATGCTGCTTGTCGGGACTTTGATGCAATCAACTGGTTTCCTTATATAGGAACATTTTTTGACCAATCTGTATAATCTGACCCAATCTGTATAATATGATTGAACCTAACTTGTAAAGTGCCTTGAGATGACATGTTTCATGAATTGGCGCTATATAAATAAAATTGAATTGAATATTGGGAGGTCTGTAATGATGGGTATCAGGACCACTATTATGCTGCATCAGAAAGTCCTGCAATCCCTCATTTTTAACTACTGGGGGATTCTGTTGAGCAACATGCGGAGATTGGTTGGTAGGCGAGATGTAGTTTTGAAGGATCGGTGTATTGTCTACTGGGTCACCATCAGCACACAGCTGCCTGTCCTTCTCCTTTATCTGCTTCTGGTTAAGAACATATTGGCCAGTACGTGCTGTGGTGTCTGGAGGAGCAACATCCAAGCTTGATTTGCAGCTTTGTTTTTCACTGTTCAAATCAGCAGCAGCTTCGAAAGCTTCTGCCTCAGCAATGGCTGCAGCGTCTCCTTCTCATGGTTAAGTCTTATTGTGTATGCTTCCAACTTAGCTTTCTCTAGCTTCAGACTAACCTCCTTCTCAACAAAGGCAAGTCGTGCCTTTGCAGCTTCAGCTTTTGCTCTAGCCTTTGCTGCAGCCGACCCAGTTGGTGAGACGCTGGAATGAACTGAAGAGTATGAGGCATGCAAATGCGTTTTCCAAGACGATGAACCTTCCGCCATGTCCACTGGTTGCGTATAGTGTATCGTCTTGGCCTTCAGCTTACATCACGATTCCTTCGCGAATCATCTATATGGTTTGACAGTCAGTTAAACGCCTCTTGAACATCAAGACTCTGAAGACAGATGACTCTTTATCCACAGGTTTATTAACGTTGCAAGAAGGTGAAACTGTAACATACAAAATGCAATCAGCTATATGACTGCCCCTTTAATATTTCAAGAGTCTCTTAACGTAGAACAAATCACCCCGTTTCAACACCAACACAACTCAAGGTTCCATTATCATTTCCACATCTAATGAATCGAGTATTTCTCCATTCATTCATTCAACTACATGGTTCAACATACAAATCAGCTGCATAACACACATTAACAGTATTAATTCATCAGAAATAAATATACTTTCACAAAGTACACCATGCCCAAAATATAGAACTGGAATAGCAAATACATACCTTCGATGTAGTGATGTTACGTGATGTGCCGAGGCTTCGAGGCGTTTCCGTAAAGCGCGTATCGAAGCTTGCTTCCGAAGCCTCGCTACCCGGCTGTACCACGTGACTGCTTCGAGAAGTGGCTCAGATTTTGCCAGATGACCGGTTCATTCAGAACCAGTTATGGCTGCACGCTGGATCATAAAACAGTTCTGCTAACCAGATGCAGTTTAAAACGCCACTTAGTCTGTTTATAAGTTTCGTTTTTATTAATTCTGCATTTTTTAACTACATGCACCGTATTTCTGTGCCTCAGCGCTTGCTCCTCTCCCCCCTTCCTTTCCCTCGGAGCAGGTGCTTTTATCACTATTCACCATTCAAAACGTGAATCACTACGTTTAATGTCCTCACATCGGTAGCAACATGTGCCAGTTAAAGCCAATAGGAGAGTTAATAGCTGTGTTTCATGCTCTTTTGTTTTTAACAACATAGAATCAATGGCGCTTCGGTGGACTGCTGCCTCGCGCTTTAATTCAGGTGCGCACTTTTAAGGGTCATTTTAAAGAACTTGTAACATCAGGGGCTTGATCTCAGATCTGTCAGTACCCCTGTTCCCTTTATAGAAGCCCTTTACAGTATTTAGTTATGCATTTCCCCCACTGTTTATCCGTCGCACGCAGCGCACCAACGGGGGTAAAATCCGCCCACCGCACCGACGAGAGCAATAGAAATTTGTCTGGTCAGCGCGGCGACTGACTGAGAAACCTGTCGCTGTGAAAGGTGATGAGAATGTTATAAACTGTAACAGTCTAGAAGTGCATTGAGCTGAAAAGAGGGAGACATCAGCAGCAGGATTGTGCGTAAAGACGCAGCGTGAACCTCTGTGTGCTTCAGTGTTGCTGCTGAGGGGAAATTGTTGACCATAATTCCCCCCCCCCCCCCGCCCCCAACATTAGCATAATCTCACTCTTAACTTTTGATCAAAGTTGAGAGGTTTGATTATTACACACCATGCCATATCACATGACACTACTATTTTGGGAATAATTACACACAGAAAATACATTCAAACAATATCTTATTATACACATATGTGTATACATAATTTATGTAGACAAATGATTTTGTCCTACACCTTTTGTGAAGTCATTCCAAAGAGCCATAATAGACAAAAAATCAATGCATCACACGTGTTAAGATACAGCTGGCTGTGATTATACACCTCGCCAGTAGGTGGTTTCGTGTGCACATGAAGCTCCAAGAAATGAACCCTTTCTCGAACCAGTTGGCTCAAGTGGTTCAATGCCTCATGAGGCTTCATCTCGCCATCACTACTTCGATGCTACCCAAAGGCATGAGAAGTTGCATATGTTGCTGGCTAAACTTGGATATAAATCTTCAGTCTCTACCACACGTGGCAAACAGGCTTAAACTGGGCCTGTCACTACCCGATCCGTACTGGTAGCACGATCCGTACCATCAGCTCATTTGCGCACGCGCGAACAGAATAACTTCCGGGTCGCCAAAAAAATAATGTAATTACGGTACTGAAAATACTTATTTCTATACTTAAATCATTAAAGAATGCTAAACTATATTGTATAGAAAACATTTAAGATTTTTCTGGAAGAAATTTATGCGTTTTACAATCTCCATTGTATTGCTTGACGTCATCATCGGATATGCTCCAGCATCCTCCAGTCCGGGAAGTTATCATTGCATAACGTTTAACTGTATTGTCTGAATGCACTCTGTTAGTTTTATTGCTTGTTCAAACAGGACTGGAAAAAAATATTTAATCCTTAATTATACGGTGAATTTCGTTATACAAATAATCTTGTTCTAAACATAAACAAACATTTATTTTATTAGAAAGTTAAAATTATCGATTGAGAAATTAGCGCCCTCTGGTGTACATATCATAAACTAGAGAAGACCTCGTGATTATAGTAGCCGCATTGTTTTTTTTTTTTTTACAAACACGAACAGGGAATAGGACAAAGAACACACACAAAGCGAAGGCATACCTTATTAAAATACATTTATTAGCCACAAAATACATACATATGCAATTCAAATAAATGATAAAAGAAACTTCAAACTTCAAAAAAATTCAAAATCAAATACGTTTCTGTACTACTATATGTGTTTATAGCTGGGGGTTTATGTACTTTAAGAAATGGTTTATATATTTTTATTTCCCTAACCACAACTGGGAAACATTTTTGCTATTAAAAAAAACAAAAAACAATGTATTTTTTATGTATTTCTGTTGTTTATTTTTTAGAATATGCATTATTGCCGCAAATACAAAGATATACAAAAAGAAACCCCTGCCTCGAAAAAATACAAAAGAATAAAAAAGTAAGAAAAACGAAATATTTCCCACCGGAAGTTATTCTGTTTGCGCACGCGCAAATGAGCTGATGGTACGGATCGTGCTACCGGTACGGATCGGGTAGCACGCGCGAACAGAATAACTTCCGGGTCGCCAAAAAAATAATGTAATTATGGTACTGAAAAACCTTTATTTATATCCTTAAATCATTAAAGAATACTGAACTGCATCGTAAAGTCAATATTGAAGACTTTTCTGAAAGAAATGGATGCTTTTTAAATTCTATCCATTGTATTGCTTGACGTCATCATCAGACATGCTAAGAGCAGTCCGTTATTGCGTAACGTTTATCCGTATTGTCTGAATGCACTCTATTATTGCTTTATTTGAGAAAAAAACATATTTTATTCCTTAATAATGGGATCAATTTTGTTTACATATACACACACACACACACACATATATATATATATGTTCTAATAAAACTATTTTATACAAGATTAATTGTGTTCATGTTAATTATACAACTTTATGTAATGTAAAACATTACAATATGGAGTATATATATATATATATATATATATATATATATATAAAGTTGTATAATTAACTTGAACACAATTAATCTGTATAAAATAGTTTTATTAGAACGTTAAAGTTATCAGTTGACATTTTAGCGCCCTCTGGTGTACAAAAACAAGAGAGGACCTCGTCATTAGTACCCACGGCGATTTAACTTTTTTAATGTTTTTCTGTTTTTCATTTTTAGAATCTGCAATATTGACGCAAATACAAAGATATACTAAAAGATACCCCCGCTTCAAAAAAATACGAAAGAATAAAAAAGTAAGAAAAACGAAATATTGCCAACCGGAAGTTAATATGTTTGCGCACGCGCAAATGATCTGATTGTACGGATCGTGCTTCCTGTACGGATCGGGTAGTGACAATTTACTTCCTCATTACCTTGCCCTACATCCTGTGTGACAACTTCCTGTTACTGGGCTTCAGTGTTTCTTAAAGTGACAGCACCGTTTTACTCATGCTTAAAGATAAATCTATATTAAATTAGCAGTACACTT
The DNA here is from genome assembly GCA_037039145.1 of Fundulus diaphanus. Taxonomy (NCBI): domain Eukaryota; kingdom Metazoa; phylum Chordata; class Actinopteri; order Cyprinodontiformes; family Fundulidae; genus Fundulus; species Fundulus diaphanus. Next base: position 16,647,359 of record CM073139.1, on the reverse strand, counting down.
CAACTTCAGTTTTCCATCTTTTTAACTTTGGTGAAAAGATCTAACAACAGTGAAGTATCAACATTGGGGGAAAAATTTAAAATTCTCAAAAAATGTTGGCCATCACTGTCCAGTTGCATGTTGTAGTTGGTCTATATCAGCTTTGTGTAATCTGTTAAGCATTATAATGTGCAACATGATACATTTCCTCAATTTTCCACATAGTTGCACTGAACTTCCAGACTGCCGGAGAGGGCATGGATTTAAACGACGGTCTGTTCAGTCAGAACGGCCGCTGTGGCTACGTCCTTAAGCCAGGCTTCATGAGAGACAACGACAAAAGGTTTGACCCCGACCTGCCTCAGAAACGCGATGACTACCGACCCATCGTCCTCACCATCCAGGTACAGCCCACTTCATGAAGTCGGCTTCACGTGCCGCCCAGAATGCTGCATTAAATGCATCTGGTTAACTGACCTCTTCCAAAGGTGATAAGTGGCCAGCAGCTGCCTAAAGTCAACATCAAAGAGGATTCTATAGTGGACCCTCTGGTCAGAGTGGAGATCCATGGAGTACTGATGGACCAGGCCAAACAGGAGACCAGATACATTGAGAACAATGGTATCACACACTGAGCTCTGCACAATTAATATTAACTTGACACTATTGGTAGAAATTCAGAGCTATGCTTTTATTAGAATAGTATCACATATATGTTTTTTGTTAGGTTTGACATGTTTTAAGAGTATTTGTTATACGAAAAAGAAAGGACAAAAAGAATTGAGCTCTTGTGTGAATCTTTCCGGTTTGAGTTTCTCCTGCATGCAAACTAATTGCAAAATGAGTTAACAAGCTAGCTTTCACTAGATCCTAAACTGCAAGTTTGCAGAAGGCTAATTACAAAATCCCATAAAAGTGTTCATGGTCCATGAAATGCTTCACACTTTGTCCTGTTTCCATCTTACCTTCTATATGTGATCGACCATCACAAAGAATGAACTGGAATAAAAAAAAAAACATCTCATGGACAGAGAGCATCCGTGAACACCAGTTTTCAAGTTTTACAGCAGATTCTTAGACAGATTTAGGTCTAAACTTTGACCCTGCAACGTGAATCTGCTTTGATGTAAACAATCCATCATAGCTCTGGCTGGATGTTCAGGTGGTTGTCCAGCTGGAACGTGAACCTCCCCACCATTATCAGGCCTTCTGTAGGTTTTCATCCAGGATTGCAGTGGATGTAGCTCCATCTATCTTCCCTTTAACTTTGACCAGCTTCTCTGTCCCTGCTGAAGAACAGCAACCCCGATGATGCTACCATGATGCTACCACTGCCATGTTTTATTATAATAACTTTATTTATAAAGCGCTTTCATACAAAGTGCTGAACAATTATAAGGCCATAAAAGACAAATAAAAACAGCACAGATAAGATAATAATAATAATAATAATAATAATAATAATAATAATAATAATAGAAACATAACAGATAAACTAGATAAAAACAGATAAACCAACAGAAGATAAAATTTATGACGAGTAGGAGAGAGTAAACAAGTCGGTCTTTAACTTAACTCTAAAAACACCAACAGAACCTGCCTGCCTGATGTCCTGAGGGAGGTTATTCCATAGGAAAGGGGCTCGAAAAGAGAAGGCACACTCGCCAGCAGTTTTTCTTCGCACTTTAGGGATTTTTTTAGAAGGCTAGTGTCTTGAGATCTGAGAGCTCGAGGAGGGACATACAAATGCAAAAGGTCCGAGAGGTAAGAGGGGGCCATTCCATTTAAGGCCTCGGAGGTGAACAACAGAATCTTAAAGTCTGCTCGAACATGACAAGGCAGCCAGTGAGGGGATGACAACGCTGTGGTGATGCGCGCATATTTCCTAGTTTTGGTTAAAACACAGGCGGCCGCATTCATAACTGTCTGCAAACCCCTAAAGCTTTTCCTTGGTAACCCAGAGAAAAGGGCATTGCAGTTACCAATGTGTGAGGACACAAATGCATGGATAACAATCTCAACATTTTCGAAGGATAAATTTTGCTTAATTTTTGCGTTGTTTCTGAGATTATAAAAGGCACTTTTAGTCACCTCTTGCAAATGATGCTCAAAGGTGAGCACAGGGTCAAACCACACTGCCAGATTCTTAATCTTATCCATACATTTTATCATGTGGTCGTCAATCTTAAGGGTATGATTTAAAAGTGGGTGTAGCTGTTTCTGAGCTCCAATTACCATAAAGTCTGTCTTGTCTGTGTTAAGAAGCAGGAAGTTATTAGACAACTAGCCCCTAATGGCTATTTTGCTTTGGGGATGGGCTTCTCGTGGGGATGTTGTTAACCCTTTTCCTGCACATATAAGGTTTTCCACATAGGCCAGAATGTCTAGTTTTGATCTCATCTTCCTCAAGTTTCCTGGTTCTCCTGCATGGCTTGTAGTAAAGTCCAAACAGGCTCCGTCCATTCCATGTTCAGATGATGGATTGAACAGAGCTCTGGGAGATGTTCAAAGCTTGGGATGTTGTTTTAGAGCCTGACCCTGCTTTAAACGTCTCTACAACTTTTTCCCTGACCTGTCTGCTGGGTTGTTCTTCAAGATGCTGTTGGTTCTCTAAAGTTCTCTAATAAGCCTCCGAGTCCAGAAACAGAACAGCTGGACTCATTACATTTCGCACAACTGGACACTAATTGGCTGACTTATGAATGCAGTTGGATGGAATTTACTTGGGGGTATCACAATAATGGGGACCAGTTACAAATGGACTACCCCCCGCATCAACTTTTTTTTTTTTTCAATCTACAATGATGAACCACTTTGTGTTGGTCGTTAAAAAGCCACTGAAGTTTGTGGTTTTAATGAAACAAAATGTGGAAAAGTTTGAGCAGAACACTTTTACTAGGCTCTGTACGTGAGATTAGACTGAACTGATGTGTGTTCCAGCAGCTACCAGTTTCATGTGTTTTCCAGGATTCAACCCCCTGTGGAATGACACCCTCCGCTTCACGGTCCACACACCCGAGCTGGCTCTGGTCCGCTTTGTGGTGGAAGACTTTGACAAGACTTCCAAGAATGACTTTGTAGGGCAGTTTACACTGCCGCTCAGCTGCATGCAGCAAGGTAGGCCACTGAAACGATCCTTTTTAACAGCCTCCTTCTAACTTTTCTCTTAAAGCTGTAGTTGGTAATCCTGCTCAGAAACACTTTTTGTTATACAGGATAACATGGTCCTTCCATCCTGAAAGTATTCAGTACATTCTGTATTCAAAAAAGGGGGTTAAAAAATGTATCTCTGTGGGCGCTGCAGGCCTGTAAAAATTCCTAACCAATTTGTCAGAGTTTTGGTCCTACTCTCACCCCCCTCTGTCCCTCACGTTCCGGGGTATCACCTTATCTATTGGTTGTCCCACATGGCAATCATTCTGACACGCTAAGTAACACCAGTTTGCGTGCTCCATTCTTGTTAGTTTCCGCTTACTGCCTGCACATGCACAGTTCTAGTGTTTATGTATCTAATTAGCTTAGCGGTTAGCTTAGAGGTTAGCTTTGGTGTTAGCCGTTCATTGTAGCTCTGCTGCTCACACAGCATACTTTGAACATGGCTGAGAGTCGCAAGAAGCAAACCGCGTTCAAGTTTTTGAGAAGAGGAGGAAGCCTCAGTAGTAAGAAATAAGACCAGAGTGGATTTGGGAGATTTTTTTTACACAATCCCCTTGAGGAACAGAAAGGGTAAGACGGTCTTGTGCATGCCCATTTATTCAAAAAGGGACGGGGGAAACTTCCAGAAAAATCGTCTACTTAACCTTTAAACTTCGGAACAAAAGGAGAATTGCCATAAAGTACAAATAGGTTGAAGTTGTATGGATATCCCCAACATTTCATCCCCAACATTATTCCCAAGATTTGGATATGAAAGAATTTCCAGACGGAAATAATAAAGAACCGAGTCAAAGCATTCATTCTCCCGAGACAGGTTTCTAATTATGGTCATTTTAATGCAACCGAAGGGTTCCTTCCTCATCAGGGGTGTCTCCAAGAATTATTGGCCCCATGACAAAAAAACAAAATCATCCCAAAAGCTCATTTCAATTCAATTTTATTTATATAGCGCCAATTCATGAAGCATGTCATCTCAAGGCACTTTACAAAGTCAAATTCAATCAGATTATACAGATTGGGTCAGATTGTACAGATTGGTCAAAACTTTCCTATATAAGGGAACCCAGTTGATTGCATCAAAGTCCCGACAAGCAGCATTCACTCCTGGGGAAGTGTAGAGCCACAGGGAGAGTCGTCTGTGTTGTCCATGGCTTTGCAGCAATCCCTCATACTGAGCAAGCATGAAGCGACAGCAGAAAGAAAAACTCCCTATTAATGGGAAGGAAAACCTCCAGCAGAACCAGGCTCAGTATGAACGGTCATCTGCCTCGACCGACTGGGGGTTAGAGAAGACAGAGCAGAAACACAATAAGAGAGACAAAAAAGCACAGAAGCACACATTGATCCAGTAATCTGTTCTACATTAAATGGTAATAGCGGGTGATCTGTCTTCCCTGGATGATGTCACAGCTAACAGAACGCCAGACCAGGTGTACCTACTATGAAGAAAAAAAAAAAATTAAAAGCTAAAATGACGACAAGCAATGCAAAACTGGAGAGCAGTAGAACTCAGTAGAGTGAGAAAAATAGACCCTGCTGTCCTCTAGTAGCCTAAGCCTATAGCAGCATAACTATAGATGTAGCTCGGGGTAACATGAGCCACTCTACCTATAAGCTTTGTCAAAAAGGAAAGTTTCATTTATATATGTAATTTTTTTGGGGCCCCCCAACGGGTAGCGCCCCCCCCTTACAACGCCCCTGGTTCTCATAATGATCTAAGTCAGTGCTCCTCAAGTCCAGTCCTCAAGGTCTGGTGTCCTGCAGCTTTCAGACGTGTCCCTGATCCAACACACCTGAATAAATTGGCTGAATCAGAATCTGAATGTCTTTTATTGTCATTATATACACTACCGTTCAAAAGTTTGGGGTCACCCAAACAATTTTGTGTTTTCCATGAAAAGTCACACTTATTCACCACCATACGTTGTGAAATGAATAGAAAATAGAGTCAAGACATTGACAAGGTTAGAAATAATGATTTGGATTTGAAATAAGATTTTTTTTACATCAAACTTTGCTTTCGTCAAAGAATCCTCCATTTGCAGCAATTACAGCATTGCAGACCTTTGGCATTCTAGCTGTTAATTTGTTGAGGTAATCTGGAGAAATTGCACCCTACGCTTCCAGAAGCAGCTCCCACAAATTGGATTGGTTGGATGGGCACTTCTTGCGTACCATACGGTCAAGCTGCTCCCACAACAGCTCAATGGGGTTCAGATCTGGTGACTGCGCTGGCCACTCCATTACCGATAGAATACCAGCTGCCTGCTTCTGCTCTAAATAGTTCTTGCACAATTTGGAGGTGTGTTTAGGGTCATTGTCCTATTGTAGGATGAAATTGGCTCCAATCAAGCGCTGTCCACTGGGTATGGCATGGCGTTGCAAAATGGGGTGATAGCCTTCCTTATTCAGAATCCCTTTTACCCTGTACAAATCTCCCACCTTACCAGCACCAAAGCAACCCCAGACCAACACGTTACCTCCACCATGCTTAACAGATGGCGTCAGGCATTCTTCCAGCATCTTTTCATTTGTTCTGCGTCTCACAAGCGTTCTTCTTTGTGATCCAAACACCTCAAACTTGGATTCATCCGTCCACAAGACTTTTTTCCAGTCTTCCTCTGTCCAATGTCTGTGTTCTTTTGCCCATCTTAATCTTTTTCATTTATTGGCCAGTCTCAGATATGGCTTTTTCTTTGCCACTCTGCCGTGAAGCCCAGAATCCCGCAGCCGCCTCTTCACTATAGATGTTGACACTGGTGTTTTGCGGGTACTATTTAATGAAGATGCCAGTTGGGGACCTGTGAGGCGTCTGTTTCTCAAACTAGAGACTCTAATGTACTTATCTTCTTGCTCAGTTGTGCAACGCGGCCTCCCACTTCTTTTTCTACTCTGGTTAGAGCATGTTTATGCTGTCCTCTGAAGGGAGTAGTACACACCGTTGTAGGAAATCTTCAATTTCTTAGCAATTTCTCGCATGGAATAGCCTTCATTTCTAAGAACAAGAATAGACTGTCGAGTTTCAGATGAAAGTTCTCTTTTTCTGGCCATTTTGAGCGTTTAATTGACCCCACAAATGTGATGCTCCAGAAACTCAATCTGCTCAAAGGAAGGTCAGTTTTGTAGCTTCTGTAACGAGCTAAATTGTTTTCAGATGTGTGAACATGATTGCACAAGGGTTTTCTAATCATCAAATAGCCTTCTGAGCCAATGAGCAAACACATTGTACCATTAGAACACTGGAGTGATAGTTGCTGGAAATGGGCCTCTATACACCTATGTAGATATTGCACCAAAAACCAGACATTTGCAGCTAGAATAGTCATTTACCACATTAGCAATGTATAGAGTGTATTTCTTTAAAGTTAAGACTAGTTTAAAGTTATCTTCATTGAAAAGTACAGTGCTTTTCCTTCAAAAATAAGGACATTTCAATGTGACCCCAAACTTTTGAACGGTAGTGTACATGTCCAACATGATTAAAGCCAACTCCAAATATCAAAATATCAAATATCAAAAATATTAAAAATATATACAATGTAAACATTATGAGGTACGGTGTACAGTCCTGGGTGTTATGTACATAAAATATACTGTTGTATAAATTGTTAAATATATGTGTGTAAATATTGCACATTGTAGGATGGAATATTGTACATTGCAGGATATAAACTGTAAGTATTTCACATTGTCATTATTTCACAGTAGTAAAGTTTGTTTTCCCCAACAATTGTTTATCAGTGCATATGAGAGTTCAGGGTGGTTATCGCCTTAGGAAAGTAGCTGTTTTTGAGTCTGTTTGTTCTGGTCCCAAAGCACCTGTAGCGCTTCCCCGAGGGCAACATGTCAAACAAAGCCAGGGTCGGAGCTGTCTTTACTGATAGTTGTGGCTCTCCTGAGGCAGCGGGAGGTATAAATGTCCATCAGAGAGGGTAGAGAGCAGCCAATGAACTTTTGGGCTGACTGTACGACTCTTTGGAGCCTCTCCCTGTCTGTAGCAGTGCAGCTACCGTACCGTACTGTGATACAGTACGTCAGCAAACTTGACGACAAGGTTGTTTTTGTGGGCCGAGCTGCAGTTGTAGGTGTAGAGGCAGTATAGGAGGGGGCTCAGCACACATCCCTGTGGGAGCCGGTTCTCAGCTTGCTGGTGGAGGAGAGGTGAGGGCCAAGTCTCACAGTCTGGGGTCGGTTGGTCAAAAAATTACCTCCTCAACATGTGGCCTAGATCTCTAAAGTCCTGATAATGACCTGATTATTTGACTCAGGTATAATGAAGTAGAGTAAGAAACAAAAGTTGCAGGATATTGGCATACTCATGTGTGCGGTTTGGTTCTGTGTCTTCTAGGTTATCGTCACATTCACCTTCTGTCCAGAGATGGAACCAGGATTTCTCCCTCTTCCTTGTTCGTCCATGTCAGGATCACAGATCTGGAATGACCCGCACAGCTGTTCTGCAAAGAACAACATTCCACCTCTTATTTCCCAATGAGAGTCTATTTATATTTTTTTCTCATAGAGCTTTAGATAAAATGTTAGTATTTCTTCATGTTCTTCTTTGAAGTGATGGGAAACTATGCCAAATGTGTAGAGGTTTTAAAGAGCTGATGCAAGGATATATGCTCTCCGTCTTGTGGGTGTGTTTGTGGCTGTGTGCACAGATCGTTGAATGACTGAATGTACGTGCTCATTTCTACCGTTCTGGTATACTGTGCCACCAGATATTGGAGTCAAGAAATCCACTCACTTGCTTTGTGTTACCGCCTGCATTGATCCTGGCTGCAGTTTAGCTGCTACTTTCATATTACCTATGATACCATGACTGAGTTCATTTAAAGAGGGCAACACTTTGACTTCATGGGTCAAACATAGGAGATAATGTCGACTGATGAACATGTTTCCAAACAGATCGTGAAGGTGTGCAGACGCACCTTGGTTTCAGTCTCAGATATACTCCTTTCACACTGAAAACCCCACCCATACACACACACACACACACACACACACACACACACACACACACACACACACACACACACACACACACACACACACACCGACTCTACTGTACTTCTGGGTCATTTCACTATGATTAAAACAATAAAAAACAGATGGAACACAAATGTAAGGACCCTGAGACTAATAGACCCAGAGAGGAATGAAGCCAGTGTAAATCCTGTGCAAAGTAATAAAAGCAGCTGATGTAATGATGGATCCAGTGCGACGGCTGTGGAAACAGGAATCCTTCATATCCTTCATATCTCCTCCTACACCCAGTTTCACTGTTCAAACCGTTTCCTGATCAGTAAAACGTCTCTGCTCCTCCTTCCTTTTGAAGCGTGTTGGTCTGAGGTGAAGCTGAAGTAAGGAGTGTTGGCCCAGCGGTTAGAACATGGCGCTAAGCAAGACCCTTTGCCCCAAAAAAGTGGGAGCCCACTGTTCCCCAAGGGGTGGGTTAAACGCAGAGGACACATTTCATTGGGATGTACAAAGTTGCAATGACAAATGAATGTGATCAATACGAACTCCTCACACTTCAGTGTGTTTACCTAATGCATACATATATGTGTGAATGTGTTTTCATATGTCTTTTTGTATTCATATCATGATATTAATGGCAGACTATAAACTCATTGTTTGTTTTGTATTGGACATATTTTCATTGACCGCAGTTAGGGAAAAATAAAAGATTTTCACTGAATGTCCCTTTTCTTCATCAGTTGAACTAAAGATGCTACCATGTGATGATGCAACTGTAATCTTGGTTCTAATCCCAACCCAGCAGGGCCGCCTCCCTCCGAAACACTTCTGGGCAACAGTCAGACCATGAGTCTCAGTGATTTTAACTTGTGGAAATAAAGGTAAAAAAAAGTTATAAGAAGTCGGCGGTGTCTTCTCTGGAGCCACTTTCCTCTGTGTCCCTGCTCTTACGTACCTTATTCAAATGTCTGAATCAGCTTTCCATTAAGTTCTGCAGACGTCTGCAGGTGACCCATTCCTTCAGCCCATTGTGATGAAGCAGGCAAAGATCTCAAACCTGCAGAACATGGACTCTGGAAAACACCACTGCACTGAACACCGGTTTACAAGTAGATGTTAGACGGGAGTGTGTGAGTGACAGAGCTGAGTAGGTGTGGGTAGCCATAAATTTTACTCAAGAGTAGCACTACTTTAACATATTTTTACTCAAGTAAAAGTAAAAAGTAGTCAGCCAAGATATTACTCCAGTAAGAGTAAAAAAGTATTCAGTAAGAAAGCTACTCAAGTACTGAGTAACTAATCCTAATAGCTGATAATTTAATATTTAAAAATTATGTGATCGAACAGACAAAAATGTAAGGTCGTGGAAATTCTAGTATTTTAAAGACAAAAGATACACTGAAGACACTAAAGACAGCATTAAATTTCAAAGCAATACTTACACCAATTAATGTATATTTATAGTATATTAGAACAGTGCAACGTATTTCTAGTGACAATATCTACTGTTTGCTGTACATTAATTTGACCTCCAAATGGCTCAATGAATTCAGCAGATAGAAAATAACATTGAAATAACAAAACTTTGCGGTCACATCTGAGCAATCGGTAGGTTTAGCGTCCGCTTCAGTGAACACCAACATTCATACTGTACTCCCAGCAACATTCCAGTCTTTTCCCTCTTGGACTCATTTTTTTTTTTGCAGTTTTTTCCCCACTGAATCTTGGACCTTTCTCAATTTTTTCGTTGGGAGATGCTAATAGCCGTTAGCAGCTTCCTTGTTTTATACCCTGCTGTGCAAACGCAGTGACATACTTCCGTTGTTGTTATAATTAAATACAAAAGGCTTTATTTACTAACAAACTGAGCAAAAACATAGCAAAAACATAGCAAAAACACCAAAATAGCAACTAATACGCCAGCAGGATATGATAATCTTTCATAAAAACTTTGTATGCAACCAGGGTGAGCTACTGACGTATAAATAAAAAATAACATCAAATAACGTGGCTATGCACCTTTAACATATTATGTTTTTGTTTATTTCTTTGAATGTTAGGGGGATAAAAAAAACAATGTCAAACATAAAGCCAATTTTCTTTTTTGTAAGGAGCAAAAGGTTACAAAATGCTACTTATTCAACAGTGGAGGATACAAAATTTTGTGAAAGTACAATGGAGAGTTTTATTTAGCCATGGTTAATCTCATTCTGCGGGAGTGATGATATTTAACAGTTTTCCTGGTAATTCTATAGCCTATAAAAAAGATTGTGATGGACATTGGATAATGGTGGTGATGGAAATTCATTGTTCAAATTATGCTCTGCTATGTTTGTATGGTTATAATAATAGAACTCAAAACAAAAAGCTTCAAACTTTCCTATGTGAAAAATTGGAACAATGGAAACTTAGCTATTCAGCTGATAAAATTATTATCATGGAGGGGTTAAAGTAGTACTTGATTGTTTTCAAGAACGCTTTCCTTCTAGGGCTTCATATCATATTTTTGATAATAATATTCTTAATTTGGTAACCAAAAACAGTCTGCGTGACTATTCGAGATTGAAAATTCCACTGCAACTCAATATACTTTCCTTGAAAAATGGTCAATGCTCAATATTGCCAAGTGTGAAATCTCCTAACTGATCACTGTACAATTTCCTTTTCTACCTCCTTGACCAAAGAGGGACCTCAAACATTAATTTGGAAATTCAACAACAATCTTTTATATAATAACATTTTTTGTGATGATGTAAAACTCTTACTTGGAGAAGTTGACCAGCTGGAAATAACAAGCTTGAGCAAGTGAGAATGGTTCAAATTCAAAGTTAAACAGGTGGCAATCCAAATAAGCAAATACTCCACTAAACAGAAAAGATATGAACATAACATTATTGAGTCCATAAATAAATTATGTAGCAAACAAAATTTAACATCCTTTTGGAAGATAATATTTGCCCACAACTTCTCTCCCCACAAGTCAACATTATGGAACAATAGAGTCATAACTGTTAATAGAAAGTCTATATTTTTTAGAAATTGGCTTGAGTGTTGTTTTCTATTCATATCTGATTTATGGGCTCAGATGGCAGTTTGCTAGATTTTATGTAATTTTCAAAGAAATATAATTCAGACTGTACCCAAAAAATACCAGCTAGTTTGTAAGGCTATTTCCAGTCTTACAGGGAAAATGTTTTTTCAAAATATGTGAAGTGGCCTGTCTCCCAAAAAAATCTAAGAAATACATTTCAAAATAACTGATAACATACACTCACCGGCCACTTTATTAGGTACCCCATGCAAGTAACGGGTTGGACCCCCTTTTGCCTTCAGAACTGCTTCAATTCTTCGTGGCATAGATTCAACAAGGTGCTGGAAGCATTCCTCAGGGAGTTTGGTCCATATTGACATGATGGCATCACACAGTTGCCGCAGATTTCTCGGCTGCACATCCATGATGCGAATCTCCCGTTCCACCACATCCCAAAGATGCTCTATTGGATTGAGATCTGGTGACTGTGGAGGTCATTTGAGTACAGCAAACTCATTGTCATGTTCAAGAAACCAGTCTGAGATGATTCCAGCTTTATGACATGGTGCATTATCCTGCTGAAAGTAGCCATCATGGGTTGGGTACATTGTAGTCATAAAGGGATGGACATGGTCAGCAACAATACTCAGGTAGGCTGTGGCGTTGCAACGATGCTCAATTGGTACCAAGGGGCCCAAAGAGTGCAAAGAAAATATTCCCCACACCATGACATCACCACCACCAGCCTGAACCGTTGATACAAGGCAGGATGGATCCATGCTTTCATGTTGTAGACGCCAAATTCTGACCTTACCATCCGACTGTCGCAGCAGAAATCGAGACTCATCAGACCAGGCAACGTTTTTCCAGTCTTCTATTGTCCAATTTCGATGAGCTTGTGCAAATTGTAGCCTCAGTTTCCTGTTCTTAGCTGAAAGGAGTGGCACCCGATGTGGTCTTCTGCTGCTGTAGCCCATCTGCCTCAAAGTTCGACGTACTGTGCGTTCAGAGATGCTCTTCTGCCCACCTTGGTTGAACAGGTGGTTATTTGAGTCACTGTTGCCCTTCTATCAGCTCGAACCAGTCTGGCCATTCTCCTCTGACCTCTGGCATCAACAAGGCATTTCCGCCCACAGAACTGCCGCTCACTGGATGTTTTTTCTTTTTCGGACCATTCTCTGTAAATCCTAGAGATGGTTTTGCGTGAAAATCCCAGTAGATTAGCAGTTTCTGAAATACTCAGACCAGCCCTTCTGGCACCAACAATCATGCCACGTTCAAAGTCACTCAAATCACCTTTCTTCCCCATACTGATGCTCGGTTTGAACTGCAGGAGATTCTCTTGACAATGTCTACATGCCTAAATGCACTGAGTTGCCGCCATGTGATTGGCTGCTTAGAAATTAAATGTTAACGAGCAGTTGGACAGGTGTACCTAATAAAGTGGCCGGTGAGTGTATACTCGGTAGCAGAATTTCCAGGAAGATTTAAATTTGATTAAGACCTGTGTTCCTTTTGTGACTCAGCAGATAAAACAATTCAGCGGTTTTTTTTTCATGCCAGCCAATTTCTGGTGGCAGATACATAGCTGGATATAACTAAAAATCAGGAATATCTCTCATTTCGAATTATCCCATATATTGTTTTATATGGACATCTTTCGTTAATTTCTATCCGACATGACCAATATTGTTATTCTTTTGGGTAAATATCATATACATTGTAGCCAGTGGAGGAATATATTGCCCTAATTCACAAGCTTTATCAGTGATTTTAAAGAAAACTTTATTTCACTTAAGTGTCAAAAGTGTAATATTTCTTTAAAGATTTACGAAGACATCACCCTCTTTTTACTATTTTAATTAAGTTGTCATGTAGCCACGCTCGCATGTTGGTATTTTGTCTTTAGTGTTCAAATGTAAAACAATTGTGAAATTTATGTAGCCCTACCAACTTATTTTTTATTATGTCGTTGTGTTGTTATGGGTATCACTTTTGTCTTTCTTTTGGTTGTTGACATGTATCCTCATCTAGAGTTTTTGCATTATATAAGTTGTTAATAAAGTATTGAAAAATAGAGTTCTTAATGTCGACCCCGTGAAAGGTCAAAGAGCAGGAGCTAGAAACAGGAGTTAGAAGCTATTATTAAGGGTATTCGGATGGAGCCCCACAGATTATCACAGACACATGCGGAACGTTTGTTAACTTGTTTCCTAACGACGGAACAAACCGTGGCACAAGCGCCATCAAGTAGAACGTAAACCAACAATACTTCCGTTATGTGATTTCAAAATAAAGGATTCTTGTTTCGGAATCTGTGTGTTTTTCAAATTCCCACTGTTCAACCGAGACGGGAATGAAGCGACTTGCGGCTCATATCTTGTACCGTCTGCAAGGAGATGTTACTGCCAGTCCGGAGGAGGAACGCGTTCACCATTTATCAAGTAAACTTGAACTTCCGGTAGTTCCGACGAGCCTGACCCCACGTGGTCTGCAACAACAGCAGCTGCTGTAGCCGAAAGAGGAAAGCTGCAGTCGGCCAGGCTGCTTTATATAAGATATAGAAGAGAGTCGGGGTTGGAAATGTTAAGATGGTTGGAAAGGTGAAACATGTCCGCCAGAAGCTCCACCAAGAGGCGGTGAAGTTCCACAGACCCCACAGCGTCAGTCAGCCCGGCGGGACCGAGCTGTCCCACAGTCGCCTAGAGCTCCACAACAGACCGGTGGACAAAGAACCGACCCCTTCCAAAGACGAAAGACAGGTCAGAGACATACAGTCATCAGTCAGGATGGTTTTAGTGAGCGGTTAAGCTGCAGGTACCACAGCTCAGAGCGTTTGACTCTAAAACGTAGCAATTCAGTGAAAGGTAACTGACCTGCACTGCAAAAAGGGAACTAAAAGTACAATTTTCTTGAAACGAGTGCATTTGTCCTTGATTTTAGCAAGTAAATAAGATTATCTGCCAATGGAATAAGTATTTGACCCCCAAAATAAGATAATTTGATATACTGCAATTGAAATAAGATTCAATTCAATTAAATTTTATTTATATAGCGCCAATTCATGAAACATGTCATCTCAAGGCACTTTACAAAGTTAAGTTCAATCATATTATACAGATTGGGTCATATTATACAGATTGGTCAAAAATGTTCCTATATAAGAAAACCAGTTGATTGCATCAAAGTCCCGACAAGCAGCATTCACTCCTGGAGAAGCGTAGAGCTACAGGGAGAGTCATCTGCATTGTACATGGCTTTGCTGCAATCCCTCATACTGAGCTAGCATGAAGCGACAGTGGAAAGAAAAAACACCCGTTAGCGGGAAGGAAAAACCTCTAGCAGAACCGGGCTCAGTATGAACGGTCATCTGCCTCGACCGACTGGGGGTTACAGAAGACAGAGCAGAGACACAACAAGGCAGACAAAAAGCACAGAAGCACACATTGATCCAGTAATCTGTTCTACATTAGATGGTAATAGTCGGTGATCTGTCCTCCCTGGATGATTTCACAGTCAACAGAACGTCAGACCAAGTGTACCTACTATGAAGAAAAAAGAGAGAGAACAAAAAGTTAAAAGCTGAAATGACAACAGTCATTTCAATGCAATGCAAATCTGGAGAACAGTAGACTGGAGAACAGTAGAGTGAGAAAAATAGGCCCTGATGTCCTCCAGCAGCCTAAGCCTATAGCAGCAAAACTATAAAGGTAGCTCAGAGTAACATGAGCCACTCTAACTATAAGCTTTGTCAAAAAGGAAGGTTTTAAGATTAGTCTTAAAAGTAGACAGGGTGTCTGCCTCACGGACCAAAACTGGGAGTTGGTTCCACAGGAGAGGAGCCTGATAGCTAAAGGATCTGCCTCCCATTCTACTTTTAGAGACTCTAGGAACCACCAGTAGACCTGCAGTCTGAGAGCGAAGTGCTCTGTTAGAAACATACGGAGTAATTAGAGCTCTGATATATGATGGAGCTTGATTATTAAGGGCTTTATACGTTAGAAGAAGAATTTTAAATTCTATTCTTGATTTAACAGGAAGCCAGTGAAGGGAAGCTAAAATTGGAGAAATATGATCCCGCTTGTTGATTTTCATCAGAACTCTTGCTGCAGCATTTTGGATCAGCAGAAGGCTTTGAACCGCATTTTGTGGACTTCCTGATAGTAAAGAATTACAATAGTCCAGCCTTGAAGTAACAAATGCATGGACTAGTTTTTCAGCATCACTCCTGGACAGAATGTTTCTAATTTTGGCGATATTCCGGAGGTGAAAAAAGGAAACTCTGGAAACCTGTTTAATATGGTATTTAAATGACATGTCTTGGTCGAAAATAACACCAAGGTTTTTTACTTTATTACCAGAGGCCAAGTTAATGCCATCCAGATTAAGTGATTGGTTAAGAAGTTTATTTTTTGAGGACTCTGGCCCAAAGATTACAACTTCGGTCTTGTCAGAATTTAGATGCAGGAAATTTAAAGCCATCCAGCTTTTGATGTCATCAAGACATGACTGCAGTCGAAGATGACGGAAATGAGCTGTTCCTAAATTAGGTGCAAATATCGTATTCCATTGGCAGATCATTTCAGCTTTTCTGCTCAAGTCAAGGACAAATGCACTCATTTCAAGAAATGTTGACTTTTTGTTCCCTTTTTGCAGTGTGTGAGTAACGTATAGACCACGTTTAACGTGTGCTTTACGCTTCCCAGGTTGTTTCTCAGAGCTCCTTTCCTTCTGGGGTATTCGCTACAACCAAGATATCTGCAGAGTCTCTGGTCCAAACACTCAGCTTTGAGGAACTCCCACAAGTCCAGCCCACTAACACAGGTAAGAGTCTTAAGCCTGTTAGCGCCAACATTTGGATCCAGTCACTTCTTTTTTTTTTTCTTCTTTTTTTTTTATATCAAACACAACAACACAGTTAAAGCGATCTTGTCAGTTCAGTTGTATGTTTGCAACGCCTGCAACGTCATCATTCAGAGCACGCACAGCAGCTGGTGAGGAGCAAACATGGAGCAAGTGCAAGACCGAGCAAACTCTGCTATTTGGAAACATTTCAAACTCAATACGCCAGCACGTCCGACAACACACAATATCTGCAGCACGAAAATTGGGGGGGGGGGGGGGGGCTGATAAAGTTGGTAAATTCAGCACCACAAACCTGGTAAGGCATACAGTTAATTTTGTTCAAGAAGCACAACATCTTGAACAAAGTGCTCCGGTCAGGTGGATTCAAACCAAATGTTTTGGTCCAGGCAGAAACGTGATGGACGTAGGAAAACTAGCAATGCGCATGACCCTGAACACACCGTGGCCCCTAAAGGAAGCGCGGTGGTGGCGCCGGAGATGCCGTGGGGATGCTTTGGTGTGGACAGGAAGGCTGCTGGTGCTGGACGATCTTGGAGGAAAACCTGCTACGATGCTGCGGCACCTTATTGAAAGGATATTCTGACGGCCCGTTTTCAGTCGCCTTTGTGGGGGCCTTGCAAACCTTGGTGGTAGTGCCTGCTTTGAATCTAGACATCACCTGTGTTTTCTTGGCGTTCCTCCGGCACTTTGAATCGTCTTGTTGCTGAAACGTGCTTCATAAATAATCTTGCCTTGCCTCAGCACCCCAGCTGTGGCCATGGGAATGATGAATAGCAACAACCTAGTGCGGTCAAACGTGTTTGCATGGAATCACATCCCATGAATGCTCTGACTGGACGGAACCAGCAGGGGGCGCCAGCAGACTGGTCATTGACCAAAGCAGGCCTGAGCATTATTTGAGGGGTGCCTGGTGTGTAGTGGCTGCAAACCAGATAATTCCCATGTCGTCTTCTTCTCAGTTGACATGAATTGATGATGACTGGTTACTCTCAGGTTATTGTTTTGTTCAAAACTACCAGGATAAAAAAAAAAAAACAAGGTCAGCTCCTTCCTATAGTGAGACCATCTCTCGGATCCTGACAGGTGGAGCCGTTTCCACGGCAGGAACCAGGATCGTTCGCTTGGGCCGTTTTGTCCCTTTAGTTGAACCTTTCAGATGGACCCTGAACTCTAGGTGGAGCTTTGCAGTGGGAGGCAGCTAAGCATTTTAAGTTCCCATGAAGTTGTTCTTGTCACGGTCCATGTGCTTCTCCCCTCAAATGTCCGTTTTTTAGTTGGGAAACAGAACATATTCGCAGTGACAGAGCCCATTGGTCACTGCTGAGCCACATTCAGTAGACGTTCGGCAGTTATTTGACCAGGTTGTGATGAAACGTCCAATCATGGGAACCAGAGAGTTTTGATAAAACCAAATTTCCCGTTTTGTTTTTTTGTTTTTTATGAATGAAACAAAGGTTTTCAGAACTCCGTCAGTTGTATGTTTTCTAAATAATCCGTGATCTGAGCAAAATCCTCCGGTCTCATTGTAAGGTGGTCTGTTAAAAAAAAAACTCAGAGTGTGCTGTTTTCCAGTTTTCCTCAACCAGAACAAGTGGTTCTACCAGGTTAAACCAGGTCGAGGTGTCCGGTTCAGCTTGGATCAGTCCGGGTCATCCGAGCTCACCACACGCTGTGAAACAGTCCAGACAGGAAGCGCTGGAGTGATGCTCACCTTAATGTGTAGTTACCTCTTTAATTTGTGTCATTCTCTTGCCATTGAAACTAATCCAAAATTGTGTGTGGGGGGGGGGGGGGGAGGCTTGTGTCCATTCAGCCATAATCACAGCAGCTATCCATTTCATCTAACAGTAGAAAGCTGATTCTCCTCATGGGACCCCAGTGGTGGTACCCCCCCCCCCCCCCCTCCCATCCTTGTTCTGTGTGAGGAAGGTTCTGTAGTCAGCATCTGATGCTTATCTCGTCCTGTTCTCTGGCTGCAAACACTGCTCTTGTTTGGTTCTGTGGTGGCAGATAAGAGCCCAGCAGGACCTCCGAGGCTTTCGCTGCTGTCATGATCTCGCGCCACCTTCTCAAACTATTCCTACCACTACAGCTCTGTGTTTTTAACAGGTAAACATCTCAACATAAAAGGAGCTGAACATAAAATGCCCGGCATTTTATGTTCAGCTCCTTTTAGCCCTGACCTAGTGTCCTACAGGGTGGAGGATGGTGACGTATAAAGACCTCGGGGTGCATCGGTGGTTCACGGTGGTGGTAGCATCATGCTGTGGGGAAGCTGATGATATGGAGGGGAGTTGCTGTGTTTTTCATTTTTCTCTTGGGTTTTCCCTGACCTCGCAGCGTGGGCCCCTGCATAACCCCAGGCCCAGGGCAGCCGCACCCTCTGCCCGATATCGGGCCGATATTAACAACCGACGTTTATTCCCATCTAGTTGTGTCTCAGGAGGGAGAGGGGGTCGGTAATGTGTTTTTTGTTCGGTCATGTGACACCGATGTGTCGCAGACAGCGTTCTGGGGTTTTTAAACGAAGCAGAGATGCAATGTCTGCGGCGTGGTCGTTCTTCATAGTGTTGAAAGAAGACATACGAAAAGCAGCGTGTAATTCTAGATTATAACTCTCTAGATTATAAAATTCCGCAGCGTACATCTGCCTGTGCTGTCGGGCTAGATGCAGACCTATGATCGGGCGGGCGGGGGAGGGGGCTGAACAAAACCGGGACACACACCTGTAACAGGCTGGTGCGCCGCCAACCTCCCGTTGATGCTACAATGTAACTGTGATTGTGTTCCACAGGGCCAGGGGAGAAAAGACTCAAGCCAAAGAAGGAGAAGATGAAGGAACGAAGAGAAAGGTGGCTCAGCAGTAAGTTCCTCACCCCCTGAGGAGGAACGTGTCCACATTCGACATGTTCCCCCGCCGAAAACCTGGTGTTCTTCACTTTAAAAAAAGCCATCAGTCCACCATGTTTGGATATCTGTATTCATTCATCTAGGTAGAATTCAGGTAGAAATACAAAAGCTATGTTTTATTTGCTAAATTGCTGAGGGGCATCGTCTTGTAGGAAGACCCGTTTGTCCCCAAAGCTTTAACTTCTTGGCTGATGTCTTAACATTTTGCTTCAATATGTCCACATAAAGTTCTTTCCCCCTGATGCTGCCCATCTCATGAAGCGCACCAGTCCCTCCTTCCTCTTGTCCACAGTTCTGATGTCTGAAAGCCACAGAAAACCCAAGGAAGATGTGTTTAACAAAACCTGGCAGCCATTTTGGAGCAGGATGAACTACAGATCCAATCTGCATGTGTCGGGAGAACAACCAGAGGTCACCGACATGTTAGCGCTTGTGTGTGATGAGTCTTTATTTGTTTAGCTTGATGACGACAACTTGCACTTTGAGCGTTTTCCTCCACAGAATCCACCTATCAAGGTGACACAGGCTGCCTGCCCGAGTGGGCTTTGGGTTCTGGACCATTATTGATAAGATAAGATAGGCTTTATTGATCTCACAGTGGAGAAATTCACTTGTCACACATCGGCTTAATAAACAAAAGAACAAAAGAAGGTGCCAAAAGGAGGAAAAGGTGCATATTGGGTCTAATTATTACCGCTCTCTAACTGCGCTGCCATCATCTCCAGTAATTGATATGAAGCCTGTAATCGAAGCCTTCTGCTTAGCCAATCAATTCATCCGTAACACAACACGCAGCTTCTTGGCGCGTATAATTAGGCGCTAATGGCTGCTGCCTCAGACCTGCAGAAACCCGAGCCCGGCTCCACAGAGGATCCTCCTCCAGAATTAGGAGGCAATTAGAAGGCCAGCTTGTTCCAGGTTTCCTCATTCTACACAGAACGAAAGTCTAGAAAAGCCACGCCTGGCTCCTGGTGTGTGTGACGGTCCGGACTGAAACACGGGACTGATGCTGAGAAATGGGTCCAGGACGACTTTAACAGTTTTATTGTGATTCACCTGAAATACTCATTCATGTTCTAGTGACTCTGAAAGACAGTTTTTAGGGGAAGGATGAGCACAAACATGGGGGTAAGGCTACTTATATTTCACGAAGGCACCCAATAAGATAAGATAAGATAAGATAGTCTTTATTGATCTCACAATGGAGAAATTCACTCGTCACATCGGCTCATACAAGAAGGTGCAGAGTAGGGAAGGTGCATTCAATTATATACAATGAGTCTTCATATATACAGTGGATCAAAAAGAATACCAAAAAAATACAAAAAAAGGAAATAGGAATTGCATATGATGTCTCATTTACATTCTTAGTGGTCTATATATATATAAACATATCTATATACTTAAATATATACATATATCTATGCGCCTAAATACATACGTACTTGCGCGTATATATGTGCATATACATTCGTGTATACATTTGTACATACATACATACATGTGTACTGACATATGTTCAGGTGTTGATAGCAGCAGAAGTCACTACATCAGGATTATTGAACGGGTTGTAGTACAGTATATTAAATAGATTATTGCACATTAGTTATTGCTCATTAATTATTACAGTTGTGGTCACAGTTACAGTGCAGCATTGTAAAATCTGATAGCAGCAGGAATGAATGACCTGCGGTAACGCTCCTTCTTACAGACTGGATGTCTAAGTCTGTCACTAAAGGAGCTGCTCAGCTCCTCTACAGTCTGGTGCAGGGGGTGGCAGGTGTTGTCCATAATGGATGTGAACTTGGACAACACCCTCCTCTCAGCTACTTCCTCCACAGAGTCCAGAGCGCAGCCCAGGACAGAAGTGGCCTTCCTCACCAGCTTGTTCAGCCTCTTTCTGTCCCTCTCTGCGCTGCCAGGAGCCCAGCAGACGACAGCGTAGAGGAGGGCGGAGGCCACCACAGAGTCATAGAAAGTTTTTAGCAGAGGCCGGCTCACTCCAAAGGACCTCAGCCTCCTGAGGAGGTGGAGCCGGCTTTGGCCCTTCTTATACAGGGCGTCGGTGTTGTGAGTCCAGTCCAGCTTATTGTTGACGTGAACACCCAGGTATCTGAAACTCTCCACAGTTTCTATGTCCTCCCCCTGGATGTTCACAGGTGAGTGAGGTGGGGGTCTTCTCCTGAAGTCAATCACCATCTCCTTGGTCTTACTGGTGTTTAAGCACAGATGGTTTTTCTCACACCAGTCCACACAGCCCACAATGGCCGAGTCATCAGAGAACTTCTGAAGGTGGCAGCTGTCTGTGTTGTAGGTGAAGTCCGAGGTGTAGAGGGTGAAGAGAAATGGAGACAGGACGGTGCCCTGGGGGCCCCGGTGCTGCAGAGTGCCACCTCTGACTGACAGCCGTGCAGTCAGAGGTGGCACTCTGACTGCACGGCTGTCAGTCAGAGGTGGGAATCACACGTTTATCAACGGTACACGGATCAGTACCCAACTGCCGGTAGCCTAACGTTGCCTAGGATGCTCAGAATTGTCCATAATGTTCTTCATTTTATGAAGAATCCTTCTTTGCACAGTCACCTACAGAGGTTCTAGAGGAGTCCTTAGAACAGAGGCAACTTTTATTTGCTTGTTGAGCTTTTTTTTTTTAACTCAGTTGCTCTGATTCTGCTACGATGATGATGGCAGAGGAGAGCACACTCTCCACTTCTAGAAGACATGCAGCGTCTTGCTGCTAACCCTGAAGGACCTACGCCTCAGGCAGTACAGTCTGCTCTGTCCCTTCTTGTAGACTGCTTCACTGTTGCGTCTCCAGCCCAGCCTGTTGTCCAGATGAACCCCGAGGTATTTATACTCCTCCACTACCTCCACTTCTTTTCCCCTTGCCGGAAACATTGTTGGACCTATTCCTGCTTGTCCTGAATTCTACCATCCTCACCTTTGTTGTTCCACCAGCTCCCTCAACTTCCTGCATATCTCTGATGCATCCGACGACTGCAGAGTCATCTGAGTATTTCTGCAGATGACAGGAGTCTGTCTTGTATCGGAGGTTTCAGGTGCAGAGAGTGAAAAGGAACGGTGAGAGTGCAGTCCCCTGTGGTGCTCCTGTGCTGCTGACTACCTGTTCAGACACACAACCCTTCAGTTTAACACACCGTGGTCTGTTTGTCAGGTACTCTCTGATCCTTGAGACCTCCACCCAGATGTTCTGGAGTTTCTGACAACCAATCAGACTGGATTGTGTTAAATGCAGTGGGGAAATCATAGAACATGACCCTCACAGTTCCGCCTGCTTTATGCAGACGACAGTGGGTTTATTGAAGCAGGTGTTTGATGGCATCTTACATTTGTTGTGCATCATAACAAATGTCCAGAAGTAAAAAGGTATCATTAGCATCGCAAATAATGGTTATAATTGTCCAAGAAAACAGTTTTTCTCCCCAAAGAGAAGAACCATAAGGTTTTAAGAAGAATATATCAAGATTGAGAATTGACACGCGGCCCTGCCTTATGCATGTAACTTGCATGTTTCTGGAACCAGAACCAGAACACTGTATAATATGATCCCAGTCTGTGGATTAAAAGATGATGTTTATCTCAATCTGACATCAGTATGAAGGCATTGTGCACAGAAAGTCAGAGGGTCCAGGACATGGCGCTCACATCAGCAACACCGACTTGTTTCTGATGTCTTGGCCAAACAAGCTAATCTGTCGGGCACAGAGGTTTAACAGGCTTTGTTTGCTCCTGCAGAGATCAGCTCCATCAGACAGGCCAAGGAGCAGCAGGCGGCGGAGGCCCGGCGGCAGGCCACCCCTGTTGTGGGCGACCTGAAGCCGCTGGTGGATGCCCTGCCGGAGCTCTGCCAGCTCATCCAGCCCCCGGCGGCTTTGGGGTCCCGCCGCAAGACGAGGAAGAACAAAACGTAAGCCCAGAGAGCCCCCTCTGACCTCGACCTCGAGTTTCAAAGTGTGACAGAACAACTCAAGGTGGTGCCTCATTCTGACGTGCAAGGACAAATTAAATCTGAAAAGTGTGGCTTGCATTTTGGTCTGTACCATTCCCTGAAGTTGCAGCACATCTGGGCTTTGTATCAGTTCAGCGTGAAGTCTTGTGCAGCCTCCAACAGCATGTCTGCCTCGTATTTGGCTCTGTCCAGCTTCCCCACAGCACAATGCTGCCACCACCTTGTAAAAAAAATTATTTTTAGGTTTAACCAGCAGGAAGCTAATCATCAGTATTGCTTTATTATGTTTGTGCCTGTCTTTGTGTGGTATTTGTGAGTTGCTGTGGTAACGCGGCCCTCCTTTCTCCCGTTTCAGGCCGATGAGGAGGCCTGAGCCGACGGACTTCAGTCAGATGAAGCAGTCCCAGAAGCGCAAACTGCTGTAAGCATCTCTTCTGCCGTTTGACGAGCGGCGCGCGTGCTGAGGGTGAACCTGTTCTCTGCTTTCACAGGGAAACCGAGAGCAGCCGCTTCACAGACGCAGTCCGGACGCTCTCTGGCACACCGAACCCGCTGGCTGACATCGGGGAACAGCTGAGGAAGAGGATGAAGCAGGAGGAAGAGCAGGGTCCCAGTTAGTAGCGGGTGGACTCTCGGACAGGAAACCCAGGAGCAGCCGATGACTGTAACCTGCGGCTTCCCACTGTGACTCAGAGTATTTTTAATAAATAAGCTTCTGTCATCGTCCACATGCAGCTCAGAGCCGTCGGGGTCTTCTTTCTTTCTGCTTAGCTTCTTCTGTCAGTCTCAAAGGCCGGTCCTCCAGCTGCTGGAACCGTCAACATCGACAGGGATGTTCAGCATCCGAATCCTTTCTTCTGGAAGTGTCAGGTTGTGATCCTTTTCATGGCTGGAAGCTCTAAGAACCTGAGCTGCTGTGGTCCGGCTGGTGAGCTGTGGTTAGATCAGAGGTAAGACGAAGCTGATCAATAGGAGCTGCTGTGCTCGTGTGGACCCATTAGTGTTCATTAATAATGGATCCTACGGGAAGAGCACAGGGTCAAATTAAGTCATCAGAGCTCTGTGTTACCGGTGGGGACCAAACACTGAATTTCGTCTTCTCAGCTGATTGATGTGAACATGGGCATCTTTATTTTGGTGTCTTCAGGGCCGTGAGTAGTGAGTGTTGTTCTGGTGGTGGTGTAGTATCAGCCAACCGTTAGATCATGGGCTGTCTCTGTGTTCTGCCTGTAAGTCCAGCATTTTAAATAAAGCTAAAGTGTCACGTGTGATATTCTCCTGAGAATATATGGCGTTGAGAGCTTTGATGCCACATCTGTAAAAACGGGTGGAGTTTCTCATGTCTTCCTGGAGGGGGATCTCTGCCGCTCATTTCCAAAGCGAAGCTTCAGCGGAAGCTTGATCATTTTGGATCATCATGATGCTAAGTTCAGTACAAATAAGAGGAACCCTGCCCCGCGCTGTGAGGAACATCCACCCAGGATCCATCCTCTCTTTGCCACAGGCTCCATCCCTGCTGGAGAGCAGGCAAAACGGCTCATTTGAATGTGAATGTAGCTTTCATTTTGTTTCAGAGCTGCTTCCTCATTTATACCCCGCTGTAAAACTAGATGAACCTTATTCTGCCTCTAAAGGGGCCATGGTATCAAATTTACTTTTCCTGAGGTTTTGGGGGTATAATATGATCTGTTGATGAGGCCGTGTGTATCAAAGGACCTGCTCAGGGGCGGTCAGCTTTGTCTCCGCTCAAAAACCGTCAGATCAGCGAACAGCTTAGTTTTCTACGTAGGGTATTTTCTACATAATTCATATTCTCCAGTCAAAGCACAGCATCCGGCCGTGAGTTACTCTAGCATGTCTGACTGCACCACTTGAGAAGGGAGCAGACGGCAGCCCCAGATCATCCTCCCTGTATCGGGTGGAATAGGAGCCAGACGCAGCTGCAACCGCGGTGCGCAAATATCCAATGTTCAACCTCGGGAGTTTTCGAACAAACGGATTAAAAAAAAAAGTTCTTTACCAACACGGAAGGTGGCGACCACAACGCTACCTGTAAGTTTATTTCATTTGTAAATGCTGTCAAATGTAAGGAAGGTGTGTCTGTAATTGCAGTGAGCCCCCTGTTGCCCCACTGTGATGAATCCCGCCGGCAGGTTAAAGCCTTTGGTCAGCTTGGCCTCGCCTGTCCGACATACTGCGACACAAACATGTCCACCTGCCATAAAATTCTAATAAAGGATTTGTGACAGAGTGTTGTCAATATCAACCACATGAAACGATTTACAGAGTGATGTCATGGCACCTTTAAGTCTTTGATCGATGTCCTGCTGACACGCCGACATGGATCTCTGCAGTCCTGACGGGAGGAGAGCTGGGTTTTCTGCAGTGCTTCCCGCCTGCTAGGCGGATTTAACCCGAGCTCATCTTCCGACAAGTCCGGGACCCTGGAACTCAGATTTTACTGGCTGGGTCTGACTGATAGTAAAAATCCAACAGACAGTTGTGATATACCAATTCACAAAGAAACTTGAAGGAGGCTAAAATGTCGTATTCATGTCTGCTATGAGTTGACGAAATTTCCTCTTTATAAATGACCATCACTGACTCCCACCAGAGGTTATTATTGGGCCCTTCTGACCAACGGTGATGCAGTATTGATTTACAACACCGGTTTCATTGTTTTCCAGCTGTTTTCCTGTTAAACTGGGATCTACAGATACACTCAGTCCACTTTGAGTGCAATACATCCGCTTGTGAACCTAAAGGTAGTAAGAGTTGTACGAGGGGTCAAACTCATTTTGGTTTAGGGGCCGCATACAGCTTAATCTGATCTCAAGAGGGCCACATGAGAAACTCATTGCAAGATTAAATAGAACTAATAAAAGTGGACTTGTTGTTGATTTTTATATTAAATGAATTTCACTTTTACACAATATATTATGAATAACCTCAGCGTTTTTAAGAAAAGTATGTGCATTGTACAATGTTGAAAAACATTTATTCACATTTTTTGGAACTTAAAAACACTGTCCTGCATGACAAAATACATCAAACAGATAAAAATTAAGAAATGATTTAAAATAAATTTTCCACATCTGAAGCTCAGTGCTACCATCTGCTGATTAAAACACAGCGCCCTTCGTGGACAATATAGGAACTGCAGATTTTCAATTAAACAAGTACATGTTTTTTTTTCAATAATTGTTTTATCATTCTCTTCCTTTTATCTCCTCTTTCTTTCACCTTTTCTTTTTTTCTTCTAGTTCTTCCTTTCATCTCCTACTTTCCCGTTGTAGTGTCCATATCATTTGAGATATTCCCCGCATGAATCATAATAAAACTACAGGACTGTCTCAGAAAATTAGAATATCGTGAAAAAGTATACTAGTAGGCTATTCAACTAATCACTTGAATCGTCTAATTAACTCGAAACACCTACAAGGGTTTCCTGAGCCTTGAAAAACACTCAGCTTGGTTCAGTAAACTAAATCACAAGTATGGGGAAGACTGCTGATCTGACTGCTGTCCAGAAGACTATCATTGACACCCTCCATCAGGAGGGTAAGACACAAAAAGAAATTTCTCAAAGAGCAGGCTGTTCACAGAGTGCAGTTTCAAAGCACATTCACAAAAAGTGTGTTGGAAGGGGGAAATGTGGCAGGAAACGCTGCCCAACCAAGATCTGGCACCTGCCCACAGTGCCAGAACCACCAGTAACTGGTGTACTGACCATGGCATTACTGTCCTTGATTGGCCTGCCAATTCCCCTGACCTGAACCCCATCGAGAATTTGTGGGGTATTTGTGGGGTAACACCTCAGCAATGCCACAGGCTGATTGCCTCCATGCCACGCCGCATTAATGCAGTAATCTGTGCAAAAGGATTCCCAACCAAGTACTGAGTGCATTAATGGACATTTTCAAATGTTTGATTTTGTTTTGCTGTCATAATTTTTTTTTTACTTGGTCTGAGGAAATATTCTAATATTTTGAGATAGGATTTTTGAGTTTTCTTCAGCTGTACGCCATAATCAGCGATATTAAAACAATAAAAGGCTTGCGATATTTCAGTTGATTTGTAATGAATCCAGAATGTATGACATTTCATGTTTTTTAATTGCATTACAGAAAATAAAGAACTTTATCACGATATTCTAATTTTCTGAGACAGTCCTGTATTCACATTCATAAATCATGCGGAGCACTATGGCAAAAGCAGTTTGCTCCACTTGTGAAAGTCAAATCTGATGAGCTCTTTTTGGCATTAAGACAACAATTCTTATTGCCACATTGCCAGCAAGGACACTGGGAAATTTTTATTTTTTATTTTTTTTTGAATAATGATAATGCATTTAGCCACCGGGCCGGTGTAGGTACCAGATCGGCTCGGGCTGCCAGATCGGCTCGGGGGCCTGCGCATTCTGATGACGTCACTATATATATGATCGGTTTAACGTTTGCACAATTACGCAAAACATTGTGATTGGTCTGGACAACTTGCTAAAGTAATTATAGCGGGGTGTAGGTTTTATTCTAGAGCGGGATTGCGGTTTGTGAACTGACAATTTTTACGAAGAAATTCGCCATTGTCCCTGCGCCTCCCGATGACGTCACAGAATTCCCCCTGGGCCTTGCGCCTCCCGATGATGCGGCATTATGGCAACGCCACTCAAACAAACTACATTGAGCCCGCGGTCTGCATTTGTAACGAATCAATTTTATTTAGTTGATTTAGCGGTTTCTTTTTTCTCAAAAGCTTCAGGCTTAAAGATGAACATGGAAAAAATTTGAAATCCTAGCCATTCAAAATAATCAACCCACTTTAATTGATAAAAATGTGGTAAAATATTTAGGTATAATGATTAACAAGGACCACACTGAAAATGACAGAACAAATATTCAAGCCATTTTACAAAAAAAAAATCAACAAATACAGTTCGTAGGAAGCATAGCTCTAGATTTCAGCCCCCAGTTCACCACCAACCCGTCTGCGTTTCTAACAAATTTTCCCCACTCAGCGACACACCCGCTGAGAAGCCGACCCTGATAATTGGGAGCTCAATAGTCAGAAACGTGGCACTAGAGACACCAGGGACCATAGTTAAATGCCTGCCAGGGGCCAGAACGGGCGACATAGAATCTTACCTAAAACTGCTGGCTAAGGATAAGCGTAAATACAGTAAGATTTTTATTCACGCTGGCGGTAATGACACCCGGTCACGCCGATCGGAGGTCACTAAAGTTGGTGTTGCTTCGGTGTGTGAGTTTGCTAAAACAATGTCGGACTCCGTAATTTTCTCTGGTCCCCTGCCTGATCTGACCAGTGATGACATGTTTAGCCGCATGTCATCATTCAACCGCTGGTTGTCTAGGTGGTGTCCTGAAAACGACGTGGGCTACATTGATAACTGGCGAACTTTCTGGGGAAAACCTGGTCTGATCCGGAGAGACGGCATCCATCCCACTTTGGATGGTGCAGCTCTTCTTTCTAGAAATCTGGCCGGATTTATTAGTTCTCCTAAATGCTGACAACCCAGGGTCCAGACCAGGAAGCAGAGCCGTAGTTTAACACACCTCTCTGCAGCTTCTGTACTGTTACCCACCCATTATCCTATTGAGACGGTGTCTTTCCCACGGCCAAAACATAACAGATCAAAAACTGATCTAAAGGGAACAAATCATAAAAATCTAATAAAAATCCATACGGATCACTTTGAACCTAAAAATAAAACAATTAAATGTGGTCTATTAAATATAAGGTCTCTCCCTCCAAAGACTTTGTTAGTTAACGAATTGATTTCTGATAAACAGATTGATTTGTTTTGTCTCACAGAAACCTGGCTACAAGAGGACTACGTTAGTATAAATGAGTCAACTCCCTCCAATTATTCAAATTTCCACATTCCCAGATCTGTGGGAAGAGGAGGAGGAGTGGCAGCCATCTTTCAGTCTGATTTATTAATTAGTCCCAGGCCAATTAATAACTACAGTTCTTTTGAACATTTAACCCTCAGTTTCCCTCATCCAAACTGCAAAGCAATAAAACCTCTTCTGTTTGTTGTTTTGTATCGTCCACCAGGCCCTTATACTCAGTTTTTGGATGAGTTGTCAGATTTCTTATCTGATTTGGTGTTAAATACTGATAAGGTTATTATAGTGGGTGATTTTAACATCCATGTTGACACAGAATGTGATAACCTTAGTGTAGCCTTTAAAACTATCCTAGATTCAATTGGTTTTGCTCAAAATGTGCATAAACCGACGCACTCTTGGCTCCATACTTTAGACCTTGTGCTGACATATGGCATTGATTGTGAAGAATTAACAGTATTTCCTCACAACCCTGTCCTATCTGATCATTTTTTAATAACATTTGAGTTTAATCTAACCGATTTCTCCACCCCCAAAAGAGGGTTCCATTATAGTAGATCTTTATCGGATAATGCTGTATCAAAACTTAAAGAGTCTGTCCCCTTTTTAATATCCTCCGTATTGCAGAAATGCCCAGTAGATGGCAGCAATGTTGTTTCTTCCAATTCACAAATAGATGTCTTTGTAAACGGTATGACTTTGTCATTGCGTTCTGCATTAGACAATGTAGCTCCCTTGAAAAAGAAGGTGATTATTCACAGGAAGCTGGCTCCTTGGTTTAATTCAGAGCTGCATTCCTTGAAGCACAATGTTAGGAAATTGGAGAGAAAATGGCGCTCTACACACCAAGAGGAATCCTACCTAATCTGGAGGGACAGTCTATTGTTGTATAACAAGACCATTCGCAGAGTTAGAGCAGCATATTTTTCATCATTAATTGAGGAGAATAAGAATAATCCTAGATTTCTCTTCAATACAGTTGCCAAACTTACCCAGAGCCACAGCTCTGTTGATCCAGCCATCCCCTTAGCTCTTAGCAGTAATGATTTTATGGGATTCTTCATAAATAAAATTGATTCCATTAAAAATAAAATAATTGGCATCCTCCCAAACATGATTACCTCGTCCTCAGTAAGTGAGGCAGCATTGGAGGAATCCTTAGAACCTGCGCAGTGTCTGAACTGTTTAAAAGCAGTAGAGCTTTCTGAGCTATCTAGAATATTAGCTTCATCTAAACCTTCTACCTGTATGTTAGACCCAATCCCAACCAAGTTGTTTAAGGAGGTATTCCCTCTGATCAGTGGTCCTATTTTAGACATGATTAATCTATCCTTAGTAAATGGATATGTACCACAGGCTTTTAAAGTAGCTGTTATTAAACCTTTACTTAAGAAACCTTCTCTTGATCAAGATGAGCTAGTAAACTACAGACCTATATCTAATCTTCTTTTCTTATCTAAAATTCTTGAGAAAGTAGTTGCTAATCAACTTTGTGAACATTTACAAAGTAATGACCTACTTGAGGAGTTTCAGTCAGGCTTTAGAGCTCATCATAGCACTGAAACAGCTCTGGTGAAGGTCACCAATGATATTCTCATGGCCTCAGATAATGGACTTGTGTCTATACTTGTCCTGTTAGATCTCAGTGCTGCATTTGATACAGTTGATCACAATATTCTCCTACAAAGACTTGAGCATACTGTAGGGATTAAGGGAAAAGCATTAGGCTGGTTTAAATCTTATCTGTCGGACAGATTCCAGTTTGTTCATGTTAATAATAAATCTTCTTCAAACTCTAGGGTCACCTGTGGAGTACCACAGGGTTCAGTCCTTGGACCAATTCTATTTACTATATATATGCTTCCAGTTGGCAAAATTATCAGACAGCATGGGATTAATTTCCACTGTTATGCTGATGACACTCAGCTATATTTATCCATAAATCCTGATGAATCCAATCAGTTACTTCGACTGCAGTCATGTCTTGATGACATCAAAAGCTGGATGACTTTAAATTTCCTGCATTTAAATTCTGACAAGACAGAAGTTGTAATCTTTGGGCCAGAGTCCTCAAAAAATAAACTTCTTAATCAATCACTTAATCTGGATGGCATTAACTTGGCCTCTGGTAATAAAGTTAAAAACCTTGGTGTTGTTTTCGACCAAGACATGTCATTTAAATCCCATATTAAACAGGTTTCCAGAGTTTCCTTTTTTCACCTCCGGAATATCGCCAAAATTAGAAACATTCTGTCCAGGGGTGATGCTGAAAAACTAGTCCATGCATTTGTTACTTCAAGGCTGGACTATTGTAATTCTTTACTATCAGGAAGTCCACAAAATGCAGTTCGAAGTCTTCAGCTGATCCAAAATGCTGCGGCAAGAGTCCTGATGAAAATCAACAAGAGGGATCATATTTCTCCAATTTTAGCTTCCCTTCATTGGCTTCCTGTTAAATCAAGAATAGAATTTAAAATTCTTCTTCTAACGTATAAAGCCCTTAATGACCAAGCTCCATCATATATCAGAGCTCTGATTACCCCGTATGTTCCTAACAGAGCACTTCGCTCTCAGACTGCAGGTCTGCTGGTGGTTCCTAGAGTCTCTAAAAGTAGAATGGGAGGCAGATCCTTTAGCTATCAGGCTCCTCTCCTGTGGAACCAACTCCCAGTTTTGGTCCGTGAGGCAGACACCCTATCTATTTTTAAGACTAATCTTAAAACTTTCCTTTTTGACAAAGCTTATAGTTAGAGTGGCTCATGTTACCCTGAGCTATCTCTATAGTTGTGCTGTGATAGGCCTAGGCTGCTGGAGGACATCAGGGTCTAATTTTCTCACTCTACTGATTTCTACTGTTCTTCATTCTACGGTTCTCCAGTTTTGCATTGTATTACATTGAAATGACTGTCGTCATTTCAGCTTTTAACTTTTTGCTCTCTCTCTTTTTCTTCATAGTAGGTACACCTGGTCTGGCGTTCTGTTAACTTTGACATCATCCAGAGAAGACGGCTCACCCGTTACTACCATCTAATGTAGAACAGATTACTAGATCAATGTGTGCTTCTGTGCTTTTTGTCTCTCTTGTTGTGTCTCTGCTCTGTCTTCTGTAACCCCAGTCGGTCGAGGCAGATGACCGTTCATACTGAGCCCGGTTCTGCCGGAGGTTTTTTTTTCCCGTTAATGGGTGGTTTTTCTTCCCACTGTCGCTTCATGCTTGCTCAGTATGAGGGATTGCAGCAAAGCCATGTACAATGCAGACGACTCTCCCTGTGGCTCTACGGTTCCCCAGGAGTGAATGCTGCTTGTCGGGACTTTGATGCAATCAACTGGTTTCCTTATATAGGACATTTTGACCAATCTGTATAATCTGACCCAATCTGTATAATATGATTGAACTTGATTTTGTAAAGTGCCTTGAGATGACATGTTTCATGATTTGGCGCTATATAAATAAAATTGAATTGAATTGAATTGAATTTGACAATTGGCTAAATTTTTGAAAGAATATTGTTAACAAAAATGGAAGGGATAGCCAGATTAATTTATCCAGCATATATTTTAAATGTACCAAATACCACAATAAAAAATTCATCAAATTCATCACAATTTCATCTGGAATAATAAAAAACATGTGATCAGAAAGAACGACATAGTAATATCGGTACAAAAAGGAGGAATGAACGTTATTGATTTTAAAGTGATGAATGCCGGGTTAAAATTAAATTTGGCTGCAGACTTTTATTAAAAATGAAAAGAGTTTATGGTTTAGTTTCCCTTCACAACTTAAAAAAAATTTGGAGGTATGAAATTTCTCTAAGGTTGTAACTTTGATCCTGCAAAATTACCGATTAAATTGTCAGACTACCACACAAGTATTCCAAAATGATGTTAAAAGTTTTCATGCCTCGACTAATTTACGGGAAAATAACCGTAAATTAACAAAATAAAATTGATTTGTAAATGGAGACCGCGGGCGCAATGTCAATGTAGTTTGCTTGAGTTGCAATATATTGACGTCATCGAGAAGCGCAGACCCCGCCCCGAGCCGATCTGGTACCTACACCGGAATCGGCCCGCGGGTCGTATGTTTGACACCCCTAATCTAGGGGAATTAGAGAGGAGGTTCACAGGAGGGTCGTGGCCGAGTGGTTAGAGCAGCGCGCTTGCACTCAGAGAAGGATGCAAGTACCCGATTCAATCCCCAGTGCCGGCACTCTGGGTCCCTGAGCAAGACCCTTAACCCCAGATTGCTCCCCGGGCGCTGCACATGGCAGCCCACTGCTCCCCAAGGCTGATGGGTTAAAAGCAGAAAGCAAATTTCATTGTAATGTATGTTTCAGTGACAATAAAGACGATATTACTATTATTACTATATTACTATTATATTTTCAAAATCATGCATTGTTTTCTAATGCAATATGTGATTTTTATTTTCCTAGAGGAATGAAACCATTCATCTCCGAAATCCGTCTTTCAATAGAAGGTAGGGGTATCAGATTTCTGTGACACTGCAAAGCACTCCCGAGCTACGCGCAAAGCAACTTCCTTGAATTTGTCCATGACACGCGGAAAAGTTGCCCACCAGACAAAGCTAAGGATGCAGAGAGACTTCGGTTCCTAGAATCTTAGCTAAAGTGGAGCCAGAAAGGCCTCCCCTTCATACGTACGGACCAGGTACCAACCTCAGCACCACATCTGAAACATGATTTTTTTTTCCTGGTGTGAGATATAACTGATGTAGAAAGTTGTGTGAATGAGTACTGACTTTATCCTCAGCAAGAATGTCATTCATAGCTTTAGTTTAACGAGTAAAAAAAGGTTAATTTTGTTGTTTCTCAGCAAACTAACAACTCCTCTTCCGAGGATAAGAAATAGCAGATGTCGGCATGAAACCACCTCCTGGTTAAGAACGGATCATAGAACGGGGGGCTTCGTTTTACCCTTCTGACCTAACGTACCTTTTTTCATCACACATAATTTACATCCTGGCCATCGGCAGTTTATGCACATGAGATTAATTCACTTCTGTTCCCTTTGCTCACATAAACTGTATTTTATTGTGGCCAAATAAAATCACATGATTTTAATGCTGTTAATCAGCAGAAAGTCGAATGAGCTTGAAGGTTTGCCGAAACGCTTTCCTTCAGACTACACCAGGGTCCCTTTAAAGCACCGTGAGGTGGGTGATTATCCTGGTTCTGGTTCAGCTTTTAGATCCTCACCCCTATGGTCTGAAGGACCATCACAAAGCTGACAGCATTGCACTAAGCTGCGGCTTCATTCTTCAGTCCATCCCTGCTGGAGCTGCAAGCCCACCTAGAGACTCTTACTCACCGACCACAGGACAGAGTAGAGGGGTGACGTTGGGTCTTTTCTCTGTGAAATGTCCAAAGTTTGTCCTCTGAAAAAGCAGTTTACATGTTTCGTTCACTTCCAAACAGATTTCCGCTTTGGATGAGTTGTGATCACTTCAAGCCTGTCTTGTAAAAAGCAGCGTTGTTCAGGGGCCGCGTGTCACACTGACGGAGAGATCTACAGGAGGAGGGACTCGCCCAGGGCCGCATTCATGTTGGGACCGCCCCTGTGGGCAGGATTCACTCCATTACTGTTTTGGGTTAGATAGTCCTGCATTACTATTGTATAGATCCTGTATAAATCGATAAGATCAATTAATTGATTTGATTGATTAATGAAAACTGTGTTGAGCTCTTCTGGAGCTGAACTTCTTCAGGTGAGTCAGAACATCCACATCAGAAGAAAGTCCTCTTGCTTCAAATACGGCAGTTCAGGTTCTTTTTTTTTCCGAGCTCATCTTTGGTCCAACCAGAATCTGCTGCTTCTACTGCTTCATCCTCCCACCCCTTTTCTCCTCCTCGCCCTGTCTCCTCCTCTGCCGTCCTCTGAGATGCGCCAGGCAACTCCTGGAGCAGAAACGACTGACCGAGGGGAGCTGGGATCTCCGGGCCCATCCACAGAGCGTCTGGACCCTGCTGCACACAGTAAGTAGCAAAGCCCATCTCGCCTCTGGGTTCATCAGGCTGCATGTTTTGGTTCTGGTTCTGAAGCCTCTGGTTGTCCAGGCTGTGCATTCTGACTCAGAATAGGGAAAATAGACTGAAAAACGAGGTCCTGAACGTGGACCTGCTGCAGCTCGGGTTCCGTCTAGAGGGTCTCAAACTGGGTTCTGTGTTAGTCCGCCACAGAGAGAAAGGCCCTGCTTACTGAAACATGTCCTGCTTCAGAATGTGAATTAGTGGCCTGATGAAACAACATGTTGGGTTTGATATTTATTTATTTTTTATCTGGCTTCTTTTTATCCAGGCAGCTTTTTAACAGCATTCCTGGACATTTATTAATGCTGTTTAATTGCATAAAGACACTTTAGTTAAGTTAATACAATATTTGATTTCAGTAAAACATTCTAATGTATGTTTTTTGTGGAACCCAGTTAGTGTAGTGATTCAAATTTAAGAACTGTTGGAAATATGAATTAAATGGGTGAAGTTCTGTCAGCAGGCGATATTTGCCAATTTAGGTTTTAATTAAATGAAAGCACAAAATATCTGCAGGATTAATGCTCGCTGGTGACCCGAGGAAGACCGTTTCCCCGTTTTAGCAGTTGCTGCAAATAAGAACCGACTTCAGATTAAATGGAAACGGACAAGGATGAGAAGGATCAGGTGAAAAGCCGATAACAAATAAGCAGGGTTGTAGCAATCATAGAATGCAGTTTTAGATACATTTGTGGCTTTAAACTGATCCAAACAAGAGAGACAACAGAAGTGAACCCTGGGGAACGACACGCTGTGTTGGAAATTCATCATGAACATAATGAAGAAAGAGACCTGTACTATCAGTACCTCTACCTTCTATTGTGTTCTCCATCTTTGAACAAATAAATCTTTTCAAAACAGTCCCAGTCTGCTGAAAAAAAAAAAACTTTAAACCAATTACTGAATGGACCCAAGCTTTGTAGAAAAGGTGACTGGTTCCTGGAGCGGATGCGTTGTGTGTGTCTGATCAGGATTGGGTTCAGCGCCCGGCAAACTAAAGATGCCCCACATCACTGCGCTGCAAGTTCTTTTAGAAAGAACTATAAAAATAAAAATAAATGAACTCAGCTTCCTGCAGGTTGTAAAGATGGAAAATTTAATTAGCTCTTATTCAGGCCTTAGAAGAGTCCAATTATGCTCAGATCTGCACCGGGTTTTTAAGTTACACATCTCTTTTTTGTTCATGCTATGCCTCTTTCATCATCTTCCTAAAATTACATTCCATTCAGTTATTTATAAATCTCTTTACAACAGCCAAAGGCCTTTATGATAGATCATTAAAAAAACAGATGAAAGGATAAATAAAAGTGAGAAATCTGTGCTACCGTGCACGAAAAGCCGTCGTGAATAAAAAGTTTGGATTTGAAAAGGTCAGGATCAGTGATTGAGCAGAGATCCAGAATTAATAAATGTTCATATGATCTGAACATATATATATATATATATATATATATATATATATATATATATATATATATATATATATATATATATATATAAATATATATATATATATATAGATATATATATATATATATATATATATATATATATATATATAGATAGATAGATAGATAGATAGATAGATAGATAGATAGATAGATAGATAGATAGATAGATAGATGCTTATATATATATATATATATATATATATATATATATATATATATATATATATATATGCTTATATATATTTCTAAAATAATGAGCAGATTATCATTTGCGTTGCTGATAATGACATAGGTTGGTTCAGGAGAGGCAGGAACCAGATCAGGGGAGCCATCATTTATTCACAGAACCAGCATCCAGGTCCATCAGTACATAACAAAGGTTACCTAATAAGCAGTTAAGCCCGGCAGATTTAGATTTTTCAGTTGTCTTCATTTAACCCAAAAGTTTGTTACTGATATTGAAATAGATGAAACGAGATAAAACAACGTAAGAGGAGGATCAGTCAAAAAGATATTGTTCTGATTTTATTTACTTTCTGTTCAAAAGGGTGACATCAAAGGTTATTAATAACCTTCTCAATAATCGATGGGAACTTTCTATTGGTATTAAAGCCATGAATCCCTTCTTCCAGTGTTGAGCAGATTTCTGATATTTTCAACCCAACTTCCACTTCTGATCCTGCACTTTGCCTGCAGGATCCAAGTAAAGCTGCAAAACCTTGATGCACAGTCTCCTTTCTGAAGTGTAAATGAAGATGGCTGGCCATGAACGTGTCCCGTCCGCCCAGCAAACAGAAACCCGGGTCATACTGCAGTACACATGTCACTGTTTCTGCACCATCTGAAATAAAATGTCCCGGCTCCAAAGCCGCCATAACAACGCAAACATTTTCGTCTGAGAATGCATTGTAATATATATATATGTCTTGAAAGACCTGTCTTGAAAAGACCTGACTCGACTCTTTCTCTGGGTCTTCACTACAGCTTTTGTCCCTTTCCCATCAATATAATCCTGCTACCTCAGTTTCTGAGATGCTGACGGGAATATTTCTGCAGTCCTTCCCCCAGTCAGCACTTTGTCTTGGTTTTTTCCCCCCATTCCACTTGTTTTGCAGCTTCCCTGCTTCCTGACACAGGGTCAGGCCCAGCCCCGTGAAGTAGGGTTTAACATGTCACGTCTGCTGCTTTATGAAGCCCAGAGAGCTGCTCATTAACAGCAGTCAATTCAACATCTCCATCTTTTCTCTCTGGGATTGCTTCTTGGTTTCCTGCTGATGTACGCACTGAGCCAGCAACACTGCCTTCTGCTGGGACCTCAGCAGAGAGGGAGTACGGTGCTCTGATTGGGTTTGGCGGAGCTGGTAGATGCAGGGCTTGTAGGCGCATCACTGGTCCACGAAGCTGCTTGTCTTACTCGTTTTCTTTTACTTCAAGAAAAAAACAGCTCCTGACTGACTGTGAAGAAGTTTTCCTTTCCCTGTATAGGTCAGTTAGTTCCTTTTACCTTAATCTTTCTCATTATGAGCAGTTCCAATTCAATAGCGACCCATTTTGAAGGTATTAAATTGTATAAAAGAAATAGGTATAAAGACATCCAGTTCTTGTTAAAGTCGCTGTGTTTGTTTCTGACAGGAAAAGAGGCAGGCGTCTCTCAGATCATCATTTTTCTATTTTTGTTTACATTTTAATGAGGACATAATTTAAAAAAAAAATATTATTTTCTTCAAGAATCAGTGAAAAGTCTTATTAACTTTATAGCAACTAGACCCTTCTAGTGTTTTGATGATTTTTATTTCTATATATTTTTTGTGATGCACTGCTTTCCTGTCTTTGAGGTTGGACTGGCTCCTAGGCATCACCTTTAGGTCTTCAAACTCTCAAGAGAAAGATTTCTTCAAATCTAAATCCACTGGGGATATAAATAATTTAAACTTGACTAAATAAGACTTTCTAAATTTTAAAAGGAGAACGTGCGGTGATTGGTCAATTGAAGAATTCTTTGTATTCCAATACTATACCTTCAGGCCCAAAATCACTTCTAATAAGCAAAGTATGCAACACAGAAGCTCACATTATCACACAAAAACCCCTGCTAACAATCTAATAGACCACAAGCACGTCATAGACTATTTCAGCACAAGAGTGCAGCGAGTGGTGTGTCTATGGCTCCTTACCACTGACAAAATGTAGAGAGCACAAATAGGTGTCTTTGGTTAGATTTCCCACAGTAAAGTCTTCCCGCTTACCAGCTCCTATCTATGGGTGACATTTCTCAGCAGTCCTTCGGGGCTTTGGAAAATTAATGAAAAAAAAACTCCATATGGTCACGACCATCATATAGTGTGTGACTCTGGCAGATACCAACGCAGCAGTATTTTTTCATTACCATAATATGTCTGTTGAGACAATATTCAGAACATTTGTCCGAATTCAATATGGCAGCGGCTCATGTGCACTGTGCTGTACTAAATTGAGCAATTTCACGTTATTCATGAAAAACTCTATTATGCTACCCTTTTCAATGACCTTTTTAAGGCCTTTGACATTGTGGATAATAGTATTTTTTGGCAGAAACTATGTGACATCAACTTTACTGTACATGTACAAACCAACACACAGGTTGGATTAATAATTATTTGTCAAACCAAAAAAAAAAAAGAAACAGCATGTTTGTGTCAATGGATTCTCCCAAGGCCTTTTCAATATTATTAGTGGTGTACCTCAAGGGTTAAATTTGAGACAGTACTGTTCACTATGTATAGAAATGATATGGGTCGACAGACTTAGGCTTCTGTCCATCTGTATGCTGATGACACTAGTGTTTACTGTTGTGCTTGCACTATTGCTCTTGCTTTTGAGCAGCTTCAGTCTGCACCAGATATCATTCAGTCACAATTGAAAAAGCTCCAACTGGTACTGAATGTAAAAAAAAATAAAGCAAATAAAGACAAAAAACAAACATACAGACAAAAAACAGGGTGAGGTTGTTTTCTAGCAAAAAGAGAGTGCATGCCATTTTATCTTCAGTTGTGTTCTGAGAAGTTTCTTCTGATGATCTACTCCCCTCTGTATGCTAAATGCAGCTCTAACTGACAGAGGTCCCATGTATTTTCTGATTAAATCAGCTCAGAAATAATTCCCAACTTGAGAGAACTCATTTCATCCCCTGATGATCTAGATGTCACTAAGAACAAAAACATCAATGGGGACGTCATAGTAAAAGTAACTGATGCAGCAGAACAACATAAATACTGCACACACACAACCAGACACATACATCAACCAGATTAGTGTTGAACAAAATAAGTTAGACTTTTGTTTAAAGCATTTTCTAGACAGCAACAAACATGAAGACAACAATGGAGAGAATGTAGCTTCAGTTACAGTTAATGGATTAAGATTCTGTTCCCAACAGAACTACTGGACCCTTAATTCTGAACCAGCACCTGAAGTATTTACACTGAGCACATTGGGCCTGCTGCTTCCACCAAGACAGACATTTCCCAATACTGTAAGAGACAGCCAATCAAATGGCCTCTGTGTTGATGTAATTCAACAGTGCTCTGGGGACTCATTCAGAGGGACCCTTGCACAGATAACCACTCCCACCAAACCCTAAAGGCACAGAGAAGGGACTGACAGTGATGCGTTTATGCTAAAAGAACTCAAACACTCCTTCAGAATCAAAAACAATCAGAAGGAGAAAATGAAGAAGCAGTTGCTCTCTGGATGCTTTGAATGCAGAAATATCTCAGACCCTTAGAATCTTTACTTAAAGCCAACAAGGTTTTTAAGTTTTTAATTATCCCTCCTCATTAGGTTCATTAGAACCAAGGTGCAACCTGCCCTCCAGCCTGTAAGACAGTAAGACAGTATGCAGACCGCAGCATATATTCTCTCTGCGATGAACTTCTTCCTCACAGGACATGTTCTTTCTGTTTGAAATGTTTATATTTTTGCTAAAATGGGTCTCAGGCAGCCGGGGCTCTTCCAGACAATGCACATCATGGAATGTGATGGTCTTTCTGGTGTTGTTCAGAACTTTCAGCTGTTGCTGGAGAAGTTCTCACATGGTTGCCTCTGGGTCTTCTTCTGTGCTCTCAGAAATGCTTGAGAAAACAAGGGTGCTTTGCTCACATGTGGCTTGGATATCCAGGATGATCTTCATTTTCCTGTTTTCACTGGAGAGCGGCATCATACATCATACACTTCTCCTCAAAGTCTTTTCTTAGCCACCAAGTCACCACCGGTTCCTTCCTGCCTGTACCTCTCAGGTACCTTGTCCAGGTGGTTGTTGATGAGGAAAAGAAAACAATGGGTAATATTTCAAAATACATTTAAAATTTGTTTAGGTTTTACCGTTGGGTTTTAACTTTAGCTGGGGAGTGGTTTGGTAATGTGTTGCCATGTTGTATACTTACTTTCTGCCTTCATGACAACTCAGCGCATCCAGCTCTTCTCAGCCTCGCTTTCATTTTGACTTTCTTTTCACCTAACTTGAGGTAATGAGGTCAGGCAAGTCTAGTTCTAATCCCAGAATCATCCATTGGGTTTCCAGATACAGAGGCATGAGTCTTCACTCCAGAATACAAGTATCTGCTGCTCTAGAGTC
Source organism: Fundulus diaphanus (assembly GCA_037039145.1). Lineage (NCBI taxonomy): Eukaryota > Metazoa > Chordata > Actinopteri > Cyprinodontiformes > Fundulidae > Fundulus > Fundulus diaphanus. Next base: position 16,606,481 of record CM073139.1, on the reverse strand, counting down.
CAGTGGCAGCATGCTTTAAAGGTGCATAGCCACGTTATTTGACTTCCTTAAAATCAGTAGCTCACTCTGGTTGCATATAAAGTTTTTATGAAAGATTATCACCTCCTGCTGGTGTATTAGTTGTTGTTTTTGGTGTTTTCTTCTTTGTTTTGCTCAATTTGTTACTAAATAAAGCCTGCCGTGTTTATTTACAATTTTAATGGAAGTACGTACTGCGCATGCGCAGCAGGGGTTAAAACAAAGAAGCGGCTAACGGCTATTAGCATCTCCCAACAAAACATGAAGAATGGTCCAATATCCAGTGAAAAAAGCGCAGGAAAAAAAAAAAAAAGAGTATGAACGTTGTTGAAGCTGAAGCGGATGCTAAACCTGCTGAGGCTCAGAGGTGACCGCAGAGTTGATTGACGTGATTAAATCAGGCCGAGCTGCTGCTTTACTGCGAGACATTGCAGAGGGTCAGGCTCAGTCCGGCATTATTTCCAATTGATTTATAAATTAAGCAAACCAGCATAATGACAGTTCTGCTATATTGCCACTAGATGGCGCCACATCTGTTTATATTTGGTCGATCGCGCCCGAGAGGGGATTATTTTTTGGCTCAAAAAGGACTATCAAAACACTATGAAGATAGAGGCTTGGTGTAAATAACCTTATTTTGTCATGATCAAACGGTTTTTGGCCTTTATTTATAAGCATATTATGGGGCTATGTACCTTTAAGGCTAAGACACGTCAAGCCCTCACATCCAATGTAAAATCGGAGTCATACAGGAAAAGTCTATTTTGGTGCAAATACAAATCTATTGAATCTGAACAACTGCAAAGTAAAAGGAACACAATTTTCAGCCAGGTTTGTCCCCATACAAGTTAGTCTGGAAACACATAGCTCAATAGTTGATCAATAAAACGTTTTAACTACTTATACTAAGTTATAGCTTGTTCGAGCAGCAACTGCAGCCCTATGTCTACTGTCCAGCTTGTTTATGATGGCGTCATTTCTGGAATTTGCAGTACATACTCACGTGAATACGCAAATACAGTGATCTGTAGAGGAACCCTCCATGCAACAAGTAGGTCAAGAAACAAATCGTACAGTTTGGTGTTCTTCGGCCTTTATACCACTGCATCTTAAGCTTTACATTATACTTGGTGATGTATGGGGGGGCATTGATGTCAGTCTTGAGACCTGTGTCCATGCAAGTAACTGGAACAGCTGGGGGTTTGTAGGTCATGTAGAGAGCATGACCCATATACAGAGGCCTTAGTCCTCGTCGTGAGCCACTAGTGATGGAAAAAAAGGGTTGATCTCTTGGTTACCCTTAAGTTCCTTTATGTGGAAAATAAAGACATAAAGTCTCTCAAACAGCTTCGTTCATAACATGGGTTCAGTCAGGTTAGTTCTAAAAAGATGACAGCGGAAGAATCAGCTTTTCTATTCAACAACCCTTTGCACAAATGATCCTCTGTACAGAAGCAAATATAAGATAAGATAAAATAAGATAGGCTTTATTGATCTCACAGTGGAGAAATTCACGTGTCACATCAGCTCTTATAATCAATTCAGAATCAGACACTTCTACACTGAAGATGAACACAATATTGTTATAAATACAGAAAATTGCTCATATTTCTCAAAATGGAACAATATGCAGAGAAGTAGATTACTGAAAGAGGTGCAGACTTTTATGAAGTGGAATTTTTTTTTTGCAAACAAGAAAAAAACATCAGAGATCTCAATAATCGAAACTTATCAGAGCAGCAGTGCCCGCATTTGCAGCTAATTTTGCAACTACATTAAATGATTTCATTTCAGACTTGGGACTTTTTTTGAGATGAACACCGGGTGGAGCTATTTATCCAGTTAAACCACTGACAGTCATATAGCAACAAAGAGGTCAGTGACAGACAGTGGAAGTTGCTTAAATGTTCTGATCATTTTGTGGCTCTCTCAGTCAGTTTGGTGCTCATGATAAAATTTTGATGATTAATATTTTTAATAGCTCTTTTTTTGTTCATTAGCTAGATCTGGTGAGGTCAACTTTAGAAGTACTGGGTGTTTGTTTTATAATCCATTACATTTGCTAAAATGGTTTTGAATAGAACAGGACAGGAACAAAAAGAGGAGCTTTCAATTTGTTTCCTTCATTTGGGAATGTCTACGTGTCTGTTTGAGCCATTCTAGCTGCTGTCTGCTGATGGAGTTAATGGACTGGACTTCTGATGCACTGACATCCAGACCAATGTGCAATTTGGGGTTAAGTGCCTTTCCCAGGGGCCCATCAATAAATGGCATGGGAGGAAGGTGAAATCAAACCCACAACTTGAAGATGGCAGGACCACAACCCTTAAAGTGGCCCCACCTTAGAGCTCTAACAGATACAGAGCCATACAAAAGTCTTCAAACACCTGAAACATTTCCACAATTTGTTGCACGAAAACCACAAGCTTTGATGTATTTTATTGTGATTTATGCAAAAGACCAACACAAAGCAGCATCGTTGCAAAAGGAATAGGAATGGATACATGGTTCGAAAACTTTTTTTGTGCAAAAAAGAAATACAGAGCGTGCATGTAGCCTCTCGCTGGTGGTAGTCTTTGAGCGGATGGTATCTTCACTCCTACCACCTTTCTCGCCTCTATCATGATGAATTCAAAGGGTGTCACAAACAGGATAGGAGAGATTGAGCAACCCATGGAAACACCTGCTTCCAGCTGAAGCCAGCCTGTTTGGAAATCCTTATCAATGCCACACATCTGAAGGTCTTCCAAGCACTTGAATACCACAACTCTGATAACAGGCAGGAATGTAGAAGAAATCCAAGGCATGCTTGATGACTTGGCGGGACACAGACCCGTATGCATTGGCAAGACCCTGCCACACAATGTGCAGGTCACCTGTTTTCTTTTCGCCCTCTGGATCTGCTCTCGGATGGCTGTACAGTAGAATGTCCCACGCATACTGGGAAGCCTGGTACACCTGCCTTCTGTCAGCTTGAACCTATGCACCCATTGTTTGATGAGGTAGCTAGTCAATCTTTTGGGTGGCATTTAAAACAAGATCCTTACTTCAACATTCAGTAGCGCAATGCTCCTCCACTGGCTTAGAGTTGGTGGAATTTGGCTACTTGGGGATAAAAACTGCAACGGCTCTTTGTCACTTTGAAGGTATGACTTGGCTCTTTCAAGCCCATCTCAGGACATTCCAGAGGTGTTTTTTATGACCCCTGGGCAATACTAGTACATCTTGTATGGCATACTGTTGGGGATGGGTGCTGATGCTGCTCTTTGTGTACCACTTCTATTGCCTCACTAAATTTGGGGGGGGGGAACATTGTCAAATGTGAAAGCTGAGAGGACTCTGCGAGGTAGATGACATGCTGATCCCAGTGGAGTTGATTCCGATGGGTCACTGCTCCCTTATGTATTTCCCTGTCTCAGATTGTGTTATCTTCAACTTCCCGCTTCTTTTGTCCCCCAGCAGTTGTCGTCCATGCTTGACAGGGTTTTTGAAGAAGTCTTCCCTCTCATTCTCCTTCCATCATCTGTTCTTGAGGATGCACTCTGCCCTCCACAGGCTGGTGAGATGACATTTACCTCCTACTAGAGTAGCTCCAGGCCCTTCTCCTCGTTCCTTCCCTTTCTTCGCTGCTTTTGGAGCTGATGTTGTCTTTTCACCAATTTCACGATCTCTCTTACTCCTCCTGTTTTTGCTTCAGACCGCTCTGGACTCCTCATACAGGAGGTCTCCAATGGAATTTGGCTTGGATTCCACCGTACCACATTTTGAGTGCTCCAAGATGAAGCTGACGTTCTTATCCTGCTGCTGCCAAACTGCTACCTTGTTTGCTTTGGTCCATTTGCCCAGTTGCCTCTGCCCAGATTCTCTCCTCTATGTCCTCCGTCCTGGTTCCATTTTTTATGGGTGTGATGATGGTCTGAGGTTTACTGGTGTTCTTCGATGGCTTATTCAGGAACGTTGGTGTCCACCAGGAGCCTTCCTGTGTGCTCGGCAACATTGAATCCCTCAGCTTAAAATTGGTTTAGCTTCCTCTTGTCTGACCTGCTATCGCAGCACAATTTTGCTGCTGTCCTCCTCCCTCACACTTTCTCGTTCCCTGGTGAATTCTTAACCCTTCTGAAAGTGGTCACCTTTTCCCATTCACATTTCCTCATTATCTTAGAATCATTGCCTGTCATTGCCAAAGAATCTATCTGCCATAGTTATGGTTCTGTTTAGTTTGTCTTTACACTTATGAGGACTTTTTCTGTTCGTTCGTTCACTATTCAGCCACCAGCAGTTATCCTTCCAGCTCAGTCTGTCTCCAGCCACCACCCCACTCTAGATTATCTCCACCTGTCCCCACTAATTAGTTACTTAGCTCACCTGTTCACCAGCCTACTTATTCCTGCCTCTGCCTACTCATCTCTGCCATAACGTCTCACTCAATTCTTATCTGCTCCTCATCACTCACTCTCTTCCTGTGTGATTTGCCTTTGCTTCACCTGCTCATGTGTGCTCTGCCAGCTGGACTCTCCTGTTAAGGTCACCGGTGTCTGCATGCTGCAGTTCAGTCTGTTTCCTGCTCTACCGGATCCTGTGTGCCCTGCCAGCTGAACTCTCCTAGTTGAGATTGCCTGAGTCTCCATGCTGCTTTGCTACCTGTTCTTCCGTGAGTCTCAGCTGCTTGCTTACCCGTTCTGGTGGTTCTCCGGTTAGGGTAGGCTATCTGCTTGCCTGTTGCTCCTGTCTGTTCAACTCACCATGGCGGAGATGGATTTTACGGAGAAGATGGACTTTACTGAGCGAGTCACGGTGCTGTATGTAATGTGAAAGACCGACGCCCCCTGGGTCCACCAGATCCTCCAGGAATGCAGCCAGTTCGGCAAGTACCACCACCTGTAGCTGCGTCTGGATGACGGTGGCTTCCGGCGGTACTTCCGTGTTTCTATGACCAAATATGGGAGCTGCTGCCCCACGTCGGGGGATGGATCATCCTCCGGGACACGAACTACAGGCGTCTTTGGTCAGTAAATCCATCATTGCTCAATAGAAATATAGCCTAAACATGTAACATTTAAAAAAAAAACATTTTAGTGCTTAAAATAAATGGACTAGGAGGACCTTCAACATGACACAAATTGACAAAGTTTTGATTTTTGAAATGGAGCGAAATTTCGCTTCACTCTGTTTGCCCAATTTGTGTCTTTTGCCTCGCGGACCGTTAATCCTCTCCTGAAACCGCTTTTACATAGGGATAACATGGAAATGACTCGCTCTAAACGTCTCGTTCATGTTCAGTATGAACATACCTTTACTATTTACTATATCTGTGTCATTTGCTTAACATGTTCTCTTCCTGTAGTTTGGTTGTAAACAGCAAATAAATACTAATATTTTTTTTCTAACTTGTATTGTATAAATACACTCTTTCTTCCTGTATGTTAGTGTCATGATTAAATGTGAAAAAAAGAGCAGAGCTCACTTAGACTTAGACTTAGACAACTTTATTTGTCATTTTGTATGCACAGAGTGCGTACAGATCGAAATTTCGTTTCGCATACAGCTTGAAAAGTTACAGTAAATAGCAATGAATTACAGGATAAGGTGCAGTAAACCATTGAAGTGGATTACTATTTTTTTTTCTCTCTAGGGTCAGGGTAAAAATACACCATCTACCAATAATCAGTATATTAGCCTTTTTCCTACAGATATACACTCACCGGCCACTTTATTAGGTACCCCATGCAAGTAACGGGTTGGACCCCCTTTTGCCTTCAGAACTGCTTCAATTCTTCGTGGCATAGATTCAACAAGGTGCTGGAAGCATTCCTCAGGGAGTTTGGTCCATATTGACATGATGGCATCACACAGTTGCCGCAGATTTCTCGGCTGCACATCCATGATGCGAATCTCCCGTTCCACCACATCCCAAAGATGCTCTATTGGATTGAGATCTGGTGACTGTGGAGGCCATTTGAGTACAGCAAACTCATTGTCATGTTCAAGAAACCAGTCTGAGATGATTCCAGCTTTATGACATGGTGCATTATCCTGCTGAAAGTAGCCATCATGGGTTGGGTACATTGTGGTCATAAAGGGATGGACATGGTCAGCAACAATACTCAGGTAGGCTGTGGCGTTGCAACGATGCTCAATTGGTACCAAGGGGCCCAAAGAGTGCCAAGAAAAATATTCCCCACACCATGACACCACCACCAGCCTGAACCGTTGATACAAGGCAGGATGGATCCATGCTTTCATGTTGTAGACGCCAAATTCTGACCCTACCATCCGACTGTCGCAGCAGAAATCGAGACTCATCAGACCAGGCAACGTTTTTCCAATCTTCTATTGTCCAGTTTCGATGAGCTTGTGCAAATTGTAGCCTCAGTTTCCTGTTCTTAGCTGAAAGGAGTGGCACCCGATGTGGTCTTCTGCTGCTGTAGCCCATCTGCCTCAAAGTTCGACGTACTGTGCGTTCAGAGATGCTCTTCTGCCCACCTTGGTTGTAACGGGTGGTTATTTGAGTCACTGTTGCCCTTCTATCAGCTCGAACCAGTCTGGCCATTCTCCTCTGACCTCTGGCATCAACAAGGCATTTCCGCCCACAGAACTGCCGCTCACTGGATGTTTTTTCTTTTTCGGACCATTCTCTGTAAACCCTAGAGATGGTTGTGCGTGAAAATCCCAGTAGATTAGCAGTTTCTGAAATATTCAGACCAGCCCTTCTGGCACCAACAATCATGCCACGTTCAAAGTCACTCAAATCACCTTTCTTCCCCATACTGATGCTCGGTTTGAACTGCAGGAGATTCTCTTGACCATGTCTACATACCTAAATGCACTGAGTTGCCGCCATGTGATTGGCTGCTTAGAAATTAAGTGTTAACGAGCAGTTGGACAGGTGTACCTAATAAAGTGGCCGGTGAGTGTATATTTAATCTTCCACTTCACAACGATGCTCCACTTTGTTTTGGTTTGTTAAACTGTCAAATGGGAGAAAATGTGGGAACATTGATTGGGTGTGAATATTTAGCAAGATAGTGTGAATGAAGCTGGTCCAAAGGTCCCTCTGTGGTGTTGTTAGCAGCGGTGCTTGCTCCATGTGTGGACTTTAGAGGAGGTGAAGAAACAGCGTAGCAGGCAGAGGAAAGAGGTGGGGAGACATCCCAACCCATTTATCTATCAGCCGTTTACCACAGCAGTCAATGTGCCAACAGTCCTCCGCTCCTCCTCCCTCTCCTGTCCACGGTCTTGATGTGCACTCAGCACCAGGCTGAGCGCGAGCAGAACCTGCAGGGGACAGATCAGCCATGGCTCTGCTTCTGGATGTGGGCGCGCACTGCTGCCTGATCCGTCGCCGGTTCAGGAGGAGGAGGAAGAAACGCTCGGAGCGTAAAGGTATGAGCCTACCTGCTGCTTCTGCTCCAGCTTCATCCCTGTCACCATCATGCTGTGTCTGAGTGAGGAACGTTGTGGTGTAGTTTCAAAGTCTCACGTTGCTTCATCCTGGAAAAGTGTTGATGTTGCTCTGAACCTGGAAGCTGCTCTTCACTCCACACGAGTTTTCTGTGTACTAATGTTTATCCTGGCAAAGCCAGTGTCTTTTTCTGTCGTTTTTCAAAATGTGTAGTTTTTATATGTTCTATTGTGAACATGTGCTCGACTTCCCGTCTGTCAATGAGAACTTTGTCCTGTAAAGAAGAAAATGTGTCTGGAAAAACACTGCTCATGTTCCTATGTTCACAAAGTGGTGCCATTCCAGTTTAGCCACTGAGCCGGTAAAGTCATTAAGTTGGCTGACATGTTTGTTTTCATCTTTTCGTTTAATCTTTCTGTGCAGTCCACTTACAGACTCAGAAAAAGGTACCGTTGGTCCTTATACCAAAAAAAGAGAAAAGCCCAAACAATGTTCTCTCGTTATATATACTGTAGTACCGCAGCTGCTGGCTTCAAACCTATTAGTTCCCCTCAGTTCTGGTATCACAAAACCATCCCAAGTGCTTTCTCGATCCAGCCACACACTTTGCTCTATTAGCTGGGATTTTACATGACAGAGCCACAAAACTAGTGTCCAGCTGTGGCAAGAAAATGATATGCGGTTTCAGCACTTTTTAAAAAATATAATCTGAAAAATGTGGCTTGCATTTGTGTCTTTTGGGGTGCAAAGCTGGAAAAAAGTATCCACCCCCTTTAAGATGTCTTGTTGTTTTTTTTTTACTTTTTCCCCACTTAAATGATTCAGATCATCCAAAGGTGTTTTTGCATCAGACAAAATAACCTGAGTAAATACTAGTGCTTGCCAAATTATGGTTTAATTTATTAAGGGGAGCTATCTATCCAAACCAACCTGGCCCTATGGGAAAACGTAATTAACCCCCTTGTAAAATAACGACTGACTTGTGGTCAACCACATGTTTAGTTCACTTTCACTAGCCACACCAGGGCCTGATTGCTACCAGACCTGTAGAATCTGGAAATCACTTAAAAAAGAACCTGTTTGCCAACATGAAGTAGGCTAAAATATATCAAAAAGCAGCACACCATGTTGCAATATAAAGAAATGCAAGAACAGAAGAGAATCAAAGTCGCTGACGTCTATCAGTCCGGGAAGGTACAAGGGTTTGGGACTCCAGAGGACCAATCCAGGAGGTCAGCGAACAACATCTAAAGCTTTACAGGCCTCAACGTCTCAGTTAAGATCAGAGCTCATTATTCAACAATAGGAAAGACTGAGCAAAAATAGCCTCCAGGGGAACCTTTCAAGGCCAGAACTACTCCTGACCCAAAAGAATTCAAAGACTCTGCTTATACTGACCATAAAATATCTTGATGAGCTCCAAGAATGTGAGGAGAGTATTCTGTGTACTGATGAGACAAATCTCATCCGTTGTAAATCTAACTCAGCATTACAGAAACAGAGCGTCATACCAACATTTCCCCATGGTGGTTGTTATGTGATGGTCTGTGGACCTGGATGACTTATAGTTAATAGAACCAGTTATTCTTCCCCTCTAGCAGAGCATCCTGAAGGAGAACATCCGACCATCGCTTTGTGATCTTAAACTCAAGAACACTTGGGTTATGCAGGAGAATAATGATCCAAAACACACCTGCAAGTCCACCCCTGAACTACTCTAAAATGAAGGGTTTTACTGGCCTATTCAAATTCTGGACCTAGGCCCGAGTGAGATTCTGTTTCATGGCCTCAAACAGGCTGTTTATACTTGGAAATCCTCCAATATGGCTGAATTAAAATAATCCTTTTCAAAAATGTAAGTGTCTATTTACTCGAGTTGTTTTAATCTGATCTCCAAATCCATTTGAGGATCTGAAACAGAAAATACTCCTGTATGTTGTAAAGGGGAAATACCTTTTACACACACATACTTGCCTAAGCTTTTGCAAAACAGCTCAAGTTCAGTCTGGTTAGATGTAGAGGGTCTGTGAACATCCATGTTCAAGTCTTGCCACAGGTTGTTGTATGGATTCAAGTTTGGACTTTGACTAGGCCATTCTTAATATTCTTTTATCTAAACCATCCAATCATAGCCCTGTCTGTATGTAGGGGTTATTGCCCTGCTGGAAGGTGGACCTCCACCCCAATCTCAAGTCTTCTGCAGCCTCTAAGAGCTTTTCTTCCAGGTCTGTCTTGGATTCAGCTCTGTTCCAGCGGGTTATGTAGTTGTCATGAAATCAGAAAAACGTGGGTTCAATTCCAGCTTCCCCTTGCCCTTGGGCAAAGCACCCATCCTGAACCTGCCTACTGATATGTGCATCAGTGTATGAATGTGTGCACCTCGCTCTAGTGTAAAGTGCATTGAATGGCCATATGACTGAAGAGTTACGTTGATTCAGTCCACTTACCAGGACGAAGGGCTTCCCCACAGCATCATGCTGCCCCTGCTACGCTTCATAGCGGGGGCAGCATGATGCTGTGTCCAGGGTTGGTGTTAGCTTCTCTTCTTAATTTTCAACTGCTTTTCACTTGTCCACATATAACATATCTGGAAATGTATTTTCGATCGTTCACCTGAGAACTGAAAATAACACTAGGGAGCAAAGTCTCCTCACTTTTACCCTGAAGTCTCTTCTTTTTTTTCCTTTTTTTTTGAGCGAACAGAGCAGATTATCTAACTACTGGATTGGAACATATCGGATCAACGACGTCGTGGACATTTCCCCAACGGCGGCGGCTGTTTTTTGGACAGCTGGAAGTTTGGCTTCTGGCACAGAGCTACATGGTCAAACAGCACACATCAGCAGCTTCATCTTCATTTGTCTCCATTGGCTTTTTTGTTAGATTTACAAACAACAACCAATATCCGCCCGGCAAATGCTCACGTCTTCCTAATCCTCGCATTCATCCAGATTTCAGCCGCTGCACCGAAAGCCAAGGCAGCAGGTGCGCTGTTGCTTCCCCATCTCTTTATTAGCCTAATGATAATTCATGCAGTGTGGTAAACAGCAACGTTGTAGGGGGGGAAAAAAAAGAGAAGCAGTAGTCAGCCGTACTTTGCATGCGGGGAGAGTATGAAGCCCATTATTTTCCTGTCCCTGCTAAGCGAGCTGTTGGGAGATGAACTGAAGTGTGAGTTTAATCTACTGGGAGCAAAAGTGATTTTCAGGCGAGCTCTAAGCCGATGTGCTCTGTGAGGCGTGCCTGCCACGCCGCTTCCATGGGATGTGCCTGTCGGCCCAAAACCGACGCCGCTGATCTCTGTCTTGCACCCAGGTGATGTGAGGGAACTGATATAGCCCCCCGCCCCTCCACCACCCTGCCGCACAGCTCTGCCGCCAGACTCTGCTGATTTCCTGCAGCTTTGTCGGTCCTCCACCATGACTGTCCATCAGAAGGCCTGCTCTACAGCTCAGAGTCACCTTTAATTTCCATCCGTAGTTCAAACATACACTAATCTGATACCTGATAATCTTACAGAATACTGTAACCCAGCTCTGCTGGTGAATAACCCCAGAAAGGCTCAAGTCAACACATGCTTCTTTCATTTCTGATGTTAGAAAGTGACGTTTACCGTGTCTGTGCTTCTGATGGAGATCCTCTCTCTAACAGCGAAAAATAGCTGTGCTTAGCAACTAAACATGTTTAAACGTCAGCATATGTGAGCCAGGCAACATCCCAACGATCATGGGTTCATCCAAATAAAGAGCACCTAGCAGTAACACTTAGAAGAAGGAAAGGGTGGAACCTACTAATAATGCAGATCATGTTGGGAACACTGTTCTAGTTCTGGATATCATATGTACCATTTGCTGTTGCTGAAACTTCACAGACAGTTTCCAACCTGAACATCAGCGACGCCAGCATGAAGGCCTTGTCAGTTGTTCCACAAAATCCATCAAACTGTGAAACGCCAGGATGATCTCCGGGGCAGGATTCATCTGAGGAGAATAGGGATAACCGTCCGTTGTACACAGTGAGTCCAGTGATGCGGAGAGAACGGGGTAGAGATGGGTCACTGACTGGCAGCAGGAAACTGAAATCGCTCCTGCAAACCTTCCAGTCTATTAGAAAAAGCCGGGGGGGGGAGCAGAGCAGTCATGGCCGCACCTGTTTGGACCCTTACAGTGCTTGTTAATAACAAATGCAATCACTTGAAGAATGTTCCCTTTTGTCAATTTGTCACCACACTGAGTTTTCCCAAGTGAACGTTCTAGTTTTTATTGTGAATATGCCTTCATCACTTTCATCGCTTAGAGAGCATCCCTCCATGGTATGATCAAAATGCACAGCCCTGTTAAAGAACCCACACTGACAGCATCGGGTGAGCGGCAGAAGCTACCGGGCGTGGTGGCCAGCTCTCCTGCTTCAATCTGTTTTATTTAGGGGCTTCGAAGGTTCCGACGACGTAACACTCAACTCTTCCACACTGACGATGCCTTTTTTTAGTTTTACTGTAAACTTATATGTAACCTTACTTTAACTGTACCTTAGATGACTGGGAATACAGGACCTTTACTCCAAGACTCACTTTGAGCTTCATATTCAGTGGTCTGTCAGAGGGTTCTCTGCCTGCATCCTTGGCTGCTGTAAAGAGGCCTCTAAAGCACTTTAACTGGTTCACTGTCTGCAGCACAAGGGCCTCCAAGGTGGGGGCTGTGGTTTGGGGCCAGCATGACGACTGCATGGTTTAAAGTGGCATCAGCAACTCATAATAACAAAACCATTTTCTTCTCGCTCACTCTTTTACTCAACATTATTTATATTTGTTATGTGTGAGAATAATAATATTTTTATCCACCCATCAGTTGTCTATACCCGCTTATCCTTGCTGGGTTGCAGGGGTGGGGTTGGGTGTGGTCACCACATTCATAGCTTGAAGAAGTGCACTGACGACAGATGGTAAAAGACGGGTTTGACTGAAGAATCATGAAATACAGGGTAAATTCTGAGAATGACAGAGAGTTGATCTCAAAAGGACTAATGTATATGGAGGACTTGAGGTGGGTGTTTGGAGTGGAGAACAAAACGCTCGAGTTTTGGGATTGCATAATGGGATGATGCGCAACAACGGCAGAGGTCCAGTATTCTTCCGCGCACCTAGAAGAATTCCTAACTACGCAGACATTCCAGTGCGGAAAAAACATGGCGGATGATCAAGAGCCCCTTTTAGCGGAGGTACATAAATAATAATAATTGAACATCATTGATCTCACAATGGACAAATTCACTTCTGCATTTTAACCCATCCCCTTGGGGACCCGGTTAGCAATCTGGGGTTAACGGTCTTGCTCAGGGACCCAGAGTGCAGGCTGTGGGGATCAAACTGGGTACTTGCAACCTTCTCAGAGCGCAAGCACACTGCTCTAACCACTAGGCCACCACTCCCTTGACAGGAATCACCATCACTCTTGGAAAAAAGTAAGAGGCTTTAAAATGTTAGAAACCATTGCGTTTTCTACCTTAACATGTAGTGGGGTGCAGTACGCTTGGCACAGGAGCGCAATGCTGCCCTCTAGAATCCAGGAGAATGGTACTACTTCGGAGGAAAAAAACGCACGGGGCATAATGCTGGGCTCACACTGAATACGATGCAAATTTGGTTCTGGGACCGCAAGGAACCCAAATCAATAAAAATCTATTTGTTCCCTCACATCAGCCACTTGCGTTTGTGGGTCTGGTTACCAAGGATGTGCGTTGCTGCAAAAAATTCTACAAGAAGGAAATCTGACCAGATGCCGCAGCAGTTACTGGATCGAGCACCCAAATCTCACAAGCCAAACTGGAGACGTCAGGCGCATGACAGGAGAAAGTTCCCGTGAATTTCAGAATAAAATCACGCCACCAACTTACACTAACTTGACTTGTGTGAACAAAACAGCAACACAGACACACGAGGAAACAGAGAGGCTACTGGAGGACGGAATAGGATATTTATATGCACAGATAATGAGTGTTGCCCTAGAAAACGAAAATCATGGCTGTTTTTAATCACTTGTGAGGGATAGCAAGAAAGTACCATGTGACCTTCTGTTCTCACGAGTGCCGTTTCTGCAGCCGGACTCGCAGCTGGCCGCTGTTTCCCTAAGTGCAGTGCGCGTGGATGTTTGCGGCAAACCTGCACTGGATCGGAACCATAACCCGCACCACAGTCAGTGTGATCCCAGGGTAAATGCTGCAGACGTTGCGTCTCATTTGCGCGTGTGTCAAGCGTAAACCAGCCGGCAGAACATTTTAGCCGGGGTAGGCTGACAGGAGAAAGGGAACACCTTTGTTTTATCTTACGAGGCTCATTTCTACAAGTTAACTCATCCTTTAGCTGCTCATTTAAAGTTTTAATGAATGCTCTTTTAAGGGTGTGAGAGGTCCACTCAGATGAGGCCACAAATTCTGGAAAGTCCATGGCAAAATCAGTGACAGCACCACCAGTCCATCACAGGACAACGCAGAGACATACAGAACAGACAACCACAGACATACTCAAACCTGAGGGCAATTTGAAGAGAAAAGGTAACCTTACAGTCATGTTTTTGGACTGGATGAAGCCAAAGAACAGAGAGATTATTTCTTTTTAGTAAAAAAACATTTGGCATGTGTTTCAATCCATTCACAATGCGAATCCTGAGTTAAACAAAACATTATTTGATTAAATAATAATTTGTTTAAGTTTAAGAACCAAAGTTCACCTTAAAGAATGTGAATTGTGGTTAAATTAGCTTAACTAATTCAGAACAACATTTGACATGTTTCAACCCATACACAATGCAAATCCTGAGTTACACAAAACATTATTTGAGGGAATAACATTTTGAGGAATGATTTGCTCAGTAAAATGATTACCTTAGGAGTGCTTGAATTTATCAATGCAATGATACATCCGGAAGCTAGGGGGCGCTGCAGCGATCAGTCGCTAAAATCGGTTACTTTAAAGTTAACGAAATTGCCTTTAAACCGACATTATTATTCAATATTAATGCAGGAATAAGGCTCATAGCTCAAGCAGCTCACGGCGGAGCGAAACAACAAGCGTTATGCTTTAAAACAAGCTCCTTTGAATGTCCGGAAATCGGGAGCTAACAGAAACTAATAGCATTTTGGCTAGCAGACATTAGGCGCTAACAAATAAAAGCTTCGGTTTTATTTTAGTCATAATGAGTGGGCCGGATAACGTAAACATTAATGTCCCATCAATGTATGAAGCCCTTGTGGAGATAACCTTTGTTATAACCATAAAAACACACTCAACAATGACATGGTACCGAATGCTAGCAATGAGCTATTCGTTAGCCCTTTGTTTATACGACCATGTGTAACGCATCACACATCATTTCCCCATAAGTCTTTTAACTTCTCCCTCTGGTTTCTCTGCCCAAACATGTCGGCGCCTCATGTGAGTTCTGTCCACTTTGGCCATCCAAGGAAGGAGCACTGAAAAGCAGGGAGAATCGTTGCTCTGTTCAGCAGCGGGCAAGCCTGGGGTTCTGCAGCCTAGCAGAAGCAGTATGTGGCCAGGAGCTAGCCGAAGCGTGGTCTGGGCAGCTTGGAGGCCTCGACCGATGTCCATTTAATAATCTGATCACTCAGCTTGTCTGGCAAGGGAAGGCATCTGCCGTCTTGCGTCTGCTTTCCTGCAACAGCTGACAAAAATTAACAAAGCTGTTTCGGCATCCCTTACTTTGCGGCTAGTTTGCGCAGAAGTCAGAGTGCAACTTAGCTCCGTTCCAGCAGTTCCTCCGATGCTAGGGAGGTCCTCCATCAAAGCAGGCAGATGAGTTTGGCAGACCCTGGATCATGCGTGGCTGGCCCAGCCACATTCCTTCAGATGTCCCAGGCAGAGGAGACCATGTGGCCTCATGGTTCAGGGGAAGGCTACCCCCCCTCTCCTCGGGAGCCCAGGAGAGAAGTGGTGGTCATCTGAGGGTCTGGTCAGGAGTGTGAGAGAGCTGCATAAGAGCGTGCTTTTTGTCTGTGGGGGAAAACTTTTATAGCAAGAGGGAACCCCTGCTGGGAGAAGGGCCGTCCCAGCTGACTCTCTCTCCTTTGTGGCTGTGTGGTCAGTATTCAATCTGACCTCAATTATTTTCATGATCATGGCTGTAATATGGCAGAACACCCGCCTCTCGCCCATTGACAGCTGGAGATAGGCACCAGTTCCCCTCGCAACCCCAATAGGGATAAGCGTGTTGGAAAATGGATGGATGGATGGATGGATAAATTTTGAAGTTTCCATCCATTTGGTATAGTTGCCATTTAAATTGGATAGCTTGGGTCAAATATTTGCAAGCTTACAACAATGGTTGCTGGGATTTCGACCCATTCCTCGGGTTTGACAGCCTGTCATGCCAAGCCCTCATTCCCCTGATTGCTGCAAGGACACTGAACCCAAGGCTTTTACAATGGTGTCTACTGTGACACAAGCTGGACTTGTGGACCACCCTTCAACTTAGCTAGGGTCATAATGTACAGTGAAAGTCTTTCCAAGGGTATTATTGGGAAGCAGAGTTGACCTTGGCACATGAACTGTTTTAGACTGCTTCTGGGAAGGCCTTAAGTATTGGGATAATGTACAATTTGATTTTGCAATGATTATTTGATAGATTCCAAACTGTTTAGCATATGTTAGTGTCACCGTGTTTTTCCATATAAAACATAAATTTGGTAAAATGTGTTTCCTGTGTAATGCCTTCTGCCTTCATTCATTTATTTCCTTTGTGTTACTAAAGCTTTCATTATGTGACGACCCAGGTACTGGGACTGACTCGAATCTCAATTTAGCACATCTGTTCAGACTCCACCCTGCCTGCAATCACCTCCACTGGTTCCACCTGTCTCCACCTGCATATAAGCTCCTCACAAGTCAGTCTCCAGTGCCAGAACGTCTCGAGCCAACCCGGTGAGAACTTCCAGCAATTAATATCAAACTGCCTGCCTGCCTGTCTGTTGCCCGACCTGTCTTTGCCTTCGTTTCTGAGCCAGCCTTGCCCTCTTCTGGATTCTGTCTGCCTGCCTGAGCCCTGCTGTGTCAGCCTCTGGACCCCGGATTGCCCTCCTGTGTTTCTGACCCTGCTAGCCCGTGAGTACTGGAACCTGCCTGTTCAGTCTGTGTTTTGTGGATACTGGACCTTGGAACCGGCCCTGGACCCTTCTTTGGATTTCCCCTTGGATTTGTCGCTGGATGTATTGGCCTCCCCGTGATCGGACTCTGACTGCCCCTGGACTACGCCCCTGGATTTCCCTGTCGCTCGGCTTCCACCTCGCTCTGGAGCAAGGACACCTAAACAAGTCAACTCCCTGTCAAGTTAGTGACCAAGCCTCTAGCTCATCCTCTCTACTGCCTCCGCTGGTCACTAACCCGTCTCTATCCCTCCAGGAGTTGCCGGCCCGTAAGCACGAGCAGCGCGTCCCGAAAGCCTGCGCTTCCCCGTTTTTCAATAAAATCTGCTCAAGAGCCACTGACCTGTTTCGGGTTGTCTTTGGGTCCGCCCATAATCATCACACATTAGGCAGATCCTGTTCTGGTTTCCCTATAATCTGCTGCAAATGTCACATTTCCATCCAAATCTAAAAGCCTGTGAAAAGTTAAATGAATTTTAAACCGAAGCTTCATTTGACCTGCAGGTTAATCAGCTTTTTTTATTCGTCCCTTTCAAGGTGAAAAGGCAAGACAGGAATCTAGGAGAGCAAAACAAATTTTACAGAGATGTCTTCTTTTTGATTTTTTTTGCACACTTTAAATGTAAAATTTCAAATTTTCATTTAATTTACATTCTAACACCAAATGACAGATCCTGCTATTTAATTTGGAGAAGTTCAACAGCTGTCATTAGGAACAATAAGCAGTTCTCCTTAGATGTTAACCTAAAATGAACAAATCCTCCAAAATGTGTAGGATTTAATCCAGCATTTTTCAATAAATTCATCAAAAATTATTTTCTCTGGTCTCCTAGAATCCACTGAATCCACTTTATAGGGGAAAAAAAACAGTTTTAGATACATTTGTAGCATTATGTGAAGGCAGGACTGACTAAAAAGGAGCTACATTTGGCAGATGAGTTTGAGATTTTCCGTGTATTGTAATCCAAGGTTTCAAACTCTTGTGTATCTGGGTGTGTTTTGAGGTTCTGTAGTGAGTTTTGCAGCTGAATAAGCATTTACCTGGGATTGTTGTGCTGGGTGTGATGAGAGGCAGGATAGCTTCTGCTCTCTGTCACTGACTCTTTATTTAATATGAAACAATGAGCATGGATTTATGTTACATTCTTGCAGTTTCTTTTTTCCTGTTTAGACTCATCCACCTTTATTTCGTTCCAGTCTGTATTATACCGAAATGGTTTAATTTGTTTATGAAAGAGACCGTGGGAAGAAAAGGGTGTGTCTCAGAAGATCAGAACTTAAAACAAATCACCAGAATCTTCCCAACATTATTTCCACTGCTGGACCTTCCCACATTTTCTCACATGGCTTTATAGGGATTTTTATTCAACGGGCCAACTCAGAGTAATGCATCATTGTGAAGCAGTAGCAGCTGGTGGTAAATTATGTTAAACTTGAATTACAAATAAACTTGTGTGGCGGGTTCTGATGACCCATAAATGGAGACCTTAGTCCTCGTCGCGGCTGACCCAGGTTTAATTCTGGCCCGAGGTCCTTTACCACATGTCTTCCTCTCTTTCTCAAACACCTTTCCTGTCAGCCTACTTTGGAAAAGAAAAAAAAAAGAGCCACTAGTGGCATAAAAACCTGGAAATAGAATTTAAGAAAATGTGTCCACAGTCAATTTCCTGCTGCTGGAATTTTAAGTCTGGTCAGTCTGATCAAATTACTTCATCTGTTTTTTCCCCCTCCAGCAAAAGCCTCGGGAAATTCTTATTTTGTA